>BLSH010034008.1:397716-417994 GCA_018402905.1 Glandirana rugosa | reverse complement strand
TCAGGGGAAGGTCCAACTTACACTCTGATACCACAATTCAGAGACGGAACATGTAGTCCGAGAGTTCTCTTACGATACGATAAAGTAATTCGAGAGACGTCGTAAATCCTAGGTGAGTGTCGACTTCTCCCACTTCTAATGGACATTACAGTGGTCTGGTCTTGTTTCTATGGACCTTTCTTTTTCTATCGTTATTTCTAAAAATATCCACACACTAAAGAGGTTACCTCCCATCCACGTTTACTTCCTCCATCATGAACTCGGGTCCCCGCCTAGGTCTCAGATCAGAGTCCTCCCCGTGACTTCTTGGGGGTTAAAAGCTCCCGCTAGTGCCTGAAAAGCGCCGCCAACGCTCAATTGGCTCCAGTGTGAAAGTACCCTTAGCAACACCTTATTTTCTGCCAGTGCCCCTCCTGAGACTAGACTCTGGATCCGCCCCTGGGCTCAAGTACTACCTCCTTCATTTGCACCTACCCTCCATTGGAGAAATCACACACCTATAAAAATCTTTATTGCTATCTTTTTCTTTCCAGGTATCTTTGTTCTGGTCTGGTGACATTACAGGTAATCTTCACCCTCTTCAGCTGTGAGTGGATCCTAAATGCTGCAGAGAGCTTAATGAAATAGCATAGCATTCTCTTGAGAGCCTGATGTACAAGGCAGAGACTTAACACCATAGTCTCACATTCAACCTGGAAGGGGACTGCCACTGGACTGGAGAGTGAGTGAGCAGCGCCCTTACTAAAAGTAATCATTGACTAGCTAAAGTAGTTTCAACTTTTTTTTCTGTTCTACGGAATTCTATGGTGGGAAGATAGAATTTTTACATTCCAAAGAGAAGTTGCTTGTTGCTTTGCTCTTCCTATTCTCACCACTTAAATGCGGGAATACGTTCCTGACACTCATCTCAACAGAGAAAGCCAGTTGGATGAGTGGTGAAACGTCTTCAACATTACAAGATAAGTCCAGTTAAATGTGACTAATAGGGATAAGCAAATCGGAGAGTTTTAATTAGACAGAAAGTTTGGCAAAAATTGAAAAGTTTTGGCAAAATGTCAATTTTTTTTGCAAAATGCCATTAACCACTAGAGTTGAGCGAACACCTGGACGTTCGGGTTCGGAGGGTCCATAGGAACTTTGGGAAAAAGTCCGGGTTCGGCACCGAACGTTGCCCGAACGTTATCCCGGACACCGAACCCCATTGAAGTCAATGGGGACCCGAACTTTTAGGCACAAAAATGGCTGAATCAATGTCCTGGCAAGTGCTAGAGGGCTGCAAAAGGAAGTAAAATGGGGGTAAGAGTAGGGCAAGTGCCCTACAAAAAAATGGGGATATGGAAAATAAATTGAAATCAAATAAAAAAATGGGAAGGGGGGTGGATGTGGAGTAGGAGCCTAGAGGTTGACTAGGCCGTGACCATGGCAGTCAAGGAGGAGAAGGAGGAAGCCAACATGGTATTTTTTTTTGTTTGTTTATAATTGGGGTAGCCCCAAAAATATTGAGGCCTATTCAAAAAAACAAGTATATAAATGGCTGTGTGAGTCCAGTCTAAATGTTTATTCTGCACAAGGTACAGACAAGTCTTGTGGGATCCATGCCTGATTCATTTTAATAAAGGTTAGCTTGTCCACGTTGGCTGTGGACAAACGGCTGCACTTGTCTGTGATAACGCCCCCTGCCGTGCTAAACACACGTTCTGACAATACACTGGCTGCAGGGCAGGCCAGCACCTCCAAGGCATAAACGGCAAGCTCAGGCCATGTGGCCAATTTGGAGACCCAGAAGTTGATTGGGGCAGACCCATAAGTCAGTATGTGTAGGCGTGTGCACACATACTCTTGCACCATGTTGCTGAAATGCTGCCTCCTGCTAAGACGTTGTCTATCGGCTGGTGGTGCTGTTTGTTGTGGCGGGCTGCTGACAAAGCTTTTCCACATTTCGGCCATGCTAACCCTGCCTTCTGAGGTGCTGGCGGTGCCACAGCTGCGTTGGTGGCCTCTTCCTCCTCCTCCTCCTCCGCCTTCGCCTTGTGCTTCCGCTGAGCCCCCGGTGTCATTTGAGAATGCCCTCAGCAGCGCCTCTACCAGTGTGCACTTGTAGTCGCGCATCTTCCTCTCATGCTCAAGTGAGGGAATTAAGGACGGCACGTTGTCCTTGTAATGGGGATCCAGCAGGGTGGCCACCCAGTAATCAGAAGAAGTTACAATGTGGGCAACTCGGCTGTCGTTGCGCAGGCACTGCAGCATGTAGTCTGCCATGTGTGCCAGGCTGCCCACAGGCAAAGACAAGCTGTCCTCTGTAGGAGGTATATCATCTGTGTCCTCTGTATCCCCCCAGCCACGCTCCAGTGATGCCCATGAGCTGCGTTGGGTGCCACCCTGCTGCGATTCCTCCTCCTCCTCCTCATCTTCCTCGTCCTCCTCGTCCTCCAGAACTGTACCCTGGCTTGAATATTTTGGACCTGGCCTACGCTGGTGCAGGAACCCACCCTCCGAGCCACTTGCGAATGACTGGCCTGATAACCGTGGAAATGACCCCTCTTCCTCCTCCTCCTCCTCCTCATCCTCCCGTGCCACATCCTCTTCCATCATGGCCCGAAGTGTTTTTTTCAAGGAGACATAGAAGTGGTATAGTAACGCTGAGAACAGCGTCATCGGCACTGGCCATGTTGGTGGAGTACTCAAAACACCGCAATACGCTACACAGGTCTCGCATGGAGGCCCACTCGTTGGTGGTGAAGTGTTGTTGTTCCGCAGAGCGACTGACCCGTGCGTGCTGCAGCTGAAACTCCACTATTGCCTGCTGCTGCTCGCACAGTCTCTCCAGCATGTGCAAGGTGGAGTTCCACCTTGTGGGCACGTCGCATATGAGGCGGTGAGCAGGAAGGCCGAAGTTCCGCTGCGAGGCTAGCACCAGCAGGGTGAGAACGCCGAAAGTGCGCACAGACGGCCCGCATTTTATGCAGCAGCTCTGACATATCCGGGTAGTTTTTTTTAGAAAATTCTGTACCACCAAATTCAGCACATGCGCCAGGCAAGGGATGTGCCTCAAACGGGCTCGGCCCAGAGCCGCTACGAGATTTCGGCCATTGGAGGGAGACAATGTGAAGGAACTGGAGGCATTGTCAGCCACCCAATCTACTATCGCCTGTACTTGTTCTGGCCTCACCATTCGTTGAGGGGCATTCGGGCCTACCATATACCGGTGAAGGTTCTGTTGGCTACCTGAGGAAGATGTTTCCCTTGTGCGTGTAGCTGGCACACCTCGACCACTTCCTCTCCTTCCAACAGGAGGTTCACCAACACCACCAACACCAGCAGCACCAGCATCACCAGCAGCACCATGACCACATCCCTTATTTGCTTTCCTCATTGGGCCCGCAAATGTACTATGTAGCCCTATTTATTAATACCAATTAATACCTTTTTTTTGGAAAATACCAACGTAGCCGGACTTTTTATTTTGGTGCAAGAAATGCACTGCTCACACCAACAGCTGGAAGCTCTCCCTTTAGAACTAGGAGATGATTTGTGAACAATAAATAATCTGTCACTTACAGCAACAGCTGGAACCTGGCCATATAGGAGTAGGCAATGGTTTTTGAACAATAATCTGTCCCTCTAAGCAATTAGTAGGCATGGCTGTGATGGCTGCTAAGGGCAAACCAGTGAAACGTTTGTTGATTGGCTGCCCTGCAGCTATTCAACATGCGTGATCAACTACCAGAACCCAGAACCCGAACCCGAACGTTTTTTGAAATGTCCGTGTTCGGGTCCGGGTCCCGGACACCCGAAAGTTCGGTACGGACCCGAACGTTACAGTCCGGGTTTGCTCAACACTATTAACCACTTAAATGGTTAAGGCGGAAGGCAAAATTAAATTGTTTTCTACAATGTAAGGAGCTTAAAGTGACTGCTGAAGGTGACAGAAGCGCCGTTCAACCATCACAGAACAGCTCTTCTGCCAATTAAAAAAAAAAACAAGTCAATAGACCATAAAAGCAGAAAAAACACAACTACAAAGGTCAATAAATGCAATCATGGGCGTAGCATAAGGGGTTGCAGGGGTCACAATCGCAACCCCGTCCCCAGCTCCAGGGGGCCCCTGCAGCCTCCCTCTTATATTATCATATTACCCAAAAAGTCCAGCTCCAATGTGCCCTAGAGCCCCACAACCACGCTCCAGTACTGGGCTTCCATTTTGCCTTCCACAGTCCACATCCCTCCATTTTCATTGGCTGGGGAGAAGCTGTGAGCCATTTCCTGAATGGAGAGGAGCATGGATGAGAACAGCCCAGGATGGGGAAGTGTCTGCGCTGCATGCTGGCAACACGGAATGGTAACCAAGCTCAGTGAGTTAAGAGGAGGAGAGTGCCGCCCTGTAGCCACAATGGGACCGATATTACTGGTGAGGTAAGACAACACTCAGTATCTCCTAGTCACCACCCGGGGATGTCTGCTTACCCCACTTCCCTGACAACGGGACACACACCTCCGGGAGGTGACCTTCCCCAACACCTGCCAACACTGACAGAGAAACTTTCAGAAATTGCTAAAACAAAACCTTAACACCTTCTGAGGGGCCCCGAGGGGCTGCAGGTTCAAGATTTTGTGTCACATGGCTTTTCCCCCTCAGATCTAAGTTGCACCCCCCCAAGCCCCCTGACCACCCCCTCCACCCTGGATGCTATGCCCGGCTGCTGAGCTCCTTTCCGATTTCAGAACTCTATACTGCTCCTCCTCCGCAGGGCTGAAATCACATTCCATTACAACACAGCCAGTCAGCCACGATCTGAACAGGGTGCCTACTGAAACTACACTGCTGTTCTGTCCAGAGAATTTCACAGTTCAAAATGGCAACATAAAAGCCAGATACACCCTGTGAAGGCTGACAGACTGTGTGTAAAGGATTGTGATTGCAGCCCTGTGTAATTTGGGGGTGAGGAGCTGTATACAGTGCTGGAATGGGAAAGGAGCTCTGCCAAGAGACCTGCCAGGGGTCCCTGTCCTCTGATTCTCCAGTGGTGATCCCAGCGGTGATCCCTGTCCTCTGATTCTCCAGCGGTGATCCCTGTCCTCTGATTCTCCAGTGGTGATCCCTATCCTCTGATGTCAGGAGGAGTTCTGGGAACTCAAAACTTTAAGCCACTTTGAGTATCTTGGGGTGGGTGTATGTGCAGGCACGGTGGAAGTGGCGGGGGCCCAGGTCAACTTTTGCATCGGGACCCACAAGCTTCAAGCTATGCCTCTGAATGCAATACACTAAAATACCATTAAAAAACAAAACAAAAATAATGACAAAAAGAGGAGATCTTTTTTTTCTGGAAAATTTCTCTTAAGAAGTTTTTGCTTCAGAAAAATTTCAACATAGTATTGCAGTGTAATCAATTTCTCTTAAATCCCTCCATTCATCCCTAATGACTACTATGTGCTGTATCATGACATGGATAAATAAAATCTGTAACATCATATGTTTTCAGGCATTTGTAATGACCACTATCAAGATTAATCAGTGTCGGATGTGCTGCAATGTCTCAGTGGTGCAGTACTTGTAAGTAGTAAGGCAAGTCCAGTATCTCGAGGAACAAGCCAGCAGTTTTGCATGCACAGATGGTACAGGGGTATAAAGGAAATATTTCAAGGGTTTGCATATGATTCTAAAATAAGGAAATAAGGAAAACATTCTTTATCAATTGAATTTGTGATGGAAGTGGGACTTGAAGATACCTTTGGAGATTTCTGTTCCTCTTCGCATTGGTTCAGTTGAGGGTTTATGGTTTCTTTCAGCCCATCTTACTATAACCTGACTGGTTATGCTTTATCATTGGCAATTGTTTCTATAGAAGTCTTAACTCTGCCCCAGAGAGCTGTCTGAAGCCAGGTTGACCTTCATGTGTCATCTAAAATCTGCAGTACCCATGTAAGAGGGCATTATCAGGACTAAGACAGCAGATATGATATTCATCTCTGTTGGCCCCTTCTTTGCCAGTTTACCTTTCAGTGCAGATATTCTCATTAGATCCCATAGATACTGTTTCGCTGAACAGAAAAACACACATTGTCCTCAAGGTCAATGTTGATTTTCAGGGTAAAGTACAAAGAAGTGTAATCTAAAACTAATCATTAAATAGAATATCATAGTTTGAAGAGTTATTCTATTATATAAGGCTAAAGTTGCAAATTATCTTCAGTAAAGAAATTGAAGCTAAATGCTATTTTCAAAGAATAATGCAACTTTTATGACTTGTTTCAGCATCTGAAGGCATTAACTAATGGCAATGATATGTCTGATGTCAGGGATTTGAATAATGTAGTTGGAAAAAATGCACATAATTTACTACTCTGAGAGGACGTTGCCTTCTTGAAGGAAAGTGAACTAAAAGCAGAGATATTTTAATAGGTTCATCACACATGAATGATAGATTTTAAAGGCACTTTGACCTTAGATTTGTATCTGTTATAACAGGGCTCAGATTTGCAGAAAAGCAGCATGGCTAGGACCTGAATTGCCAAGATTTTAGGAGTGGTGACAAACTGTCACTTGATTCATCAGATATTACACATTCTTTTTTGTGTCTAAAAGAAGAAAAATATTAGGAAATCAGTATATTTAACTAGTGGTGGTAGTTGCTGGTGGGTTTTTTATGTGGGAGGAGCAGCAAACTCCACCGGTTGGTCATTGGTGGCACCCCCCCCCGGGGCTTAACCCATCGGTGGGGGGGGGGTCAGGCTCCTACAGGCAGCTTTCGGGCGGCTTGTGCGCTCCTATGGGTGGCGGGCAGTGGGCGGCTTGCGGGCTCCTATGGGTGGCAGGTTGAGGGTGTCTAAGGCTGATGAGGGGTTGCCTCTGGCTCTAATCATGTGCTTCAAAAAAGCACACCCACGCCATTGGAATCCATTGTCCGGCGCCCTTTATGCAGATCAGGGGGCCAGATGCATGGATAGGGGGGAGGCACCCATGCGCCCCTAATAGACGGGCCGCTGCTGTATAACTACATGTACAATACACTTAGGGATCGAATATAAAACAGCGGACTGGCCTTACTGCAGCTATACTGCTGCTTTAAATAAAATCGAATTACCCCCAATACATTTATTAAGTGCAATGCTTATAAAGTGCAGGAACATTCTATCAATCTCAACCTGTGATCTGGTGTTCTTATTCCTCAAGAGATCTTCAAACCCATGTATGCCCACCTAGCATCACACCATAAAAGTATGTTTTATTGCAAATTGTATTTCATGGGTCAGTGGGCACTGCATTGAATTTAATTCAATTTATTTGAAAAGCAGACCAACACAATCAAAATGCAGCATGCAAGACTTTTCACACAGCCATTCAGTTCATTGGAGTGAACAGGTCCTGTTGTAAGCAATATGTTAATAGCAGAGCACCCATAGACATTAGATGATTGTCAGCTAATCATGATCTCTGCCTACAATCCAGCTCTCATGGGCATGGCCTTCTGGCAATCAAGGTAAAGATGACAAAGTTTATTCCCCCATTGCATAACAGTAATTAAAGAATGAAGGTTACAACAGCAGCTTTCTTTCATAAATGAATGAATAGTAGGACTCAACTGTCACAATGACAGCCCAGCCCTTCAGATTACACCGGAAGAGCAGCTCTTCTAGAGTAATCATCAGAGCTCCATTCTCTGATTGTTAATCTGCTATGCTGAGCTTCCTTTCTCAGGGCTGTCAGTGCTCCTGATACAGAGCAGGCGGCTGTCACATTGACAGCAGATCTCTGCTGATCAAATCAGGAAAGATGCACACTCTCAGTATAATCTGTAAGACTGAGTTGTCAATTCAGTTTGGCTGGGCACAGTGAAAGAAATGGTCACAGCGATACAGGGGAAGGAGAGGTTCCCTTGGCAGCTTTGCCTCCAGCACAGAGTCTGAAGCAGGAGGAGCCTCTCCTATCTGAGCCTTGGTCAGACCCAAACTGGTCTTTTACTATCTGACATTTGCAACTGATAATCTCTTGTTCTCTTTTTTAGAAGGCTGACAGTCAGGTTTGCCAGCATTAAGCTTATTGCAATAAGTTGATTCGTATTGCACACTTACATTGGTTTAGCTTGGATCAATGTAAGTATGCAGATTTCTTCCAGAGCAATCA
The DNA here is from genome assembly GCA_018402905.1 of Glandirana rugosa. Taxonomy (NCBI): domain Eukaryota; kingdom Metazoa; phylum Chordata; class Amphibia; order Anura; family Ranidae; genus Glandirana; species Glandirana rugosa. Next base: position 409,872 of record BLSH010034008.1, on the reverse strand, counting down.
CTATTTAAAGTGTTACTAAGCCCAGAACCCTGCATTCACTATATCTGGTCTCCCATAGTACACAGAACATGAAAATATAAACTGCTAAATACCTTTTCCCATCAGCAGTTAGCGCAGGCTTGTGACTTCTATCAGTGTCCGCTAAGTGTCCGCTAAGTTCAAGTGTAGTTGTTCTTTTCAGTTGTCGGGGATAGAACCCGGACTCCCTTTAGCCAATTGCGGTGTCAGTTAGTAGTTCCCTAATGTAATAAGGTGGGAACGGTGGGGGAGGGTCTTTTTCTCCTGGGTTGATTTTGGCCTGGTGTACCAAGCTTGTCCCCGGTTGTAGGTAAGGCTCATCTCCCTAAACTTCCTAAGTTCTGGGTAGCTGAGGAAGAGGAAGGTCCCTCACAACGCGTTCTGTGACCCTGGACTCTAGGTGGACATTACCATCCATCATCCATTGACACTGGGAACAAGGAAGCCGCGGCAATACACATGTTAAACCAAACAATCCGCGCTATGGATGTGATGTGATCAACCTCAAAAACATATATATAACACAACATAAACGTGTAAATTCACTTGTGATAAGGAGGGCTGCTGCACCCAGGCCAATAACAACCTGATGATGAAATTACAGAAAATGAATAAATTAGCGACAACCCCTTTAAACTCATATAAAGTCCATAAAGGCAAATATACAAAATCATGAAAAATCGTCCACCAATAAATGTGAAAAATGCTGAAAAATATAAAGTCCAATCGAGTGACTAGATAATAATAACAAAGTGACTTCAGTGCTTTAAAAGTGATGATGTGCTCCAAAGTGCTCCAAAGATAAACGGTGCAAAGTGCCAGAACCACTCATGTGGCCCCACTCACCAGAAATAATGGACCCCCTACTTTTCAGTCAGAGGGTCAGACAAGCCAAATTCTGGTGAAGGTAGATCCCAGCCGGAATCCTCTGGTATAATAGAAGTAATTGCGCAAACTGGAGATATACTTACAGGATCACAGAATAAAAACAGCATGTAGTGACAATACACCGTTCGCCGGCGTGCATTCCACCGCGAGCAGAAGTGGCGTTAACGGTTGTGATAGACCGGAAATGACGTCAACGTGTTTCGCTCTTCCCATACAGCTTCATCATGGACACTACACATGCTTACTGGGCTTTCAGAGCCATTTCCCCATTAACAGTCAGTAGCACAGAGATCCAGATTTTGTGCCTGTCGTCATCCATCCATACAGCTGCACCCTTTTAGGACTGTGACTCCACCACAAGCTCACCCTCTCCTGTGGACTTCCATATATATATATGTGTGACTTTTATACTTTTGTGAGTATCCATTTCTAACTTTTCTTTGTAATTAAACCTTCTTGGAACTTACTACACCAGAGTGGTTACACTGTCTCCCTCCCTTCCCTTCCTAAGTTCTGATGTCTTCCTGGTAGGGATGGGGCTGCACTGGTCTGGCTGAGGGCCAGGCAGTGAAAGAAGCCCATGGTGTATGTGCCCCTGGGGTGGCAGTCCAGGGGTGCTGTAATTCTCATGGTGGGAATGCTCATCCTGAGTTTTTGAGACAAAGGTCACTGTACCATGTACACATGTTTTTCACACCTGCCTCTGTAGCCGGGCCTTTTGTCTTGGACCAGAGGATTTTTTTTGTTTGTCACTGCACTTTTTGCACAGCATGTATGCACTTTTTCACCTCCCCCTTAGTACGGTGTAGGTCCTTGGGCCTGCCCTGAAACTCTTGGGGGGATGACATGTGGCCTTCTGGTCAGATTCTCCTCCTCCCATGGGGCCTCCCTTTGGGGAATCCCCATGTAGTACTTGGTCGGTCTGTTTTGGCAGGCCTCCCAGAGAACGGGGTCTGTCTGGTTTTGGCCAGGTGGGCCAGTGAGTGCCCCAGTCCCTGTCTGGAGCTTGCATCCCCCCGGGGGTTCAGGTCAAGGGGCCTTTCTCTTTGGAAGAGGATCATGTTTCACAACACCATAGGACTTAAAAAAAAAATCAGCCTCTGGCCAAGCACTAGTTAAAGCGTGTAGGAGGAGTATTCATTCTCCGCTGACTGTCCTATGAGGCTGCATGACCCTTGATTTTATGTCTGGACAGTGCTGATTGGCCCTGTGCTGATCACATGCACCTTCCCAAGAAAAAAAAGCTCTCTAGCAATGCACACCAAACGGAGCATGTGCAGAGTACCCCCAAGGCTCTTTACTATCAGGAGTTAGATTGGGGACTGTGGAAGAAGGGGAGGATCAGAGAAGACAGGATCAAACAGCCATTTTTACACAATGCACAGTATTAACCCTTTATTTTCTACAGTGAGTGTTACAAGCATGCTTTACTGCATATACAGACTGATTTTACTGTTGTGGGTTTAGTAACACTTTAAGTTACCACTACTACAGTGATCACCAATATCTTCCGGGTCCATTATTTTCTCTGATTCTCTCCACCTCACCCATTTAGAGAAATATTTTTAACCAATAACAAAAATACAAGGCATTCTGTGAATAGTGGCAGTACCAGGCAGGCAAGCAACCCACTTTGGTTACTTTGCAGAAGGGAAGCCACTCAACACAGAACCAAGGAGATAGCAGCAATCGCTGTTGTAGCAGTGATAACTACAGTGATTGGCAGCTTCCACAGAGATCACTTAGGTATGAGATGTGCATACTTAAATTGGCCCAAGCTAGACCAATCTAAATATACAACAAAAATCATACCTAGACTTCAGCTTTAAACTGTACAGGCAGTCCCCAGGTTACAAACAAGATAGGGACTGTAGGTTTGTTCTTAAGTTGAATTTGTAAGTGGGAACAGGTACATTTTTTAAGTGTAGCTCCAGCCAAAAAAACAATTTTTAAGCTTTTTGGATAGCATAGGGAAGGGTTAACACCCCTGTAATGTTTGTTTTGCTGTCTGTGCTCCTGTTCAGAAGATTTCACCTCACTTTCTGTCCCGGTGGCGATTGGATTTTGAAAATGTTGGGTTGTTGTGGAAACAAGGATTGGTGATAAATCTTCAGTGGAGACCCCCTCTTCCCATAATAACTCTTCCAGTGAATTTCCCTTCCTATGGGGAGATTTCCTCTCACTTCCTGTTGTCTCCCTCCATTTGTAAGTCCGAAGTTTGTAACCCGGGGACCGCCTGTATATGAATCTAAAAACAAAACGGTAATATAATGCAATTTACCGGTCCTTAGATGTAGTAGCTGCATTTGTTTTCTTTTTTTGGGCTGATAACATTTTCTGCAAGTACAGAAAATACCTATTAATCTTGCCAGAAACGCAGTGTGCTTATCACTTTCTGTGAGCTGAAAAGACAGCAAAATCAATCTTATAAGTGCCTCTTGTGTAATAACCATGGATGCCCTCACAGAAACAAAGGAGACACGAGCACAGTCACAATGAGACAGGTGTGTTATTTGCAGGGTTACCAGGTGATAATAAAGGGATAATCCTAGAAAAAAAAAAAATTAATGCAGGCACCACCATTAATGACTAGGTTTCCTCCCACACTCCAAAGACACGCTGATAGGTTAATAGGCTCCTGTCTAATTTGGCCCTAGTATATGTATGAATGTGAGTTAGGGACCTTAGATTGTAAGCTCCTTGAGGGTAGGGACTGAATTTATACTATATATGTAAAGCACTGCGTAAATTGATGGCGCTATATAAGTACCTGAAATAAATACAAATAAATAAAATTACATTAGGTTTATTTATGCTTTAAAACGGAGCGCTAGCCTCACCCCCCCCCCCCCTCCGAAAATTAAAAGGCAGCAGCTACAAATACTGTAGCTGCTAACTTTTAATATTAATACACTTAACTGTCCTGGAATCCAATGATGTTGGGAGGCTCTCGGGTGCTGCCGCCGCCCAGTGTTGCCAACCGCCAGTAAATTTACTGACAGTTTGTAAAAATCAGTGATTTTTAGAACTGTCTATAAATATCAGGGTCTGATAATTTGTCATGCTGTGCTGACTTTTTAAGTGTAAACTGGGCAAACTACTTGATATGGGTATTGTCAGTGTTTCCATGTTGGGTTTAAATATCAATTGTCTTAGTTTTTAATAGGAGTTCAGTTATTTTTCAGGTTGCCAGTAAAAAATGTGCTCTGCCAGTAAGATTTTCCATGATTTGCCAGTAAAAAACGCTGCCGGAGGTTGGCAACACTGCCGCCGCCATTTGTGGTAAGGGAAACCAGCAGTGAAGCTTTTCGGCATCGCAGCCGGTTCCCTATTGCGCATGCGCAAAGCACACTGTGCTTTCTAACTGGCACATTGGCGAGGGAAGGAGGAGGGGAGCTGAACTTCCAGGGGACCTCGCTGCATCTCACCGCAGCCAAGTCTCCTGGAAATGGGGACGGGTACGAGTCAAAAACAGGTACCCATCCCCCCTCCCCCCCCCAAAAGGTGTTAAACGTGGCACCGGAGAGAGGGAGGAAGAAAACAAGCGGAGCTTCCCTTTTTGGGTGGAGCTCCGCTTTAAGTGAGTCCAGGGCAAAGATCACTTAACCGGTCCCTACTAACTGTGGAAAGCAAAATTTATTCTGTACATTTCATCAAACTGCCCTTGGAGAAGGCATCTAAAATTTGCCCTTATTTGTGGAAATACCATAGTTCTGTTAGGTGTGGATTAAGTTAAACATTATAATGTCTGCATTTTTATTTGACATTGATGGTATTGATCCCATGAACTTGATATAGGAATATCTCTTTAAACAAAGGGTTCCCTGGGTTTCCCTGAGCATCACTTAGACTACAGTCCAGTACACACATTTGGGCCCATGTGTATGGCAGCCAGTCCAACAGAAGCTCGTCGTTCATCTGGCTTCTGTCTAAGGGGCATGACCAAAAAAGGTCCGCCGATCGGCATCCAATCAACGCTCTGAGCCAATGGCTGACCAGTGTGTTCTGGCGGGGGGCAGTCCCCCTGTCAGAACACAATAGCTCAGCTTGGAGATCGCTGAACCAACATCAGATATGTGTAAAGAGGGACAAAAATGTTGGGACTTTGAATGAGACGCAAGGGAAGGTTTGCTCCTCCACCCCTGTATTGTTGCAAAAAAGGGGGGAAGGTTGGGACTTTAAATGAGGTGTGAGTGGTTTGACCAAAATAATTCCATATAATAAAAACATAAATATGTTTATTATCCAAAATATTAGCAAGACATCGTACAGCGCAATACAGTAAAATGCATAGAAAGTTTAAAATGGTCCAATATACAATCATGGTAACTATGATGATGGCATAGCTCATAACATTAAGGAAATATGGCCAGTATTCCCCCCTGTTGCAAGTAAATATAACACAGATCAAGTAGTAGAGGATCAGAACAATCTAAATTTGTCAGTATGGTATGGATGCATCAGAGTAGGCTCGACGAGTTTCGTGGACCTCCATCCACTCATCAGAACCAATGCATTGGTGTTCTAAAAAAAGGGGGGGAGGGGGGGTATGGGTAACCAAATGGATAAACAATACACAAAGAAAAATGGTAAATGAGTGAAAAAAAGGGACTGGCCATGCCTGTGGATACTCACGTATGGACTGAAAAGCACCTCCACGTGATGCCGCAAGCCTAGGGTCGGCTGCACATGTCCATCCCGGGAACTGAGGAGGTTACCCAAACGAGAAAGGCCAGGACCAAGGCCGTGAACCCTAGATATGAAGGAAAGTGATGTGGAGAAATTGTTCATGTGATGATTGATAGAGCTTCTACAGTATAAGGGGTAAAACAATAGTATAAAACCATAGTGGTATATGAAGGTATAAATGAGATAGAATGAAGCCCATGACCATATAGGAAAGGTGGTTGGATCGTGTGAACAGGATTGAAGTGAGGAACCCAATGTAAGAGTGTCCAAAGTGTGACCACTCCAAGATGGAAAGGTCAGAGACTGAAAAAAAGAAAAGTGAAACCAAAAAGGTATATGGTAACTAATGAAGAGAATAAAGTGACAAAAGTAAGAAGGGTAAGAACCCTATGCAGATTAAATAAGTTACCTGGTGGATCACAGTAAAAGCACAGCAGACTCCAGGTCACAGGGTGTATTAGAATCCAACCACCACTGGGGACCTCAGCCAAGAGCCCAGCACCTCGGCGAGGACTCCTCCAGCGTCACGCTGGTCTGGCACAAAGATAGTTAGTATAGCGAGCTCCCCTCAAGCTTTTCAGTTTTTTTTTCATTCAGCCCATTGGGTTGAGCGAAAAAAAAAAAAAACGAATAGTATGTACCTAGTTTAAGATAGGGTCTCTTTAACCAAGATTAAAGTAAGTTTAAGCTCCAGCTAGACTTTTGGTGAGTCCTCTGTTCTGGTGGACAATAAAACTTTTTGTCTTTTAATTTTAATAGCCTTGTTGGCACAGTTGGCATCTGCTGGACAGCCATAACTATATAGACAGCCATGTCTGTACAATACAATGCAAAGCCAATGCAAGGCCCCTGAACAGTTTCAGTAGTAGATTATGTTTTAAAGACAATGATGTAGATTTATACAGCCCTGACAAGAACACTTTATAAAAACGATTACCCTGCCTATTTTCTCTTTCCAATTGAAAGAAAACATTTTATTTATTTATGGACTGTGTACTCTGTAATATAACAAATCAGCGGTACATGGTCATGAACCATGAACATCTAATAATGGTTCTGATTACCTAATATCATTTTAATGTAGTAAGCAAGAACAACTTGTAATAAGATTTGTTGTACTGTGACTCATGACTACCTGAATATCTTGAGGTAAAAGGTGAGGGGCCAAACTGTCGTCTGCGGTTAGAATCACATTAAGTAATTATTATTATTTTTTTTTTATTCAAACAATTCATTTTATGTAATAAATTATCCAAAAGATAAACAACATCAACCCTCTACATATATTAACCGCTTCCCGACCGCATTGCATACTTTTATTGCTGCAGAGTAGCAACATCCCGGAAATCGCCGTCTTTAAATGGCGGCATGCGCTGTAGCGGGCTCGATCTCCACCGGCGAACCGCGATTGCTTTGGAGAGGCTAAAAATGATGTAAACACTTTGGTTCCTCGCTCTGTCAGGAGGCATATAAGAGATCTACTGATCCCTGTCACTGGGATCAGTTCGATCTCTTATGCCCCTAGCAGCCCAGCCCCTTCACAGTTAGAACACACCTAGGGAACACAGTTAACCCCTAGATCCCCCCTCTGCAGGTTAACCCCTTCACCGCCTATGACATTTATACAGTAATCAGTGGATATTTCAATTTCTGATCACAGTATAAATGTCAATGGTCCCAAAAAAGTGTCAAAAATGTCCCGATATGTCCACCCCAATATCGCAGTCTCCTAAAAAATCGCAGATCGCCGCCAATTACTAGTAAAAAAAAATTGTAAAACCGCCAGAAATTAATTTTCATGGTTTGTAAACGCGGCAACTTTTGCAAAAACCAATCAATAAACACCAATCGCGATTATTTTTTTTACCAAAAATATGAGGAAGAATATAAATCGGCCAAAACCAATGAATAATTTAGATTTTTTATAAATATTTTTTAGGATTTGTATTTTAGCAAAAAGTAAGAAATATTGTTTTTTTTTTTTGCAAAATTGTCAGTCTTTTTTTGTTTATTGCAGTGATCAGAAATGACGCAGAGGCGACCAAATACCACCAAAAGAAAGCTCTATTTGTGGGAAAAAAAGGACACAAATAGTGCCGAATTGCAAAAAGTGCTCTGGTCCTAACGTGGAATATCCTTCCGGGGCTGAAGTGGTTAAAGAGAAAGAGCAGTCTGTTTTAAAGCAGGTATAATGCCACATTTTTTTTTTTGCATTTGATAAAGAGAGCTTTGTCCCTTGAGGCTGGGTTCACAGTAGTCCGAAAATCAGACCGACATTAGGAGCACAAGTTGCATTACATCACAAAATCGATGATTCTCTATGAGAGCCGTCTTAACTGCTCTGACACAAGTTGGACTGAATTTGAAAAAGGTTCCTGTACTACTTTTGTCCGACTTTGATCCTACTTCAAACCATTGAATATCATTGAAGTTGGATCAAAGTCGGATCATTGTCTTAACTGATCCAACTTTGGCATGCGACTTGTGCTCTGAGGATCTTGGAGGGGAACTCCACGCCAAATTAAAAAATAACTGGCATGGGGTCCCCCTCCAAGAGCATACCAGGCCCTTCGGTCTGGTATGGATTTTGGGGGGGACCCAAGCTGTTTTTTTGGCGTGGGCGTTCCCCTTAAAATCCATACCAGACTGAAGGACCTGGTATGCTCTTGGAGGGGGACTCCATTGCGTTTTTTTTTTTTTAATTTGGCGGGGGTTCCCCTTCAAGATCCCCAGAGCATAAGGTGCCGGGTATTGTGGGGATCAAAGTCGGATCCCGTTCACAGAAGTCGGACCAATGTAGGACCGTTGCAGGACACATGAGTAAAGTAGGATCAAAGTCGGACCGTTTTTGTGTCTGATAGCGTGAACCTAGCCTGAAACGCATTATGCTTATCCCCTCCTCACGTCACCATAGGATTCTACCAGTTGTCATCTTCACAGTGTAGCTGGAAACGCAGCCAGTCTATACTACCTGCTGGAGCTTTGGAGCCTATGCTGCTGCATGCTGGGCAGCCATCCATTGCACCTGTGTATCTTCAGCTGGTCAGCACTGGTGTCTCAACCTGCTGTGTTACTATCCACTGGTGAATTGGTGCTTTCTGACATGTAAGTGTGCTGCTTTTAATAAAGGCGTTTTTGTGCTTGGTATTAACCTCAGCGCCCTGCTTTTTGCTATTTCCTACATAATGCCACTGTCTACCTGTAAACCGGTTTCTTTTTTGTTCGGGTAATCCTTGGCTCTCCAGTCTCATCCCTTAAAGTCTGAGACTACCCATTTTAAAGGATACATTTATTTATATGAGAGACTCAACTCTGCTTCCCGACTTTTCTGAACTGTGAGTGACCTTTTTGCATTCTGTCTAAACAGAAATTGTAAGATGACACAAACAGAACTACAAATATGAGAAATTGCAGGTATGAAATGTGAAATACTTCTACTCTGCCCCTAATTTCCCATTTTAGCACCCAGAGTTGACCCCAATGTTGGTCTCATTTAAAATGAAATTATAGCTGATATGCAGAGCATGATGGTAGTTTAAAGGGTAAGTTCACCTTTTGTAACATGTTATTTGTTACACCCATATACTCCAGCCGCTGTACCCACCCCCAGATCCCCCGTTTTGACAGTGAGCGGGGAAACTTCTCCCCCACTCGCTGTCACAAATTAAAAAAAAACACAACCGTGTTCTGTGAATGTGAAAACTACAAGTACCTTTGTGGCTGTCGGCTGTAGTTACATACTGTGACCTAAAAAGTATGTGTGTGCCACTCAGGCTCGGTAGAGAGGGGGTATGTGAACTGTGCATCCACGGCTGCTGTATGGAGTGCGGACAGGGAATGGAGCCCATCATGGCTGTAGTTACATAGTTGGTGTGGTTGAAAAGAAGTCAATTTAGTTCAACCAATAAAAATGGGAAACAAAAAGCAAGCAAAATGTAAAAAACATTTACAATCCTATATACACAATCCTATACCCACAGTTGATCCAGAGGAAGTCAAAACCCCCCAGCAAAGCATGATCCAATTTGCTCCAGCAGGGAAAAAAATCCTTCCTGATCCCCCAAGAGGACATGTGCAGTCAGTTTAGTTCCGAATTGAAATTCAGACGAATTTGTTGTTATTCGGAATTTCAGATGTATCCAAATTTCAATAGGAACGAATTTAAACAAATCCGAAATAATAAAACAAAATTTAGGACAAATTCAAATCAAATTCGAACCGTTTTGAATTCGATTCGAATAGTTTTCAAATTGTTTTCAAATTCAAAATGTTTTCGAATTCAATTAGAATCGTTTTCAAATTTGATTTAAATTCGAATATCCGAATACAATACAATAGAATAGAAAATAAAGGAATAGAATACAAAATAATATGATAGAATAGAAAAGAAAAGAAAGGAATAGAACAGAAAATAAAGGAATAGTATAGAAAATAAAGGAATAAAAAAGAATAGAGTAAAACAAAACAAAAGAATAGAAAATAAAGAAAATGTTTCCTAATGCAGTTAAAAATGTTTATTAATGTGATTGAAATTTTTTCTAATGTGGTTGAAATGGTTTCTAATGCAATTAAAATGTTTATTAATGCAGATGAAATGTTTTCTAATGTGGTTGAAATGGTTCCTAATGCGGTCGAAATGTTTTCTAATGTGCTTGAAATTTTTATTAATGCAGTTCAAATGTTTTCTTATGCGGTTGAAATGTTTATTAATGCGGTTGAAATGTTTTATAATGTGTTTGAAATGTTTATTAATGCAGTTGAAATGTTTTCTAATGCGGTTGAAATGTTTATTAACCACTTCCCGACCGCTGTATGCAGAATGACGGCCGGGAAGTGGCTGAGTTATCCTGACTGGACGTCATATGACGTCCTCAGGATAGCAAGCCGCCGCGCGCCCGGGGGGGGGGCGCGCATCGCGGCGATCGGTGGTGTGGGGGGTCAGTCTGACCCCCACAATGCCGATCTCGGTAAAGTGCTTCGATCCGAAGCACTTTACCATGTGACCAGCCGTGACCAATCACGGCTGGTCACAGTGTAATACAGGAAAGCCGTTTATCGGCTTTCCTGTACTCAGGTCTGCAGACCTGATGAGGGGAGAGCCGATCGGCTGCATCCCTGGCAGGGAGGGTTTGTGCTGATGATTTATCAGCACAGCCCTCCCTTGGATCGCCACCCTAGACCACCAGGGAGCCTGCCCAGGGACCACCAGGGATGTGCCCACCCAGGACCACCAGGGAGCCGACCAGGGACCACCAGGGAGCCGATCTGGACCACCAGGAAGACCCCCTAGACCACCAGGTAAGTGACATACTGCTCAGGTCCACTTTCACTCAGTGCCACCTTCAGATGCCACCCTAGACCACCAGGGAATGAGCCCCTATTAACGTATATGCCCACCAGTGCCCCTATCAGTGCCCACCAGTGCCCCTATCAATGCATACCAGTGCCACACATCAGTGCCCACCATTGCCACCTACCAGTGCAAACCTATCAGTGCCCATCAGTGCCACCTATCAGTGCCCAGTGCCGCCTATGAGTGCCAATCAGTACTGTCTATTAGTGCCCATCAGTGCCACTTAGCAGTGTCCGTCAGTGCTGCATATCAGTGCCCATCAGTGCTGTATATCAGTGCCACCTCTCAGTACCCGTCAGTGCTGCTTATCAGTGCCGCCTAACAGTGCTCATCATCGCTGCATATAAGTGCCTCATCATTAGTGCCACCTCATCAGTGCCGCCTCATCAGTGCCAATCAGTACTGCCATATCAGTGCCCGTCAGTGTAGCCTCATCAGTGCCCACCAGTGATGGAGAAAATTTACTTATTTACAAAGTTTTTTGACAAAAATAGAGAATTTTTTATTTTTTTTCAAAATTCTCGTCTTTTTTTATTTGTAACGCAAAAAATAAAAACCGCAGGGGTGATCAAATACCACCAAAAGAAAGCTCTATTTGTGGGAACAAAATGATAAAAAACTTTGTTTGGGTACAGCGTCGCATGACCGCGCAATTGTCATTCAAAGCGCAACAGCACTGAAAACTGAAAATTGGTCTGGTAGTAAAGTGTTCTAAGTGCATAGTATTGAAGTGGTTAACCACTTCAGCCCCGGAAGGATTTACCCCCTTCCTGGCCAGAGCACTTTTTGCGATTCGGCACTGCGTCGCTTGAACTGACAATTGCGCGGTCGTGCGACGTTGTACCCAAACAAAATTGATGTCCTTTTTTTCCCACAAATAGAGGCTTCTTTTGGTGGTGTTTGATCACCTGCGGGTTTTATTTTTTGCGTTATAAACAAAAAAAGAGCGACAATTTTGAAAAAAAAACTATATTTTTTATTTTTTGCTATAATACATATCCCAAAAAAATGTAAACAAACTAATTTCTTCCTTATGCCAATATGTATTCTTTTGCATATATTTGGTAAATAAGATACGTGAATCTTGTGAAATGATGGTCTGGTTAAAAGTCAAAAGTCACGACAACGCGAAACTTACTGTTAACGCGCCAGTACGCTGCGACATGGGTTTGTTTCAAAAAATAGTAAAACAAGGGTGTTTATCTCGA
>BLSH010034008.1:368049-392937 GCA_018402905.1 Glandirana rugosa | reverse complement strand
TATATTTTCTCTATTAACTTCAGCTCCATTGTCTGCCTTATTATTCATTTTTTGGTCTTATCTTCATCTGCCTCAGAGGATAGAGGGGTGTTTCTCAAATTACCTTAACTCCCCAAGTAGGATTTTCCTATAAGTACTAGAATCTTTACATTTCTCCCACTTACTCCACATTATCTCTATACTTTTTGATTGGTTCTCTTCTTCCTTAAAGAAATTTTCAATCTTATATATGTATTCCACTTTCCTACACCAATCTCCCAGAGTGCGGCTTTCAGGATCACTCCATTTCTTTGGTATTTCACTTTTAGCTGCATTGATTAAATACGGTAATATGGACTGTTTATATTGTTTTAGTGATTGTTCAGAGCAATGAAATAGACATATCCAGGGATCGTCTGTTACCTCGACTTCAATTATCTCTTTTATATATTTTTGGACCTTTTGCCAATAATTCCTTCTTATTGGGCAGTCCCACCAGATGTGGAACGTTGTGCCTATGTTGTTACAGCCCTTCCAACACAGGTGGGAAGGTCTTTCTGATATTTATGTTTAATTACCGGTGTTATGAGCCAGCGTACCAAACTTTATAATTGATTTCCTGCATATGTATATCCGGTGCTGTTCCAAATACTGCTCTCTGGATTTTTCTTATTTGTTGCTGATCCACCCGTGTTCCTTCTTCCTCTTCCCATTTTTCATTTCAATATTTTTATTGATTTTGGAAAATAATAGACAATTATAATATACTCTTGACGTGGAATACAACAGATGAAACACATAGTCAAGGGTTGCATATGGTGTCAAAAGTAAAGTCTAAATCACATTTGCTTTTAAGCCGAAGATTCTCTATCATTACTCAGAGAGTAGCGTGGATACCCCCCCCTCACCTCCGGACACCCCTAATGGGAACTAAATGTGTCCAGAGGCTAGTGGCAATAGAGCTAGTCTAGCTATCTTCAATATTTGAGGTAAACAAGATAAAGGACAATAGAATTAACTGTATGAGGATATATAATTAGAGTAACCAACATCCAGAACGGAAATAATAAAGAACCTTCATAGACTTCTTACCCCTAAGGGGCAAGCCCTGAGACCAGTTTGATTGGTTAGGAACACATTATATGTAACTGACAATAAAGAGATAGGATAAAAAGAGTTAAGTACTAAAGAGGGAATAAGTAGAAAAAGGTTTCAGACATTGTAGGGAGCGAACAGGCATCAAAGAGATTTGCATTTGGTTCCAAGTCAGATTGGGTCAGAGGGGGAGATTCATGTGCTTACTCCAAGGTTCCCATACTGTCTCATATGCTTCAGAAGAGGTTGTCAATATCCCTACCGCCCTCTCTTGGACTATTAACCAGGATATCTTTCCCTTTGCTGCCGCATAGGACACTTTTGGCTGTTTCCAAGAGTGGGCTATAGTAATCCTGGCGCCCAATAGGATGAAGTAGATAAGCTTTACCGGCTTACTACTGAGTAAGGCAATCTCCAGAGTTTTAGGGACTGCCACTGCAGAAACCTTGCATATGAAGGTGAAGATCTTATTCCAATAATCCCTAATACGGGGACATTCCCACCAGGTATGGAGAAAAGATCCTAAGTGACCGCACTCTCTAAAACAAAGTGGGGATGTGCCCGGGAAAATGTTTGCCAATTGGGATGGCACGTAATACCATCTTGTAATTATTTTAACACTAGCTGCGATCAATGAAATGTTGATAATGCCCTTAAATGCTCTTTGCAACAGAGCGTGCCATGTGTAAGCCCCCCAATTGATTGCCAAATCCTGCTCCCAACTAAGTGCATATGACGGTTTTCCGGTAGTCTCTGCTAGTGCGGTATAGATCAGGGAGATGCCTCCACTATGTTCTGTAATTTGTGAACACCACTACTCATAGGTAGTGAATCTCGAAGGCTCTGGTTTGGATTTCCATGAGGAAAATGAATGTGTCTTATTTGGTGTAATCTAAATCGTTTGGCATGTGGCATTTCTAGTCTACTAATACAATGTGATGCCGCTAAGGGACCTAGAGAAGCCATGAAATGCCTAATCCTATATAAACCCTTATTCACCCACCAATGGAAAGCCCGGATATTTTGCCCTGGAGGGAATTGTGGGTTATGGAAAAGATGTGTTAAAGGCCGAAGTTCGGAAACTAGAGCAGAGGATTTGTGTAGGGAGTCACAGAGAGCGATTGAGTGAGAGAGAGTAAGGGCCAAAATTGGGGGCCTGTTTTTGGGGGGAGTCTAAATTAGGAAATCAGTGGTATGCTTGGGGATGGCTTGTCTCTCCATCCGCACCCATTCTGGTTTCTGCCCTCGAGAATAGACTGTAGAGAATTGCGCTAGTTGGACTGCCAGGTAGTACTTCCAAAAGATAGGGACCACTAAACCCTACTGTTTTAAATTTCTATATAAAACACTTTTGGGACATCTGTAGCCTTTAGATCCCCAAATAAATCTAGTTACCTGAGATTGAAATTTTTGAAGATGGGTTTTCTGAATTGGAATTGAAAAAGATATACAGTATCTCACAAAAGTGAGTACACCCCTCACATTTTTGTAAATATTTTATTATATCTTTTTATGTGACAACACTGAAGAAATGACACTTTGCTACATTGTAAAGTAGTGAGTGTACAGCTTGTATAACAGTGTACATTTGTTGTTCCCTCAAAATAACTCAACACACAGCCATTAATGTCTAAACCGCTGGAAACAAAAGTGAGTACACCCCTAAGTCAAAATGTCCAAATTGGGCCCAAAGTGTCAATATTTTGTGCGGCCACCATTATTTTCCAGTACTGCCTTAACCCTCTTGGGCTTGCAGTTCACCAGAGCTTCACAGGTTGCCACTGGAGACATCACGGAGCTGGTGGATGTTAGAGACCTTGCGCTCCTCCACCTTCCATTTGAGGATGCCCCACAGATGCTCAATAGGGTTTAGGTCTGGAGACAAGCTTTACCAGTCCATCACCTTTACCCTCAGCTTCTTTAGCAAGGCAGTAGTCATCTTGGAGGTGTGTTTGGGTTCATTATCATGATGGAAGGAAGGGGACCATGTTCTGCTTCAGTAGGTCACTGTACATGTTGGCATCCTTAGTCTGCTTGTCTTCAGCAAACTGTTTGTGGGCTTTCTTGTGCATCATCTTTAGAAGAGGCTTCCTCCTGAGATGACAGCTATGCAGACCAATTTGATGCTGTGTGCAGCGTATGGTTTGAGCACTGACTGGCTGACCCCTTCAACCTCTGCAGCAATGCTGGCAGCACTCATACATCTATTTCCCAAAGACAACCTATGGGTATGACGCTGAACATGTACACTCAACCTCTTTGGTCGACCATGGCAAGGCCTGTTCTGAGTGGAATCTGTCCCGTAAAACCGCTGTATGGTTTTGGCTACTGTGCTGCAGCTGAGTTTCAGGATCTTTATGTAGCGCAACAATTATTTTTTTCAGATCCTCAGAGAGATCTTTGCCATGAGGTGCCATGTTGAATTTCCAGTGACCAGTATGAGAGAGTGAAAGTGATAACACCAAATTTAACACACCTGCTCCCCATTCACATGTGAGACCTTTTAACACTAACTAGTCACATGACACCGGCGGAGGGAAAATGGCTAATTGGGCCCAATTTGGACATTTTCACTAAGGGGTGTACTCACTTTTGTTAGAACAATATTAGTGCAGCGCTATCTATAAAACTGAACAACCAAACATAATATGTGATAAACTGATTTTCAAGGGACAAGTCAACAGATGTAGGCTGACAGGCACATAATGGAAACTAAAAACAAAGCACACATGGGTGCTAGATAGGGTTGGTATACTTAGTTCCATCCCAAGATGCCAGTAGGCTAAATTATGGCTAAACATTCACTTTTGTTTCCAGCCGTTTTGACATCAATGGCTGTGTATTGAGTTATTTTGAGGGGACAGCAAATTTACATGTTATAAAAGCTGTACACTCACTACTTTACATTGTAGCAAAGTGTCATTTCTTCAGTGTTGTCACATGAAAAGATATATTAAAATATTTACAGGAATCTGAGGGGTGTACTCACCTTTGTGAGATACTGTATTAGTCTGGGGAGGAGGGTCATTTTAACAGAGTTAACCCTACCCAACAATGAGATGTCCCCTCGTGACCATTCAGTCAAGTCTTCACCCCAGCTTCCTATATAGAGTTGGATAATTAACTTTATAGAGATGGTCTATGCTAGCTGCCAAGTTGACTACGGTATAGAGGTGTCACTCCATATAAATGGGAAATGGCTTTTAAAGTTATCGACCAAAGGGGTAGGGATATTGACGTTCAGCGATATAGAGTTGGCCATCTTGACGTGGAGTCCCGAAATTCTACCAAACTTTTTAAGGAGACTGAGAACATTAGGGGTTGATGTGAGGGGAGAGGTAAGAAAGAACAATAGGTCATCTGCGAATAGTGCACATTTGTGAGAGTTTTGACTGCACCTGACCCCATTAATGTCCGGGTTATTCCTGATAGCTAAGGCCAGCTTTTGTATGGCAATGGCAACAATTAAGGGGGCACCCTTGTCTCGTCCTTTTATAGATTGGGAAGGGGTCTGAATAATAACCTTGTACTTTTACCTGTGTGCTAGGATTAGAGTATAGAGCCCGTAGAAACCCCATGAAGTGAGAACCGAATCTCCATTTATCAAGGAAGAGATGCGTATTTGGTCTGGCCCCTGTCTCCCCAGAATGACGCCCACCCGATCCTTATGGATATAATTGCTTATGAAAGCTGACAGTCTGTTGGCCATAATTTTGGTGAGAATTTTGAGATCATTATTGATTAATGATATGGGCCTGTAGTTGCTAACCTTTATTGTAGATGCTGCCGGCACTGTGAGGGACAGATTGCAGATATAATAACATCTCATCCTTGAAGTAATATGAAGTAATTTGCTATACCTATTCAGTTCCATTTTGATTTACAGCAGCCATTTCAAACTAGTCAAACTGTTTAAATAGAAGTTTTCACACACATTTCTCACCAGATAAGCAAGTTTGAGCAAAACATGTTATTTCCCCAAAATGACGCTTATGCATCTGCTAGCCAAGGTCTATTCTCGTCATATATTTTGACTATTATTTTTTGTTATGTTCTTCATTGCATTGTTATGGGAAATGTTTCATCTTGTCTGTATTTCTGATTAGAAAATAACTATATAAACTGAGAGAAAAAAAGCACTAATCAGATCATTCTGAACAACACCACTGCCTGTCTTGTGTCTGTTGAAACAAATCGATCTCCAGGCCCGCTGAGACGAGGACCAACCCGGGCAGGGCTATCAGTCTATCTGACCTATGAAAAGGGTACCCCAACAATCCTGCATTACAGAACGATCTGATTGTGGACTAGGTAGACGGAGGAGACGGAGGAGATCACGTGACTCCTGATGACGTCAGTTCACCTGACGAAACGCTGTTGGGCAACGTGACAACCGAACATAACTTCTGCTCGTTTGCTGCACAGGAGGAACGCTACGTTCGTCCCATTTTTAAGTTTGTACCTTTTTAAAGTTTGCGATATTTTAAATAAACATCAAGACATACTTCACAATGCAAGCCTCTTGATCTTTTCATGTTTCCGGTGGACCTTGACTGCTGATATTGCGGACATCCTACTTAACCACAAGCGCTTCTGATCTTTGTGATGGGGATCACAGGGATCTGGTAAGTAGGCATTTCTACTTTTCCACACCGGTGAAGGTTGTGCACAGTCACTTTATTGTTGCAGAAGATTCCCAGGGAGACTGTTTAGTCACTTTGCTTCACAGTTTGGACTATATTTGCCTATTGTGCACATCAAGGTTGAATTCTATTCTGTGACCGTCATATTGTCGTATTGGACAAGGCAATAAGGATTCACTAATCATTCACAGTTTTTTTGCACGTCCTTATTTTGGACTTCATATATGCAATTTCATCACTTCTTTTTTTCTTTTTTATGTATCATGGTTGGAGTCTCTGACCCCTAGTGGCCAGCATTATCCAATGCACTTTATTATTGCACTTTTGTTGACTATAAGCACTTTCATATTACATTGTGTTTCATTTCCTCACCTGAGTGATTAGAGCAAGGAGCGCGGTTAATATTTAAATCAATTCAATTTTGTTTGGGCTTAAACCCATTTACACCAGCAGCTCCAGTAAGAAAAACCCCCTTTGCGCTGGTCTAAGGAAACACTTTTGTCCCTTGATTTATTTATTAATGGCTGTGTGTTGAGTTATTTTGAGGGGACAGAAAATTTACACTGTTATGCAAGCTGTACACTCAATGCTTTACATTGTAGCTAAGTGTCATTCTTCAGTGTTGTCATGTGAAAAGATATAATACATTTTTTACAAATATGTGAGGGGTGTAATCACTTTTGTGAGATACTGTAGGTAGAATCTCGCATCGATCCACCTGAGGTTTTTTTTGCTTGAGTGGTCAGGGCCAAGTTAAGGGCTAAGTGGCTAAATTCTAGTTGGGCTTGAGATTTAGGAATGGGGTTACGCCTATGGTCCTTGGACAATTTGAGGAATGCTCGTTCTAAACTGCTTGCATCAAATTGTCTTTCCAGCTTGAGCTTCTTGGCCATTTGGATGATTTTCCCCCTAATGACAGCTTTATGGGCCATCCAAAGAATTGCTGGGGATACTTCTCTATTGTCACTCTCCCGAAAGTATTCACTTATTTCCTTATTCAATAGGGTGCATTGGACTGGATCACTCAACATAGATTCGTTAAGGCGCCATCGGAACTTGTCATTATGGCCCTGCGGTTGCCTAAGAACCATGAATACCATTGAGTGGTCTGACAATGGGGTATCCCTAATGAATGATTTTGTAACTAGTGGAATGGCCTGAGCAGCAATAAATATATGGTCTATTCTAGCAAGCGTTTGGTGTGGTGCAGAAATGTGTATAATCCTTGGAGGTTGGATTACATTCCCTTCAGATATCTACCAAACCCTGGGTGTGCAATATCTTAGCAATTTTGAGACTTTGCTTAGGAAGACGTAATTGACGAGCATCGCCGCGCCCTGTTTTGTCTAGCATCTGATCCAGTACTATGTTTGAATCCCCCCCCCCCCCCAAACAACCTTACCCACCAGAAGAGGAAAAATGGCCTCTATCATGGAGGCAAAAAACTGTGCTTGGCCTCTGTTGGGAGCTGTCACGCACCTGGTAGTGGAGTCTGCCTTGTGCAGGGAACAACCGCTCTTGTGCACCTAATTCAGGGACCTCTAATAGAGCAGACAGGAGGTCTGGAGTGCAGGATGACACGAGGGCTGGATGGTCACTGATGATGATGTGAGATCTCAAGCAGTCATGCAGGTCAGAAGAGTGGTTGTACAGGCTGGGTCGTTCAGGTATAGGGAGTGGTTTCAACAACCCCCAAGCCTTGGTTTGGTCTGTCTTGTTTCTGGCACAGACAGAACAAGAACTAACATATTCAACGTTATGTTGTCCCTTTGGCCATCAGAGTAGGTTTACAAAGTTTTTATGGGCACCTCATCCCAAAGAAGTGAATTAGTACGTGTAGCAATGTTCCCAAATGGGATTATGCGGTGCAAGGGAGTAAATACAGTACAAATTTTGTAGCATAAAAACAATTAATACTTTATTAGTTTACAACAAACATTAAAAGAAGGAAAATGTTATATAAAAAAGTGTGGCAGCTGTTGATGGACTGATAATTCCAATTAGTGAAATGGGTTTTACCCCCGTGGTGGTTAACCAGACGATTATGGTCCCGACATGTTTTGCCTTGGCAGGCTTCCTCAGGGGATCTAATAGTCCGCCACCAATAGCATATGTTAAATATTCCGGATATAGCCCAAATCACCTATCAGGAGGCACAGTAGGTCCACAGCCACATAGGAGCCCAGCACTCTACCATTGCAGAAGACGCATATAGTCCAAGATGCGTCACATGGTAACATCAATTGTACTGGGGGCGTAGAAACCACCTACACATTCATTGAAGTAAGCCTAGAGTAGACCCCTTGAGATTAGGAGTCACTTTAATAGTAACGGTAGAAAGCACCGAAGGCATCTAAGGAGACTGGGGGAGTGTGAGGACGTGGTCTACACAGCAGGTGTTGCCTTTGGTGTACAGGCACAGGTTAAGAGTACGGCGTCGCTGTCTCTCCTCTGGTGTGAGTGACGGGCGGAGAAGTCCAATCTGCATCGGCTCTGACAGGTCTGATGGTGCGGAGGTGGAAGGAGCCAGAGCTGGGTAACTGGGCACACGAGGCATAATCCATGTGAGGCGTGGAGCCGCCGATGTTTACTAAAGCTTGTTCAGCCCGGCGTTCCCTGGGCCGCCAGTCTATCTGGATGGCCAGATTTATGAGGGCGTCCAGGGTCATGAGTACCCAGACGCGGGCGAGCTCATCCTTTAAGGGTTCCGACAACAGGCGTAACTGGTAGCAGAGTGCCACATCGTTCCATGCCATATCAGCGCTCCAGCGTCTGAACTTGGCTACATAGTCCTCTGCTGTGCGCCGACCCTGTTGCAGGGCATGCAAGGCAGCTTCTGCTGTGGCCGCGAGGTGGGGGTGCTGATATAGTCTGGCCATAGCGTCAAAAAACACATTCAGGGTGGCAACTTCAGGCGCTCTCTGTTCCCAGAGCCGATGAGCCCATGTCTGAGGTTCTCCTTTGGTGTAGTGCCGTGAAAGCTTGGTCAACGAAGCAGCTACACGCCCCGGAGTCAATAATGGCCGATACTTGGATGTTCCCTTTGGGCAACTGCAAAGAGATTAAAAGGGTCAGGTGAGAGACATTACTGGTGACAGAGGTTTCTTCCTCATTGATCCTGCGGTACCACTTACAGGTCCTCACCATGTGTCTGGGCTCCCCACAGTACAGGCACAGGTTAAGAGTATGGCGTTGCTGTCTCTCCTCTGGTGTGAGTGACGGGCAGAGAAGGCCAATCTGCATTGGCTCTGACAGGTCAGATGGTGCGGAGGTGCAAGGAGCCGGAGCTGGGTAACTGGGCACACGAGGCATAATCCATGTGAGGCGTGGAGCTGCAGATGTTTACAAAAGCTCGTTCAGCCCGGCGTTCCCTGAGCCACCGGTCTATCTGGATGGCCAGATTTATGAGGGTGTCCAAGGTCGTGGGTACCCCAACGATGGCAAGCTCATCCTTTAAGGGTTCCGACAACCCCAGGCGGAACTGGTAGCAGAGTGCCGCATCGCTCCATGCTGTATCAGCGATCCAGTGTCTGAACTCGGCTACATTGTCCTCTGCTGTGCGCCGGCCCTGTTGCAGGGCATGTAAGGAGGCTTCGGCTGTGGCCACGAGGTGGGGTCCTGGTATAGTCTGGCCATAGCGTCAAAAAACGGATTCAGGGTGGCAGCTTCAGGCGCTCTCTGTTCCCAGAGCCGATGAGCCCAGGTCTGAGGTTCTCCTTGTAGCAAGGAAATCACAAGCCCCACCTTTGTGGCTTCCAAGGAGAAGATGTGGGGCTGCAGGCCGAAGTACAGCTCACAGGAGTTGTGAAACGCCCTGAATTTGCTTCAATCCCCTGCAAACTTGTCAGGAAGGGGGACCTTAGGCTCTGATGGCAGGGCCACGATGGTGCGGGCGGATGCAGCTCCCCCTCCAGGTGCGGCGAGGACAGAAAGCTAACGCACTTGTTCCTCCAGCAGGGTATAGACTCCTTGTAGGTTTTTCACCACATGCGTGAGCCCGGCCAAGTGGACACACAGTTCTTCCATAGCAGAGGGTGCTTCCTGCGCAGACTCGGACATGGCTGTCCGTTACTGTCACGCACCTGGTGGTGGAGTCTGGCTTGTGCAGGGAACAACCACTCTTGCACACCTGATTCAGGGACCCCGATAGAGCAGACAGGAGGTCCGGGAGTGCAGGATAGCACGGGGGCTGGATGGTCACGGATGATGATGTGAGATCTCCAGCAGTCATGCAGGTAAGAAGAGTGGTGGTACAGGCTGGGTCGGCAACTGGCTGGCGGTGCGGTACAAGGGATCAGGCAGAAGAATGGTCAAGTCCAAGCAAAGTTGGTAACCAGGCTGGCAGCAGACATACAGAGGGGTCAGACAAACATATGGTCGAGGATAGCCAGGGTCGGTGCAGCAGGTTAGGTCAAGCCAGGTCTAAACAGGAAGGATCACAGGAACTGCATAACAGGAACAGAGCTGGGGCTCACAGGTACTTAGATGCTGTAGAACGGACAGCACCAGCTGCTGGGCATTGAGGGTTTAAATAGAACCATTTGGCACCATTTCCGGCACGTGCACAAGTGCACAAGTCCATAGACAGCATAGATATTTTCCTAACAGGAGCATAGTAAGAAATTAAAGTGAATTGGGTCCCTTTTAGGGAGCCCGTTAGTAGAATATATCTCCCTTCAGGGTCCCTGACTTCTTGTGAGGGAGAGAATGTAACTTTTTACAGAAGATGAGAGAAGATGATTCCCACTCCTCTGGTTTTATCCTCTGTGTTGGCCAAATAAAATTGGGGGAATTTAGGATGAATACATTTCGGGTTGAACTGCTTGGGGAAGTGGGTCTCTTGGAGGAGAAGAACTTCTATCTGCTGCGAGTGGGCATTTTGAAAATATTTGTCTTTTTAGAGGAGAGTTCATACCTTGGACATTGTGGGAAACTATACAGATAGACCTGGGAATGTCACTACTCAGAGCCATGGACCAGAGAGGGCATAATTTGCATATGTTAGCAGAGACCTACCTTCCACCGCCAGTACCTTCCCCTGAGACGCTGGATCTTGGTGAAGATGCGATGGGCACCTTGGAACCACTCAAGTGCATTCCTTCTATGATGCCTGGGAGAAGTTAGAAAAAAAAGAAATGGGAGAGTCCCAGAAAAAGAAGAGGCCTGAGGAAAGCCCGGGCAAAACCTACCTTGCCCCCCCCACCCGAACAGAGAACATCTCTAAAGAGGAGGCAGAGGGGGGCGTACTAAAACCGTCCCAGCCCATACATCCCCATAGAAACAAATATTATAGCTAAAGAACAGCTATTGGTGAATATAACATAGTGATATATAGGCGGTGAGGAGAAAGTGCCCCCACCCTCAGCTAAATTAGGGTCTATTAGAGGAAGAAAAAAAGAAAAAAGAAAATCCCCCTGTTAGGCCTAATAATGAGAAAAACTGAATGCTTAGCAAACTAAATGTTCAGAAGATCCAAGTCTTGAAAATCCCTAATTGGGAACAAAACGAAAAAATGAAGAATTGCCCGGGGAGAATCCCCTCTGCTTCCTGTGGCATAATGGGGGGGTGAGAGTCCTTGGATTTCGTCTTTTATTGTTTTTACCAGTGGTTGAATTGGACTTGTCGGAGAAGAACGTTTGGCGGAACTGATGTTCTTGTAGAGTGATGATGATTGTGGGTTTTGGGATATCAGGCCCAACTGTAGTAGGAGTCGTTCCTCCTCTTGGAAAGATGAGAATCCGTGCGTCTTGTTCTGGAAAATGAGGGACAGACGGAAGGGGAATGACCACCAGTATTTTATAGCTTTCTGGGAAAGAATCTGAAGAAGAGGTTTGAGTGCTCTCCTCTTCTGAATAGTGTATGGGGACAAGTCTGAAATTATTTGGACCGGGTGGCCTTGAATGGTTAATTGATCTGCCTCTCTTGATTTGCGCATGATATCTTCTTTTACTCAGTAGAAATTTGGTTTTACCACTATATCTCTGAGAAGGCCGTCTGACCACAGAGTTTGAAGTGCTCTACGAGCCCTGTCCAACTCTAGGTGGTTCTTTGGTAGATCAGGGAGAAGCTCCTTGTTGAATCCGGGCTTCCGTAACAGATCCCTCCGGACCGACTCCGATGACATGGGGGTGATCCCGGGTGTCTCAGCAGCCTTTCAGTACTGTGGTAGCTTGTGTAAGCACAAGCTGTGGGCTGCAGAGGGGCTGAACGAGCCGGGTCGGGAAGGAGCTCCGAGTCTAGGCAGCCATACTCGAGTACTCCGCGCATCCGCCTCCCTCTTCCCATTTTTTAATGAATTGCGGTATCTCCTTCAAGGTAATTTCCGTGATTATCCCATATATCCATATATCTTCGTTATACCATGTTTTATACTATTACTCTGATCACATAGTTTTTCTAATGGATTTATTTCCGTTCCCGAACTAATGGGTTTAGGTACGGAATCCACAAAATGCTTCAGCTGTAGATACCTCCATTCATTCAAGACCTCAAACCCCTCCCTATTTTTTAATTCCCTATATGTACATATTGTTCCATTTTTTGTAATTCCTTTATATTGTTCCATTTTTATTACATCTTTTAATTCAGCTTGTTTAATCCAGTCGCTATTTCTACTTTCATTCCCTGGCGGGAAATAATTTGTGTCCATAAATGGTAATAAAGGAGAATCGTAGCTCCAATTTGCTCTCTTGTGTACTGTGTCCCATACTTTTAGTGCTCTCCTCATTATTCCGTGCTGGTCCCTATCTAAGTTCCTAAATTTTTGTGGTACCCAAATCCCTTTACTTAATTGAGCTCTATTTATTTTATTTTCTATTTCTACCCATTTTTTATCTTTTTTAATTTTGTCCGCTCAATCACCCGGGCTATGATTACTGCTTGGTAATAGCTCTTTATATCCGGTGCTGACACTCCTCCCGGTCTTTATTTCTACATAAGGTCGAGAGCTGTACTCTTGGTTTCTTGTTCTGCCAGGTGAATTTTGTCATTATTGAATTTATTTTATCAAAATACCTCTGCAGCAATAAGATGGTCAACATATGGTATTTGTAAAGGATTTTCGGAAGGATATTCGTTTTAATATAATTTATTCTTCCTAACCAGGAGATGGCCTGGTGTTCTATCTTTCTCAGGTCTTTCCTCACATCATTAAGGAGTAGTATATAATTTGCTTGGTATAGATCTCTTGATGACGGTGTTAGTTTTATACTTAGGTATTCTAATCTCCCTTTTCCCCAGGTGAACTTCATTTTTATCTCTTTTTCTTTCTTTTCCTCTAAGGAAATATTCAGGATTTCAGATTTTATAGGGTTTATTTTAAAGTTTGAAAGGTCGCCATACTCTGTAAGTTTTTTAATCAGGTTTGATAACGCGATTTTAGGATTTGTGATATAGAATAATACGTCATCCGCATATGATGCTATTTTATGTTAATTTATCCCAATTTTCACTCCTCCAATGTCGATACTGTTCCTTATGGTTGCCAATAATGGTTCCAAGGACAGTACAAACAGGAGTGTTAGGAAGACAATCTGTGGCTAAAGTGGACTTTCTGCACCTATGCACGCTTGTCATGGATCTGCTAGCCAGCGCAGGGGTCACTAAGGGTTAACAATTGTGCAGGGTGATTTCCTTGATTGGAGCCAAGCTGCCTTATTTAAACAGCTTAGCAGCACACAGACTCTGCTGTCTGATCTACAGCGTTTGGTGTGTGTGTTCCAGAGCTTCCTGTTGTCTGATTCCTGTTCCTGTGACCTGGCTTGTCCCGACCCTGCTTGATCTCCGCCTGCACTGACCTTGGCTGCCCACGACCACTCTCCTGCCTGCTCCCTTGTACCTTTGCTGCCAGCCCGTTGACGAACTCTGCCTGTGCCCGACCATTCTTCTGCTTGCTCCCTCTGTACTGCACCGCCAGCTAGCTACCGACCCGGCCTGTACCACCACTCTATTCAACCAGCACGAGACCGGAAGCACCTCTTCAGTTGTCACCGGTGACCATCTCAACCCTCGTGCCATCCTCACTCCTGAGCCTCCTGTCTACTCTACCAGGGGTTCACGAATCAGGGTCGCAAGAGAGGTTACTCCTGCATAAGCCAGACTCATCCACCAGGTACGTGACAAGGAGGGGGGAAAGGGGGCACCCCTGCCTTGTGTCATTTGAAATTTCAAAAAACAGTGAAAGACCTCCATTTATCCTAATTGCTGCTGATGGACGTTTATACAGTGCTTGTATCCATTGGGTCATGTTCGGCCTACTCCCAAGTTTTTTATTGTTTCTTGTGAGAATCCCCAGTCTACTCTGTCGAATGCTTTTTCTGCATCTTTTGAAAGTAGCAGATCTGGGGGTCTCATACTTCTGTACTAATAAAAGAGTTCGGACGCCATTGTCTTACCCTTCCCTTCCGGGGATAAACCCCATCTGGTCTGGGTGTATCCATCTGGCATCAACTCTTTAATTCTTATGGCAACAACTTTTGCATAGATTTTTGTGTTGGCGTTTAATAACACTATTGGTCTGTAGCTGAGGCATAGGGAAGCGTCTTTACCTTCGTTATATATTGCTGTTATATGTGCTCTTAATGATTCACTCCTCGTCTCATTCCCGGCTTTTATCCAGTTCAAATATGCGCATAACTTTGGGATTAGAATGTCTTTAAATTTTTTATAATACTTAACAGTATGGGCTTTTCCCTATAGCTGTAGTTTTTAAGGTTTTGATTATTTTGTCTTGTGAGATGGGGTCCTCTAGGGCCTGCAGTTTTTCTTTGGCCAGTTGGGGTAATTTAGCTCTTCTTAAATATTGCTGCATCTTTAGCTTTCTTTCTTGTAGTTCCTCCCCTGAATCTACCGTAAGTCTTGCCTGACATTGTATAGTGAGCTATAATAGCTATGAAAGGCTCTGGCAATCTCTGTGGTCGAATAGACCATTTCTCCGTTCTGATCTTTTATTTTCTCTATATAATTTCTTGATCTTTTATTCTTCAGTATTTTAGCTAGATGTTTACCTGGTTTATTCCCCCATATGTACTGTTCCTTTGCTGCTGTTTTAAAGGCATATCTTTTTTCTTCTTTCAATATCTCCTTTAACTTTTCTCTTTTTATTATCAAGGTTTGGTGAGTCTGATGGTTCCCTGTCTTTTTATGTTTTTGTTCTAAATCTAAGATTTCAGCTATTAGGGCCTCTTTCTTTGCTGCTTTATCCTTCTTTTCCTTTGCCCCCATTGATATCAATACTCTCCTAATATAAGCCTTATGGGCTTCCCATACTGTGGCCAGTGGCATCCCTGGGGATTCCTTTTGCTTAAAATATTGTTCTAGTTCTTTATTTATTATTTATTCTACCTCTGGGTCTTCTAATATTTTTTCATTTAAATGCCACCCCTTTATATTTTCTTGGGTTCCCAATCCCTTGATTCTCATTATTACAGGCGCTTGGTCCGATATACAGTAGTTACTATACCTATGGAGGTCTCAACGATTGACTCCAAAAGTCTGTGGTCTGCCAATATATAATCTAGCCTGGAGTACGTCCCATGCACAGCTGAGCGAAAGGAGTAGTCTCTTTCTCTGGGATGTTGAATCCTTCAGATGTCCACTACTTATAATTGTGACATCTTATTCCTTACTTGTTTTAACTGAATTCCCTCTGCTCCCTGTGCATGTGACATACTATCCAGCTCCAAATCCATGTAGAAGTTCAGATCACATGCTACTGTTAGAAGGCCACTACAAAAATCTATCAGTTTCCCTAGTAATACCCTGAAAAACCTTTTCAGATTTTTATTTGGGCAATAAATGTTTGCTAATGTATATTCTTTCCCCTGTATGCTTCCTCTTAGGAGAATATGTGTCCCATCTGGGTCCACCAACTTTGCCTCTAATTTAAAGTTTACATTGTTCGCAAACACTATGGCTACCTATTTTGCTTTCTTTATACCTTTGGCAGACTTCTAGAATACAGCAATGTGATCAGGTTCTAATCTGATTTTGTGTGGTATAAATTTTGTGTGAGTTTTCAATAAAGAGTTCCAGTTTGCACCTAGGTTAGTGCTGTCTAGTGCTGTCTAGTTCTTGGGTGTAATTCTCAGCTATAATACCTGGTTCCTGGTTTCATAGTGGAGGAAGCTGTATCTTGGTGGAGGCACGCAGGTGGGGTGCCAGGCAGTCCGTCACAAAAAGACAAACTACATGGCTGGATGTAGACTTTGTGGTGCATTAGCGTATGTGTAATAATGTGTGTTATGCAGTCATATGTGCGTTATGGATCATAGGTGAAAAAGGGCAGGTACATTTAAAGGTTCGTTATGGTGCAGTCTCACAGGTGTGAAACTGACCTAAAGGTTTTGTGTTTTTGAAACAATATTTTATATATTTTTAGCTATGTACAGTATATAAAGTTTTTATTTTTAAAACAAACTTTAAATACAGAGTGCAAAGTAGTATGGGTTTCTAAAGAAAGAGCACAGCAACAGATCTTTTCTTTCAGGCTGTCTCTAACTGAAAAGTCTATTCAAAGTGGGTGAAGGGTGCCAAGGCTATTCTCTGCTTTATTCAGTGGTAGGTGTAATTTGAACTTCAGCTACTGAGCTCTGTAAACAAGATGTTTTAGTAAGTCAATCAAAGGAAATTTGTACTAAGGGGTTTATTTACTACAGCTGGAGAGTGCAAAATCAGGCTCACTTTTGTATAGAAACCAATCAGCTTCTAACTTCAGCTTGGTTAATTAAGCTTTGACTATAAAACCTGGAAGTTGATTGGTTTCTATGCAGAAGTGAACCTCATTTTGCACTCTCCAGCTTTAGTAAATAAACCCCTAAGTGACAGATATAGGCCACTATTTCTCTCCTTTTAAAAAGCTGAAGAACTGATTTAATAACAGTGCACGGAACATCAACCATCACTGATTTTTCCACTCTAATCTCTGGAAAGCTGAATTTGGTTGGTTGTTATGCATTACAACAAGCCATTGCTCTTGGTACTAAATTAATAAGTTAGACTAACAAATAATTAAAGATTTGTCTGACACCATCTCATATTTACACACACATGTGACTGTGATATACAATGCAAAGTCCAAAAGTTATTCTAAATGAATTTATAAACTAAAGGTTTCAGCTCTTGGAAGGATTTCAGTAAGATTTGCGTATAAATTGGAAAGAGAGGTGAACTTTCCCTCTAATCCCCACAGGGTAATAAATACCGTATGATGTGTATTTGTATTTGCCGTACAGGCCACAGTCACCCACTGATGCCCTAATCTGTCCAAACCAATTATGACTCTTGGCTGAAGACTGGGAAATTATTTAAACAAAAATGTCATTAGCTCAGCCGAAGAATTAATGGAAGTTTTAATGTACTTTCTTCCGTATCTGTTAATTTGCAGCTAATCTGTTGACAGAGTCACCAGCATTATTTATGAGATCACGCCAAACAAACATGATCTTTCCTACTGTCTGATTGGAAATACAAATATTGTTTTAACAAAGATTCTAATTTAGATATGCTAGGAAATAAAGTCTGAAATACAGATTTTAAAGTAGACATGCTCTTGGGAATCTGATCCTCTGGAATTGATTAGACTTCCGAATGATACCATTTCACATTCATTGTTCAGCAAGGTTACTGATGAGTCCACCTACCGCCTTTAGGGCACCCATAGGCCACTTCATGGTTCCAACAGCAAAATCTGACAAGTCTCAGCATGCCTTGCAAGCCAATTGGCTATAGCTGCATACGGCATGCCATTTTTTTTTCATTGGCTACCATGGCCAGAATTACCATATGGCAGACTGGGCTCCATGTGTTCTATTTAAATAAGTGATTATTAGATGAAAGCAAAAGTGGTGCAAACACTCAAGTCCAGGACCAGATTTTTGACATTGGAGTCTGTAAGTACACAACTTTTGTCTTCCTGTGTAACACTCCACTGGCTAGGATCACCCCTTTAAAACAGAACATGTCCTTGTTTTCCTGTGCTTAGCTGGCTTAGGATATAATGATTATGTGTAAATAATCTTATATAAGATAATTATTCCTACTGGTCATGGAAAAGATGTGTGGCGAAAAATTATACAGTGAAAAGCTTCCTCTTTGCCACGATACCTATAGGCACATATCTACTGTGCCTAATGGTATATACAGCCCTGCTAAAGTCTCATGTTTACATCCAGCTTTATTGCCATTGAGTAGAGTGAAGCAGAATGGCACGCTGTACTGGGGTACTACAACAAAAAAAAAAATTAATATACAAGTACAAGGATATAAAAGATTGATCTACTATGAGTTTCGACCAACCCTTTTACCCCACAGGAACTCTTGAACTGATTTTCAGGTGTTTGGAAATACCTGCTAAGATTAATTCATCATGAGCCATAAGGAAAATACCCCTTACATTGATGGTCAGTGGAAGGAATGCCGTCAGCTGAAAAGATCATTGGTGTCATGATACCAGTTCTGCCAAGTGGTAATGGACTTGGAACTATGAAGGTACCATAAGATGGAAGGTCAGTTAGCCACCGCCCAAGGAACCCCTAGCAACGTCTAGAGGAACCCTGGTTGAGAATGCCTGGCTTAGACATTAACAACTTTTTTATGAAAAGTTATATCGCTATAGGAAGAGTATACTAACCATACTATCCATTACTGCTGACCGACATGTGCAAAAAAGAAGCAGCATTTGTTAAATTCCATTCAAAAGCAGATAAAGTAGCTTTCGATTAACAATAGACAGGCCGCCATAAAACCATCCTGAAAGAGTCTTTTTTTATGCAGACCATCGGAAACTAAAATCAATAAAGCTCTTTCTGTCCATAACAAGCCAAACACACATTAAGCGAGACTTATAGTATCTAAGAATAACACCTCTCTTTCCTTACTTTTGAAGAATTTCCAAATCAATTTATTCACCACCTTTTTTTTTCTAATCACAAAATGTATATTAAAAAAAGTTCATTAAAATAATTAAAGCCATTGAAGTACTATATAATGTGCCATTGTTTTATCATCTCAGCTCACTTTAGGACATCAGGTCAAAATCATTCTTATTTCTGTGTTATTTAGCCTTTCATCATCGGCCAGATGAAAAGCACTTTTCTCCTCTCTTCGAGACACTTCATCTCACACTTAACCCTGATATCCCATGCATTTGCCAGATGGGGAGTGAAATGTCAACTAATTGTTAGCACCATGCATTGATTGCTCTAAAGTAATTGATTAATTGGCAGAAGGCTAATTTTTAAATCACGGGTAATAAATTATATCTATTTTGAACTTGACCGCTGAAATGATAAAATGTTTAATAATTAGGAGCACTGTCAATTCAGATTTTGCTCCTTTCTGTATCTTGATCCCTCTATCCTTGTGTTTGGCATGGTTCTGTACAACATTTTGCATTGTGTATTATATATTTTAGATGATAATAATTGATTGGAATGGCAAATTATGGTACATGAAATATATAAATAAATATAATAAAATAATAATAAAAAAATCTTTATTTCATCACGTTTACTTAAAGAAAACCCTGAGCTCCATGCCCCCTTCCCCCCAGCGGCTCTGAATGATGCAAAAAGTGGTGCTGACATGATGACACCAGAGCTGCTCTCTCTATTAATACGCTTTGAGTGTAGGAGGTTGTACCCAAGGGGCAGGGCGTGACACCGTGCACTCAAAGTTTCTTCTTAGCCCACTGGGTTCAGTGGTACAGTGTCATTCAACTGGAACACTGAGGACATCCTGTGGTGAAGAAAAGGTTCTGTGGTTGACAGCTCTAGATTGAATTGAATATTGCAGCCAGAACGGCTTTTTTTTTTCTCTCTTTTTTTTTTTTTCTTTTTAGGGGCATAAATATGCAATTAGTAGACCTCTAACATGACAATGCATAGGGCAATGGTGGTGTGTGAAATGCAGAAACCAAAAGAAACCTTCAAGGCATTACATCACTAACACAGATCACAGAACACATTCAGGAAACAACTTCTGATTTTCTTGATCTCTATTCCTGCTCCAGGCCAGTGACCCAGTGGCTACATAGAAGAGCTATGCATACTTGATTCTTGGTATCCTTAGTGCATTTCTTCCAAACCTGGGCACTAAACCAGCATAATACAGCTCCTGCCCTTTGCCTTTGTGCAGTAGTTCCATGGGATAAAGACCAGTTGTTTTTGGTGTCCTTCCTGGTGCAGGGTGACTGGTCTTGTACCCCCCCCCGTATTTTTCTGCCAGTAGTCTGTAGTCGGTGGACCCACTGGGTTCTGCCTACGATGCTGCTTTCTATACAGACTATGTACAGTACAGTGACGATGCTACTATTATTTTCACAAGCTGTACAGAAAGTGAATTTGTGTTGTTTTTAGCTATTGAGGAATTCATCTTTCGGTGCCTTTGAGCTTCCAAGTGACTTTGTCTCCTGCCATGAGTACCTGACAATTTATTTGAAGTGGCTTTATCCCAAAAAAAATAAGATTTGACAATTGAATAAAGATAAGTATTTTCAGAATACTATTCTTCACTTTCCTTATATCTTTTCAACTAATTTAATTACATATTTTACTTGCTTAGGGAAATGTGCAATTTATATTCATGCACGGGAGCATTAATCACTGTGTGATTCTATAATTTTACCAATTGAAACCAAAATTAAAGGGCCAGAGCCACAGTTTGTCAAGGTATAACTTAAGAACACAAATCATATTGTCAGAGGATAAACCACAGAAGAACTGGCATATTTGCCAACATTCAACATGGTCACAATAATCAGCACGGCGGCAATCCGCAGATGTTGTGTTCTGGTGCTTGGGCGTGCGCCTGTGTGAGTGTGCATGCACGCAAACTGTGACAGATCCTGACACCCAGTGACCTATTTAGAGACAGCAGTCTGGTCCACAAGTTTCTGGATGATCGTCAGCCCCCCGTATCCTGTACTTCTGTGTTGCTGTATCCTTGCATTTCCTGGCGCTGACCTGACTTGCCCTTGGACTTGTCTTGGCTTCTCTCCTGGCTCTGACCCTGGCTTTCTCACTTGGACACACTTACTGTCTGTTTACTGTGTATGATTCCAGCATGATCTTGACCACACTTCAGCTCCTTTTCCTGACTGACCTCCTGTGCATGACCCTGGTTCTGGCTCTTGACCCTGTTCCATTCACTTGTCAAGATCCGACAGTTCATATAGAGTGACACCTGTCTTATTGGCACCTTTGCATGGTCAAGACTTCACCTGCCCATCTAGAGTCTTCTGCCTTGCTAACAACATTGCATGGGCAAATCCCCTTCTGACCCTCATGCAACTCTGCAGCTGGCAACCTTTGGGCTCAGGACTTCCTGTCTCCACCCTCAGGGGTGCTCTGCACTCAGCTGCAAGGGAGGCCCTCTCATCACTTCAGCCTCCGACACATACAGTATATACAGTAGCTAAAAAACTGCAACTCCATAAAAACCTATCCTTAAAGTTGAACTGCTGGCAGATACGGTATAAAAAACACAAATTAATGCAGATCTGTATTCATTAATACATACTTAAAAAAATATGTTAAAGCAAATAGTGTAAATACTAGAATTTGGCTTGACATCAGCCTCTTGCATTCTCCTGTGCAGCAGAGTTTAGAAAGAGATAGGGAGAAACAGCACAGGGAACCAGTCAGTTATCTGCTAGCAAGAAACATGCTGATAGGAGGAGAGAGCAGAGAGACAGAGAAATAAGCTCATCAGCCTGATGCTTTTCATTTTACTGTCCAATCACATGCTCGAGGAGGGACAAGATCTGTGTTACTTAACTGAAGCAAAAAAAATCAGGTTTTCTGCATTGCCAGACAGGGTTGTGTTGTGTGGCAGAGTTGTGTAAGGCTGGCCATGGATTATGCAGTTTTCTTTTCTTCAACCACAGGTGGAAAGAAAGAGAATCACTCAACTCACCCATCAACACAATCAGTGTTGATGGGGGAACCCCTTCTGCTACTCTATTGTATTCTAACAGCATGAGGTTTCCCCGCTGTCAAAATACAATGATCACTATAGCCACCAGCAGCGATCGCACAGAAAAAGACAGGCTGGTTGTACTGAAGCTGATTGATAGATACAACCAGCCTGCCCAAAGATGTATCAAAATTTGGATGCTTCCTGCTGATCTCAGGACTGGACGGACAAAAATACAAATATTTTGGCAGATAAAACAGTTTTGATATATGTATTTCATCTGTGTATTTAGCTGCTTGCCTGGAGTTCAGCTTTAAACAATTAGGTTTGGTTCACACTGGGGCGACATACTCTCCGACTTTGGGAGCACATGTAAAAATCAATGTTTCCCTATGAGAGCTGTCTTAACTGGTCTGACTTTGGAGAAGGTTCCTGCACTACTTTGGTCTGCCTTCTGTTCGAGTTCAGCCCATAGAATTGACTGGAAGTCACATCCAAGTTGGATCCTCATCTTAATTGATGTGATTTGGATCTGACATTACAGGAAGATTACACAGGCATTCCCCAAAGTTGCTTCTAAGTCACGTAGAAGTTGCAAAGTCGCATCAAAGTCACCTTGCAAAGTCGCACAACTTTCAAATCAAAGCAGTGTGAACCTGGCCTAAGAGTCTGTATGCTGTTCTTCAGGCCTTGCACAGTTGTGTATGCATACATTGACATATGTACATGTGTGTGCAAAAAAACAAAACATACATTCAAAAATTGCATGTTATGATATAGAAAAGACATATGAGAGGTCAGCAGACTGCTTTGGTGAAGGGTTGCTAAACATTTCTTTTTATTAAAACGCACTATCTTAGATATTAAAAACATTAACTATACTCAACCTAAGCTGTGGAGTCAGTACAAGAATCCCACATAGGAAGGGACATTATCATTAGAAAGGGGTATGCTTTTGTTTATAGCAGGGGGTTTCCAAACTTTCGAATCAAAGGGCCAGTTTACTGCCCTTCACACTTTAAGGAGGTCGGACTATAGCTAGTGGGAGCAGAAAATGCCATAGGCTTGGTGGTCAGTGAGAATAAAAAAAAATTGACATCAATGGTGTCAGTGGGAGAAATAGTGCCCCATCAGTGGGAGGAATATTGCCCCATAATTCATGTCAGTGGGAATATTAGTTCCTCATCTCTGGTGACAGTGGAAGGAATAGTGCTTTGTATCAGTGGAAGGAATAGTGCCTCAAGGGCTGGATAAAGTCAAACGATTGTCGCAATAACCTGTCTATGGCAGACACTACAATAAGAAATTAAGTAAACAAAATGAAAAATGCACTGTCAGGAATGTCTAGCACTCCTACTCCTCATTCCAGCATCCTGGTTTTGGCTATGGTATTTTCCTTCTCAGTTTGTCCACCTGCAAGGTGATTAATGTGGCCAGTCTCTGGGTGGAGACCAAACCTGATTTAAACCAGCCAACCCTTCAGTCTCATGCTTGTGATAGAGTGTGTAAATACCTGATCAAGCTGTC
The DNA here is from genome assembly GCA_018402905.1 of Glandirana rugosa. NCBI lineage: Eukaryota > Metazoa > Chordata > Amphibia > Anura > Ranidae > Glandirana > Glandirana rugosa. The sequence continues at coordinate 369,781 of BLSH010034008.1, read as the reverse complement.
TGTTTGTCTGCCCTGCTCTGCTAGATTGAATTTCTCTGTGTATGACCTTAGATTGGATATTGGACTATTCTCTGAACCCTGTCTGCCTTTTACCTGGACTGTCATTGAACCACTCTGCCTGTCTGCCAACTGCAAGTACCTGTTTGCTTTGCTCAGTACACACATGCCCTGATGAGGTAGCCAGGCACTATAGCATTGTGTATAAGTCCTGGGGGAAACCTAGTACCGGTAGGCCTGCTTGTCTTATGGGAAAGGGGGCTGCTTTAGGTGAAGAACACAGTAGCCAGGTATAGTGTTTGGCCAATTGCCTTAGGGATAAGTGTGACATGCACACACTAAAGAAAATATCTAAAGTATATGTCTGTCATATACATACAGATATTTATCCATCATGCCATACCATCAAGGAGGCGCGTGATTGGCCCCAAATTTATTCTGCAGCCCCAATGTCATTAACCCCAATGTCATTAAGAACTATCTTCAGCGTAAAGAAGAACAAGGAGCCCTGGAAGTGATGGTTTGGCCCCCACAGAGCCCTGATTTCAACATCATCGAGTCTGCCTGGGATTACATGAAGAGACAGAAGGGTTTGAGGCAGCCTACATCTACAATAGATCTGTGGTAATTTCACCAAGATGTTTGGAACAACCTACCTGCTTGGTTCCTTCAGAAATTGTGTGCAAGTGTACCTAGAAGAATTGATGCCTTTTGAAAGCAAAGGGTGGTCACACCAAATATTGATTTGAATTGGATTTCTCTTCTCTTCATTTGCTTTTGTTTTACTCATTTTGCTAATTGATTAAAATAAACTTATATTTCTGAAAGCTTTGTTAATTTTTCAGAAGTTTTTCACACCTGCTTAAAACTTTTGCACAGTACTGTATATATACTGTGTATATATAATATATATTTAAATTAACAACAATTATTGCTTATTTAAAGTGTTTTACAGACAACGAAAAATAACCTGTGGCAAATAAATACATATATTTGAAACTATAATAGCTAATTAACTTTTACACGGTAGGTGGCACTCCACATCTCCAATATCATTATCTAAGGAATATATTGAATTAGCTTATAGATTGCAGCCACACCTTTGCCCTGCAATCATCTAAATTAGCTCAGCCCTTCACACTGCGCTCAAACCCACCGACGTTCACATTCTGTAATTGGACAAACTCATTAGCTTCAACAGATGATCATGAATTATTGATCCTGACAACAGCACAATTAGGGGAACAGTCACCAGAATAACAGCTAGTTAAAGATCTACTCGATGAACACACGGCTGTCAAAGTAGAAATAATTAAATTAGAGAGGAAATAAAGTGGAGGGCCTACAGAGGACAACCCTTGATCTATGGTTAATCAGTATTATTGCGGTGTCTGGTGAGATACCACTTTTATCTTAATTACCAATTATTGTTTTGTCATGGAGTTTCATTTGAATAATGGTTGGAAAAGTTGGCAACAGAACACACTTTTTTTTTTTTAAATCTTGTGTTTTTTGTTTTGCCTCGCTTTTATCAGCTTCTAATTTGACACTAATAAAGTGGATGATTAAATTAATTAAAGGTCTTTAGTGTTCTAAAGTGTTCGGATGTATCATTGTATGTGTAATATGTTACTATGTAGGCTTGTGAAATCTTGTGATTTCTGGAAATTAATTAAATTAGTAGGTGAAATAATCACAGTTTAATCTTCGACTATTTTCGCTCCGTTTTGTTTTT
>BLSH010034008.1:353393-363794 GCA_018402905.1 Glandirana rugosa | reverse complement strand
AGTCCAGCGGGTGGACTCCGGAGGAGTACCTTCGAATTTATTTATGTCAGAAGGGGAGTGGTTTGTCGTTGGAAAAAGTTACTCCTTTGTGCGGCTTCCTTAGGATTTATTCCCAATTACTGAGAACTTTGTTGGTTCGACTTGCAACCATACACTTTATTATTTGATGAGGAATCAGATATGTAAAAAATAAGAAAAACGACAATTTTGACACTAAGATTTTCGATACAAGTGGTCGAAATAAAAAAAGAAAGATACATAGGTCACTTTATGAAGTTATTTTATAAAACCTTTTTTTTTATGTCAGAGGGTCGTATCGAAGTCTCGGATGGAGAGACCCTATCGGACCCCGACATAGTTATAAGTACGATGGTAGACGTATCGAGGTGTGGATAGTAGGTCTTTGTAGAGTTCAACGGACCTATGTCTCTCTCGATAGGTCGTCTGACCTGATAGGTGTGGAGCTATGCAGATGGTAGCATGAATATTGATACAGCCCCAGGCTATCCCAGAGAGGTAGGCTCTGAAGCTATGCTGGGAGACTGTATTTTTTTTTCCAAAATATTTTATTGAAGTATTTCACTGGATACATAGAAAGAAAAAAATAAAGCTGGTGAACATAGCTTTTAGAATCACAGTTTTAACAGCAAAAAGAATAAAAAATGTATAGACTAAGGAGTAGTTTATTATTTCACATACCAACGTTCAGCTTGGTTGTTTCAAGAGTCATTAACCCTTATTTAGGATTCCTTCGGCGTGTTTCCTCATTGAAAAAGGTTGCTGTTTGGTGAGGGGAAGACTGTATTTATTTAAGCTTCCATGAGGAGGCCTCAGGTGGGCGACCTGAGGGAGGAATGCTGAAACCCAGGTGCTTGGAAAAAGCTGACTGAGGGGAGCTGCCATAGATTGGTCTGGTATCACTGGATGGCATTGCTTGGAAGATTGAAAGGAGGCCTACTTCTGTCCTTGGGTCTTGTGAGTACAGACATTGCAATGTCTTGGGGACCTTGTGCTTTAGCTACACCTCTGGTGCCTAGTTATAGTCAGCTGTGGGTCTATGAAACAGGACACCAATTGGTGTTCTGAAGAGCTTTGTCCACACAGCTTCCTATTTAACCACTTCATATCCGGGCCATTTCTGGCACTCCTCTCCTTCATGTACAAATCATAATTTTTTTGCTAAAAAATTACTCAGAACCCCCAAACATTATGTATGTTTTTTTTTAGCAGAGATCCTAGGGAATAAAATGGCTGTTGTTGCAACTTTTTATGTCATGCGGTATTTGTGCAGTGATTTTTTGGAACACGTTTTTTTTTTTTAAAAACTGTTTCATGAATTGAAAAAAACAAAACAGTAAAGTTAGCCCAATTTTTTTTTCATAATGTGAAAGACGATGTTACGCTGAGTAAATAGACCCAACAAGTCACGTTTTAAAATTGCCAAACTCGTGGAATGGTGCCGAACTTTGGTACTTAAAAATCTCCATAGGCGATGCTTTAAAATTTTTACAGTTTAGATGTTTAGAGTTACAGAGCAGGTCTTGGGCTAAAATTATTGCTCTCACTCTAACGCACGCATCGATACCTCACATGTATGGTTTGAACGCCGTTTACATATCTTTAATTTTTTTTATCCCTTTTATTCCTACATGACGTGCGCCTGGGCCTCCGAGAGCCATAGAGATGCCCGGGGACCATCTGTCCCTCGGAAATCTCTGGTACTTCCTTCCGGAGGCAGGCGATTCCTTCTCCCGTTCACCGATCGCTCAGGTGAGTCGGGAGAAGCACGTCCCCTCCCGTTGCCTGTAAGAACGATCAAGCGGCTGAACTGCCACTATGATCACGCTCACGGTGACGGGAATCTCCTGCAGAACAAAATGATATCTCAATGATGCCTGCAGGTGCCGGCATCATTGAGATATAACCACTGAAATCCCAGGACGTCAATTGATGGCCTGCAGATCTGAAGGGGTTAAAGGAACTTTGCTCCTATGGCTATACTACTACTTAAGCTGAAGTTTACTTTTATTTACAAGCCTGAACTTCACTAAAGCTTGCTCAGAAACAAAAAACAAGTGCTTAGTTGTACATAGTTCTTATTCTTGGAGTATCCCACTTCTTTCCATATCCTTAGTCCAAGTCCTCTAAAAATAAAAACAATAAAAACAACATCCCATAGACTGGTCTTTGGAGAAATAGTGAATGAGCCTGTGGTGTGCCTGGCTGCAGGGCAGGAGCTAGGAAGACCTGGACAAGTAATTCCTGCGGCTCCTTTGGGAGTAGCGCTACACGTGTATTGATGTCTATTACGATTGATTATGTACATTATTTCTCCTTTTTCATTAGCACCATGTAAGCCTGCTTATACTCATGTTGCCAGTCCTAGCCCCATGTGTGGGCAGATTATTGTAGGTGGTTTTCCTTGCTACCCTGTTTTCAATGAATAACAATTATTGGACCAGAAAAAGTTCCATATGCAAAAGACTGGGATAATTTACTTTATTGGGGAGGAGGGGAAATAAGGTGGGGTATAGGGGTAGATGTTCTTTGAGCCAGTGGTCAGAGTGAGGAGGGCCAAGGAATTATAGGGAGATAGAAATGGGAGGTATAAATGGGATGGAGGTATTGGATCTGTGGGGTGTAATTAGTAGGGAGAGAAGAGGAAGACGCTACACTGAAACACGTAGGACAGGACTGTGACCTCATTCCGCACCTGGCACACTCTACTTATTGGAAGAGCATTAATGTGATATTTCTGTCACCTTTGGTAGTAGGAAATGCCAGTTGCTCATATCATGGTACCCATTACAGTTTGATGCAGCTTTTGCATTTGTTTAATCTAAGTGTCCATTTGAGGTTGGCTTTTATTTTTATTAAGAAAAGCAGTATTATGCTATGTGAGGTTTGTATGTTTTGTAGCTTCCATATACTTTGTGGGATATACTAAGATATTGGAGGAGGTTATGTGAATGCCAGCTTACACTTTTGAGAACAATGCTCTTTTGACCCGCCTATAATCTGGAGGTCACACAACTGCCAGTGAGTGCATTTCTGTTGGGTGAAGGTGCACAAGGTGAACAGCACGGGGACATTTTTCATGCAGATGAAATTTTGATTATTGCAATTTTGGAGCTTTGTGCTATATTTAAATCACATTTTGCACAATTTGGAGTTTTTTGGATATATTTTTAATTTTATTTGTGTATTTGAATTTGTATAATTATATAATGATTGCATATATTCAGGGCATTTTTTCTCAGCGAATTCTCAGCTGTGCATAATAACCAATCAGCTTATAGGTTTTATTGTCAAAGCCTACTGAACAGGCTGAAGTTCAAAGTTGATTGGTTACTCTGCACCAGATTCTGTGTGTACCAGGTTTAGATAAGCTGGCCATACATTATACACTTTTCTTATTCAATTTCCATTAGATTTACCTTCAACTATCTAGTACAAGGGCCTGCCAGATTGCACACAAATTGAAAGTGTTTAGATTTGACCTCATATTATATGGTTTTGGTAAATCTAAAGGAAAACTATAGAAGAAGATTGTATAATGTATAGCCAGCCTAAATCTCCCCATGTGTGTCCCTTTACCAACTAGAAGCCCACGTAAATAAAATAATAAAAGCTAGAGCCCCACTTTAAATTGAAACTATTCCAGTTCATAGGTACACTGAACTAATCTAATTTATCATTAGATGGAAAGGGCTGCAAGGGCTGGGACAGTGATAATAATGGGGGATTTTAACTACTCAGAAATTAACTGGAGTAATGGCACTGCAGTTAAAAGGCAAGAAATTATACATCTATTACAGGACAATTTTATGGTCTAGTTTATTGAGGCCCCAACTAGGAATGATGCTTTGCTGGACCTGGTAATCTCAAACCATGCAGAGCTTATTACCAATATTCATATAAAAGAACATCTGGGTAGCAGTGATCATAACATGATTTAATTTAATGTGTAAGCGGCAAGCAACAAACACATACGGGAAAGATAAAAAACACTTAACTTTAAGAGAGCAAACTTTAAGAGAGCAAAATTTCCAAGGATGACGGCTGCTCTCCAGGACATAGACTGGGAGGGAATATTGGCATCGAACACAGAACAGAAATAGGAATTTTTCAAAAACACTGTATGCAAACTCACTGCAAAGTATATTCCCATGGGCAATACGTTTTTAAAAGGCTAAAATAAAACTTATGTGGCTCACAACCAAAGTTAAAAAAGTTATAAATGATAAGAAAAGACATTTTTAAAAATATAAAAATGAGGGAACACTATCATCTTTTAAATGTTACAAAGAATATAACAGAATATGTAAATAGGAATTCAAGGACGCAAAAATTCAAAATGAACGACAGATTGCAAAAGATTGTAGGACAAACCCCCAAAAAAATCTTCACGTATATTAATAGTAAAAAGGTTAGGTCTGAGCATGTAGGCCCTTTACAAAATAATCTAGAGTGGGTGACTGGGGACAAAGAGAAGGCAAATGTATTAAATACTTTCTTCAGCTCTGTGTATACAAAGGAGCATGGGGGAGCTCATGACCATAATGGGGGTGGTAGTGACACATCCCCAAATGATCCTCAATGGCTCAAAAGTGAAATAGTCCAGAAGTATTTAGACAGAATAAAGGTGGATAAAGCACCTGGACCAGATGGTATTCACCCACGGATCCTAAAAGAATTAAGCTCTGACATTTCAAAGCCATTGTATCTAATTTTTAGGGACTCCTTAATGACTGGAATATTACCACTGGATTGGCGTAGGGCCAATGTGGTGCCCTAATTTAAAAAGAGATCAAAGTCTTTACGAAGTAACTATAGAACTATTAGTTTAACTTCTATAGTCAGGAAGATATTGGAGAGTTTAGTAAAAGACAGCACAGGTGAGTTCTTGCTGGAAAAAAACATTTTAAGCAATAGACAGCATGGATTCATGAAAGACAGAAGTTGTCAAACAAACCTGATTTCTTTTTATGAGGAGGTAAGTAAAACCTTGGACAGAGGGGTGGCTGTGGACGTGGTATACTTGGATTTTGCAAAAGCATTTGACACAGTTCCCCACACACAGCTAATGTGTAAGGTAAAGTCTACAGACTTGGAAAGATCAGTTGGTAAATGGATGGAAAACTGACTAAAAGACCAAATTGAGAGAGTAGTGATTAATGATTCTTACTCTGAATGGTCTAAGGTTATCAGTGGTGTACCCCAAGGTTCAGTGTTGGGACCCTTACTTTTTAATAACTTTATAAATGATATAGGGTCTGGGATTAAAAGTACCATTTCAGTGTTTGCAGATTACACCAAGCTATGCAGTGGAATAACGTCCTTACAGGATGTCTCCAACATACAAGCCGACCCAATGCACTGTTTAATTGGGTGACTATGTGGCAAATGAGATTTAATGTAGATAAATGTAAAGTTATGCACTTGGGGGCTAAGAATATGCATGCATCATACATACAAGGGGGATTACAACTAGGGGAATCCATAATGGAGAAGGATCTGTGGGTTTTGGTAGATCATAAGCTGAATAATGGCATGCGGCATGTGGTTTCCAAAGCGAGTAAAATCCTTTCTTGTATTAAGAGAGGTATGGACTTCAGAGAGAGAGAGACATAATTTTGCCCCTTTACAAATCATTCGTTTTGGACACCAATTCACAAAAAGGATATTGGGGAACTAGAGAAAGTGCACAAAAGGGCAACCAAACTGATAAGAGGCATACAGGAACTCAGCTATGAGGAAAGATTAGAGGAACTGAATTTATTCTCTCTTGAGCAGAGGAGATTAAGAGGGGATATGATCAACAGGTACAAATACATAAGTGGTCCATATAGTGAACTTGGTTTTGCGTTACAGGCGGTCCCTGGGTTACAAACAAGATAGGGACTGTAGGTTTGTTCTTAAGTTGAATTTGTTTGTAAGTCGGAACAGGTACATTATTTAAGTGTAACTTCAGCCAAAAAAATATTTTTAAGCTTTTTGGATAGCATAGGGAAGGGGTAACACCCCTGTAATGTTTGTTTTGCTGTCTATGTTTCTGTTCAGAAGATTTCACCTCACTTCCTGTCCCAATGATAAATGGATTTTGAAAAATTTGGGTTGTTGCAGAAACAAGCCTTGGTGATAAAGCATCAGTGGAGACACCTTTATCCCATAATAACTCCTACAGGAGTGAATTCCCCTTCCTAAGGGTAGATGTCCTCTCACTTCCTGTTGTCTCCCTCCGTTTGTAAGTAGGAGTCATTCGTAAGTCGGATGTTTGTAACTAGGGGACCGCCTGTATTCACTTTAAGGTCATCACAAAGAACAAGGGTTAGAGTGCTAGAGGTTCCACTCTTTACATCTAGAGGAAAAAAGATGTCTTCTCCAAATACAGAAAGGTTTCTTCACAGTTAGAGCTGTAAAATGTGGGACTCCCTCCAGAGGTGGTTCTGGCCAGCTCAGTAGATTGCTTTAAAAAAGGCCTGGATTCTTTCCTTAATGTACATAATATAACTGGGTACTAACATTTATAGTTAAAGTTGATCCAGGGAAAATCCGATGGTTTCTTGGGAGATCAGGAAGGAATTTTTGTTTCCCCCGCTATAGCAAATTGGATCATGTTTTGCTGGGGTTTTTCGTGTTCCTCTGGAGCAACTGTGGGTGAAGGATTGTGTATATGAGATTGTATGGTTATATATAGTTTTATTTTTTTTATTGGTTGACCTAGATGGACTTGTGACTTTTTTCAAACTGACTATGTAACCATGTAACTATCATTAGGTCCTCATTAAAGCAAGGAGATGACCGCACACATGCTGCACCGGTTTGCTGGAAAATGTTTGTAAATTTATTCAACAAGGTACATCACAAAGTGACAAGCATAATGACAGATACCGGCATGTCCATGGATGACAATGGGTTAACGCGTTTCACAGCGCTTACATCTGCTTATTCATAACCAGGTTATGAATAAGCAGACGTAAGCGCTGTGAAACGCGTTAACCCATTGTCATCCATGGACATGCCGGTATCTGTCATTATGCTTGTCACTTTGTGATGTACCTTGTTGAATAAATTTACAAACATTTTCCAGCAAACCGGTGCAGCATGTGTGCGGTCATCTCCTTGCTTTAATGTGGATCTCCTGAAATCACGAACGGGACCTGCACCTGTTGGCCGGTAGTTTGTTACCCCGCACCTGAGCGGCTTCACTCCCTTTCTCTTTTGGATATATCATTAGGTCCTGTCCAAAAAATTGAAATATCATTAATATATCTATGCCACTCCAATGTGTAGCACAAGTACTTCGAAAAGTTACCCAACCATGGTCTACCTTCAGGGCAGGTGCAATGATTTTAGTCTACACAGATGAAGGTACATGTGGCTGCAAGGGACTGGCCATGCTTTGTTGGCTGCCCAAGCAGCCTTATGCTGGCACCAGCCCTGCCTACTGTGGAGGACATTGCTAGATGATAGATTGCAGTTATCTTCAGGGCATCACCATTTTCTATGGGAATACATTATCATTCCAGCTTGAGGACCCATCCAACACTGCAGGTGACACATTGCCCATTGGATGTTGCAATGTCAGTGTCCACCAGAGCCTGGTCTTGATTGGATGGACTTAAGAGACAGATGTGATGGTGGTTTTTGCTGCACCCCTATGAGTGTACTGGAGTTACACACGTTGTCTGGGGGTGACGGTTCCACTGCAACACTGAGGTGGCTACTATTGTGAAGAGATATTTAGAGGGCATCTTTTTCCTTCAATGCTTTATGTTACCATCCATGGCCTACCTACTGTAGCAGAGGGCTTTCCTCCCTTTATTTTTCCTCCAACTTTTGATAGAAGCGGAATAAGTGTGAAGCAACTTGATGTATTCAGTAAATACTGTATGTGTGTAGAGGCGTTTGGGTGGCATATTTGTTTTTTGTCAAACTACTCAGCTTATGGTTTCTCCCTCCTACTTCTCTAATAAGAAGAGAGGAATGGTCTTTTACAATCAGTAACAGCTGCCAATAAACAGCATTGCTTGTTATTTTTTTCTTTAATAATCTAACCATCCCCTTATTATACTGCAGCAATAAGGACCAGTTTTGGAACATCATCAGAATGGGACAAGAGACATGAGCGGTGCATGATTACCTATGATATTTATTTCAAATGTGGGCACCTTTTCTTGAACTTCAGTAGTGGATTATTCTGTTATAATAATTCTAATATATAGATATTTCCTTTGTATTACGTTGGAGGAGATTTGACGGTCATTCTGTCTGAAGTAGACCTTGATCCTCAGAACATGGATACTTACTGTAGCACCTCTAGTATAGAGTGCTAGAGTTAGTTTTGTAGTGTAGGAAAATTTATCCTGGATAAGAGCCAGGCTGGGTTGAGTCAGGGTCAGGGTGAGTGACTCAGGGAGGCTGGATGACTCAGCAGACAGCACCTATGTTACCTTCCCCTATTTGCCGGAACCTTGGAGAAGCTTCCAGAAGAATGGGAGGGAGGTTAGGAGGAAATTCCGGGAGTATTGAGGAGGGCCCCAACCAATTACCAGAAAGTGGGCTGGCGGGGAGAGGGCACCTCTTAAATACTCTGGGTCATGCCAGCAAAGGGAGTCGGTGGAAGGGGGAGTCTGGGGGAGGTGACTTTGGACCTGGGGCTCGGGTGCTGGATGGATCCTATAACAACACATGGAAGAATCCTGTCCTGGATGCACGGGAGCAGTAGTAAAGACAGTGGGAGAGAGTCAGCACGTCCAGGAGTTCTGCAAGAGAAGACAGCTGGGTGGGCTTGTAAGTGTGCAGTCTGTGGGGACTGTGGAGAAGTAGCCAGGTGGGCTAGTGAAAGGAGCAGCTGCAGCCAAGTGCCCGAAGAGGTGGTTCTGGGATCAGTAGCCACAGGGATGTAAGCTGGACACTGGACTTTTTGCTACAGGCCCGTGGTCCCTGCCCGTAAAGGGCTTTTGCTTTGACCTGGCTGAGTGCTTTGCCAGAGTAACTAAAAGTGTCCAGCTGAGTCTGTGCAAGCAAGTGAAGTGCAGAGGAGTGTATATAGATTATATAGAGGAAAGTTGCCCCTGAAGAGTTGTTCTAAGTCAAGTGGACATTTCATAATACCCCTATACAGGTTTTATCCCCTCAATAAAAATACAAAAACAAGCACAGGACTGTTGCTTGACTCTGGGAGCCTTTAAAAATTTGGTGTGCGGAGCTGTGCAGAATGAGGGATCCCATTTCACCAGCGGCTCCTAGGCAGGGTGTGCTACATTACCATATGGAAAAATCCCCCCTTTCTCTATGTTTGATACGTCTAATAGACAAGATAATATATGGTGACTGATATCGAGGACTTTAAGATAACATTGAATGGAAAAAATAAGTATTGAGGAGAAATGTTTTTTATTAACAACCCTTTTATACATTTATAGAGAAGTCATGTGGTTCTCTTTGCCTCTTCCTTGTAAAATGTTTTAGACTGTATAGTAATGCTTTTATCTTTGTGATAAAAAAAAACCTAGTTAGACTTACCGGTGACGGTATTTCTAAGAGCCTTTCAGGACAGCACCATGGAGAAAGCGCAGCTCCACCTCTTACAGGAAACACTGCCGTGTCAACGCCCCTTTAAAAGCGGCTGCTTCCACCATGCCCTCAGTCGTACCCCGTTTTCCTCCGACATGCTGGAAGATATAAATCAGAGACATCATATGCAAGTTTAGATATACATATCCCACCAAAGATTAGGGCGGGAAGTAGCTGCTGTCCTGAAAGGCTCTTAGAAATACCGTCACCGGTAAGTCTAACTAGGTTTTTCTCCTCTCGCCTTTCAGGACAGCACCATGGAGATGATCACCAAGCACTTACTTCAGGGTGGGACCACAGCTTGCAGAACCTTCCTTCCAAAGGACTGGTCTGCTGTCGACAAGAGATCCAGCCTGTAGTGTCTCATGAAGGTAGAGAAGCTGGACCAAGTGGCTGCCTTACAGATCTGCTCCGGCGGGGCCCCTGCCTTCTCAGCCCAGGAAGTTGCCACTGCCCTTGTAGAGTGTGGTAATACTCCCACTGGTGGCTCCTTGCCACTAGCCAGATAAGCTTCTTTTATCGCCTGTTTTAGCCACCTAGCTAGGGTGCTTTTCGATGCCCTCTCCCCCTTACGGGCTCCTGAGGACAGGACAAACAGAGATGATGTTTTTCTTAGGTCCTTTGTCACCTCTAGATACTTAAGAAGGCATCTCCTGACATCCAAGGTATGGAAAGCTTCCTCCCCAGCTCCCGATGGTTTCGGGCAGAAAGTTGGAAGAACAATTTCCTGCGTGCGATGAAATGCCGAGGCTACTTTGGGAAGAAAACCCGGGTCTGTCCTTAAGATGATTCTGTCCTCGAAGCATCTGAAAAAAGGTT
>BLSH010034008.1:334083-346612 GCA_018402905.1 Glandirana rugosa | reverse complement strand
TGTCCCCCGACATGTGTCACGACTCGGGTAACTACCCCCATGTCCCCCGACATGTGTCACGACTCGGGTAACTACCCCTATGTCCCCTGACATGTGTCACGACTCGGGTAACTACCCCTATGTCTCCTGACATGTGTCACGACTCGGGTAACTAGTCCCCTGTACCCCCATCAATGGGCTCAGCACTGTGTACAGCCCCCTGTACCCCCATCAATGGGCTCAGCACTGTGTACAGCCCCCTGTATCCCCATCAATGGGCTCAGCACTGTGTACAGTCCCCTGTACCCCCATCAATGGGCTCAGCACTGTGTACAGTCCTCTGTATCCCCATCAATGGGCTCAGCACTGTGTACAGTCCCCTGTATCCCCATCAATGGGCTCAGCACTGTGTACAGCCCCCTGTACCCCCATCAATGGGCTCAGCACTGTGTACAGCCCCCTGTACCCCCTCGATATGCTCTGGAATCAGACCAGCACATATCTTTCCACTTCCTTCTTGGTAATCCTTTGCAGTTTTTTTAATGAAGCAAGCTTTATTGTCCATGCACAATGTGTATCACTATCCGGCTTTCTGTCAATGACATCATTACGCAGCAGAACCGATGTGATTGGCATTCCTTGTCACCACTCACAGGCTCAGCTGACATGCCGGTTGCAACCAATCATGGTAGGCGATGGAACCGGGTTGCCGGGGGCGGGACTTCCGTTGTCAAGGCAAATGTCCGGAGCGGCTGCTGTTTTTGTTGCTGAGTGGTGCCCGGTGTGAGCTCCCAGGTAACGGGTCACCTGTCACAGGTCAGGGGGGAGGGGGCCGGGGTAGGCAGGGCCCAGTGTGCTATGGACGGGAGCTGAGTGATACTTTGCGGCATGTCGCCCAGTGTGAACCTTTCCCCTGTCACCTATCAGTGGTGCTGAGTCATGTGTGACAGAGGAACCCGGGGACCCTCCACAGGAAGATATCCCGGCTGGTGATGTCATCCAGGTGACGTCAATGGTTCGCCAGCCTTTGTTCTCCTGTGTGCAGGGCCCCCATCACACCATTGTCACCTGTATGAGGTCCTCCAGGTGTGGGCCCTGTACAGGAGGGGGATGGGGTCATCACTGTAATGTTATACTGATGGGGGAGTGCAGCAGGAGGAGTGAGACCCTGAGGGGGATTTGTGTGACTGATTGATGGATGGGGACCCTTCCTGGCAGCCACTGAGATCCGGGGTCTTGTCCTTGGTGGTCTCTCTGATGTGATCACAATGAGATCCTGGCTGGGGGAATGTCTCCCTAACGTCACTCACAGCTCAGAGACATGGAATCGCAGGTGGAGGCTTTATTTCTCAACGGCTACTTAAATGTGGGTAGCAGTCCTACGTCATTTCACCTGCGACAAAATGCGTGTCGCCCAGCGTGCACGGCTGAGGGCCACAAACTGCTGCTTGAGCAGCCCTTCCAGGTCATGGGATGTCGCATGCAAAACGCATGGCAAAAGACCTGACGCGCCTCTCGTGTGTGAATGCATCCTAATGCTGTGTGTGTGCCGTGCCCGCTTCTATTGGCTGCCTTAGTTACTTTCACTAACATTCCATCCTAAGGCCTGAAAACGTGACTCTCAGGCTGGGTACAGAGGGGATACGTGAACGATGCATCCACAGCTGCGATTTGGAGTGCTGACAGGGGATGGAGCCCTTCCTGTTCCTGCAAAGAAAAAAAGGGGGTAGCCCCTGGAAGTCGCAAATCCAAAATGTCCTAGAGAGGTGAGTAGAGTGGCAACCTCAGCCTGGACTCCAACCAGGCCAAGCCCCCAACACGTTAAACCCTCCTGGAGATTGGGCATGGGGATCCATCGTAAGGCGCCTTTCACACAGATGGACCGAACGGTCTACCTGTCAGGTTTTCAGGTTATTGGACCCTCCATTATGGCCCGTACACAGGGTGCAACTGTTGTACAACAACGGTGTATGATAATCTGACCGTTAGCATGCGCAATTACAACAGCCAACGTTCGACAATCGTACAACAGAAGTTGGCTGAGCAAACTAGAAAACTTTTGTTGGCCAACAAGCCGTTGTGCGACTGTTGACTCGAGTGTACTAGGGTTGCCACATCATCCCTTTAAACCTGAACACATATGAATTACACAGGTTCTGAGGCTAATTTAATGCAGATAAGGCACCGAGTGAGTTTAATTACCACCTCAATCAGCCACAGGACCTATGTTGTTAATGTGTGTCCTGGATTAAAGGGATGATGTGGCAACCCTAGTGTGTACAGAAGTTGGGCCAACAAAAGTTGAAAGTGCAAACACGCATGCTCAGAATCCAGGAAGTGTTCGGTCGTGTAACTTGTGTTCGTAATTCACAAATCACATTCACCTGAACGTCCTCGTTATACGCTCGTAACACATCACTGCGTTCAGCTTTGTTGGCCGATTACTTGACTCACTTCAGTACGCTAGACACAACCGCCAACAGCCAATTGTTTAATGTGTGGTCATACAACAGTCGCACCGTGTGTACGAGGCATTAGAGGTGCACCCAAGGGAACATTTTCGTGCCGAAACCCAAAATTCAGGATGCATTCGGCCAAAATCGAAAATGACGGTTTTTAATAAATAGAATTTTATATATAAAAATATATATTTTCGACTTTTCAATTGATATCATGAATTTAATAAATATTAATTTATTGTGGGCCATTATTGGCACCTTTAGCACAAGAAAAGCTCAAGAACAATGCATCCCTTAAAATTCTATATATGTCTTCACACTGGTCCATTGCGCTTCTGTTGTGGTGTTAAAAATCTTGTTTGCTGCTTTCATGGTCAGTTAAAAAAAACCCTCACCAAAAACGCACCTCCTTGTTGGAATGCATTACAAAGACAGCAAGAACGCATCAATAATACACCCGTGTTCCGGTTTTGAATCACATGACCTATGAAAAATACATCATAAGCACGGTAAAATTTTAATAAAAGTGCGTGCGTTTTCGGCACCATTATTGGCACCTGCCGATAACCCTATTTTCGGTGGCTGAAATTTTGGTGCATCTCTACCATCCATGGCTCTCTATGGAGCAGTGAATGTCAGTGGACATGTGTTCGTTGACATCCAATCCCATCCTGTCCACTGAAAACAGACAGATGGGGATGTGTTCCCCATCCATCTGACAAATCAGATGGCAGTTGGATGAAAACAGACAGGCGGTCCACTTCTGTCTGACAGCCCATAGAGGACCCCAGGCTGTGCCCATGTCTGTTGTGCATCAGCGGAGCAGACACATCATGCGCCTGTTAAGTGGGGATCAACGGACAGATTCCCTGCTGAGCAAGCAGATCCGCTGGCAGACTCCGCCCAGTGTGAAAAGACCTTGTGAACACTGGAGCTGTGAGCCATTTTGCAGGAGTTTGATGGGTTTTTTCCCTCTAAGCGCCCCTCTATGTTGGCCTATATGCCCATGCGCACACACAGGCGTTTAAGTACAGAAATCTGGACGCAGCAAAATTGTGTTCAGGAGAGGAACAATTGGGCAAAAAAAAATACTAAAGCAGCTAAATGCTAGGCTTGTTTAGCACTTGAACATTCATTCATTCATTTCAGTGGCCAGAATACATAAATTCTGGCCAATGAAATTAATTAACTCCCAAACACTTGATGCGCCTGATCACGTCTAAACACGCCTGAATGCGTTTTCAAAACTCAGCTATAGGCATGTTTTTATTGCCGCATTTTTCCTATCAGGAGAGAGGTGTTCAGAAGAGCTTAGGCCTGATTCACACCTATGCATTTTTAGTGCATTTTGCAGATTTGCACTACAGTCCATTTAACACGGTTTCCTATGGAACACATTCTGTAGTGCAAATCTGCAAAATGCAAAAAGCAATAAAAATGCATAGGTGTGAATCAGGCCTTAGTGTACATGAGGCCTAAGGCTGGATTCACACCTATGTAATTTTAGTGCTTTTTGCATTTTGCAGATTTGTAGTACAGAATGTGTTCCAATAGAAAACCATGTTAAATGGACTGTAGTGCAAATCTGCAAAATGCACTAAAAATGCATAGGTGTGAATCAGGCCTTAGAGGAGATAGCTGTAAAGTACAACTAAAGGCAAACGTTTTTTTTTTTTTTAATTTTTGGATAGAGTGGATATCACCTGCCATGTTATATTGCTATCATGTTAAATCTGGGGTCTTGTGACCTTTTGACTTATGGTACCATCAGAGACATTGTGCCCCCTATCACCTGCCATGTTATATTGCTATCTGTGCCCCCCGTCAGGGATATTCACCCTCTCTATTTGTCCTGTTTACCATTCACATCAAAAGTGAAAGTAAAAGATAATCCCAAGTTTTGAGTTGACATCACAACATCAATAGAGGAGAAAGTTTCTTATTTATCATTGAAAGTGAAAGTAAAAAAAAATCCCAAATTTTGGGTTGTCCCCAGAAAAGTAATCGAGGGGAAATCTTCCGATGGGGACACCAACTCTGGTGACACCCTGGGATTCCCTCACTTTGAAGGGATTTCCTCACGCTTCCTGTTTTGGCAAAGGAACAGGAAGTGAAGGGAAATCTCTCTGGGTTATAACCCTCCCTTACACACTCCAAAAATTAGAAAAAGTTTTCGCTATAGTTCTACTTTAGAGTAGAACTATAGGTAAAAGCTTTTTTTTTTTTCATTTTGGATAGAGTAAGGGAGGGTTATAACACGGTCAGATTTTTATTTTCCACCATCTGTGTCCCATTGCAAAGATTTCACTTCCTGCCCCATAGCCAAACGGGAAGTGAGAGAAAATTCCTGCAAATTAAATGCGTTTTAGAAAAAACATAATAAATGCACATTTTTTTTCAGGGAAAAAAATGTGCATTTATGGTTTTGTTCTTCTGTGTTTTTTTTTTTTTTCTTTTGGAGTGTGTAAAGCATTGCATCAGCTGGTACCATGCAAGTCTCCTTCAGATCTGTCAGTATATCTGTGTACCCGTACATCCCATATGGGCAGGCAGATACACTGACAGGAACAAATCAATGAACTATTACAGCACCGTGGTAGTTCACCGAGAACTACAAGCCATCAATGATTCCGGAACTTGCAGTTCATTCACACACACAGCTGTGTGAATGAATGATGCTGCCGTGTGGGCGGAGCCCCGCGCTAATTTTAAAAAGTGACAGCTAGTACAGGAAACTTCTTCCCATATTCCTGCCACAGGGAGAGAGGGCAGCGACTGCAGCATTGGGAACACAAAGGTGAACCTATCCTTTAAGGGAATTCTTTAGGGATCCCCAGGTCACCAGAACTAGTGTCCCCATTGAAAGATTTCCCCTCTATTACTTTTCTGGGGACAACCCAAAATGTGTGATTTCCTTTTAATTTCACTTTAATGATAATGATAAACGGGACACATAGGGGTTGATTTACTAAAGCTGGAGAGTGCAAAATCTGGTGCAGCTCTGCATAGAAACCAATCAGCTTTCAGGTTTTATTGTCAAACCTTAAAGCGGAGTTCCACCCAAAAGTGGTGTCACATTTGGCACCTTTCGGGGGGGGACACGCCTGTCTTTAGACAGGTGTCCTTTTCCACACATCTGGGCACTCGGGCCGGCAGCCGCGACCGCTGACGTCAGCAGCCCAGCTCCCTCCTCCCTCCTTGCTCTGCTACTGGCCGCCTGGCCAATTGCAGAGCGCAGCGGAGCCTCGCGCATGCGCACTAAGGTGCCGGGCGTGAAGCTGTAATGCTACACGTCCGGGTTCCCTTACCAGTAATGGATACGGCTGCACCCAACCCCCGATCCGAAGATCGGCAGTGGGTGCCGACATCGCTTGACTCCAGGACAGGTAAGTGTCATATTATTAAAAGTCAGCAGCTACTGTATGTGTAGCTGCTGACTTTTAATTTTTTTTTTCCAGGCGGACCTCCGCTTTAAAGTGGTAGTAAACCCTCCTATCCTTTTCAGCCAAGGAAGCTGCTATCTTGGCCTCTGTTTAATCTCCAACTGCCATGATGCTGCACATGTGATCAGCTATGACACCAGCCATTGGATGGTTTGACAGTTTGGTTTAAAACACAACCAATGGGAGTGTTACATTTACGGCACGTGCCTGAAATGTAACTGTTTTTTAAACTGTTAAATGGATGGGTTTGCTACCGCTTTAAAAATATAAAGTTTTCCCTTTAGTTACCCTTTAACTTACTGAAAGGCAGGGTGTCTTTGACAGAAGAGGCCCTATCATTTTCTTCTGTCGAAAATGCCCCGCCTGTCAGTAAGTTTTTAAAAAGAGAATTAAAGTGTAACTAAAGGGAAAACTTTTTTATTTTTTTAACTTTTGGATGGAATGGAGAGGGATTAGAATCCCTGTCAGGTTTTATTGCTGTCTGTTTCCCCATTAAGGCCCTTTTCACACTTGTGCGACTTGAAAGTTGCACGATTTTGCACAATTTTTTGACGCAATTTTGATGCGACTTGAAGCAATGCCTGTGTAATCCTGAGGTCTATGGACCTCAAGTTGCATCAAAGTCAGACCAAATTAATGCAGGGACTACCTTGAAGTGGCACAGATATGAACGGTAATCATTGAAAATCATGGGGTACAACTTGTAATGCGACTTTGCAGTTCCAAGTCGCAGGACAAGTCGCACAAGTGTGAAAGGGGCCTTTGGGAGATCCACCCCCTCTTTGTCCTGTTTACCGTTAACATCAAAAGTGAAAGTAAGAGATAATCCCAAGTTTTGGGTTGTCATCACAACACCAATAGAGGAGAAAGCTTCCAATGAGGACACTAGGGATTCCTCACTTTGGAGGGATCTCCTCTCATTTCCTGTTTTTGGATATGGGACAGGAAGTGAAAGGAAATATCCCTAATGGGACACAGTTGGCATAAAAAAAAAAACTGACAGGGGTTATAGCCTTCTCCTACTCCTATCCAAATGGAAAATAAAAAAGTTTAAAACAGGGGTAGGCAACCTTCGAGAGATGGAGATCTACTTGAACAAGACTGATGAAGTCAAAGATCACCGGGTACAGTACCCCCAAAAAAAACAAAACAAAAAAACCCAGTAAGGCCGACCCCCTTTTTCAGGGTTCAAGAGTGCGTTGCGCCCAGAATGCAAGGATCAGGAGTGCGTTGCAGTCAGAATGTAGGGTTCAGGAGTGCGTTGCGGTCAGAATGCAGGGTTCAGGAGTGCATTGCGGTCAGAATGCAGGAGTGCGTTGTGGTTAGAATGCAGGGTTCAGGAGTGCGTTGTGGTCAGAATGCAGGGTTCAGGAGTGTGTTGTGGTCAGAATGCAGGGTTCAGGAGTGTGTTGTGGTCAGAATGCAGGTATCGGGACTGTGTTGCGGTCAGAATGCAGGGTTCAGGAGTGTGTGGCGGTCAGAATGCAGGGTTCAGGAGTGTGTGGCGGTCAGAATTCAGGGATCAGGAGTGCGTTGCGGTCATAATTCAGGGATCAGGAGTGCGCTGGGGTCAAAATGCAGGGATGGGGGGGTGGTGAGTGATGTGAAGGGTGGTAAAGGACACTGTTATGGGGATGACCCTGTCCATAGCAGTGTCCTTTGCCCCCTTCACATTACCCCCCCCCACACACACACACACACAGTGGTATCTTCTGCCCCCCTTTCCCCTATAGCAGTAAACTAACCCCCCCCCCTTCCCTCCTCTCCCATAGCACAGTGCCCTACCTGTTTCACAGTGGAGACCGGGAGGCAGCACTGTTCTGGACAGCGGGGGAGCTGGCAGAGTGACTTTTCATATTAGCCAGCTGGTGATTGTTTGCTTAGGACCACCCTATGTGCTACCAACCAATCACCAGTGGTTTAACATAGTTAAAAAAAGTTTCGGCCGGCTCCTCCTTCCGCCCTCCGTCCTGAGCTTTCTCCCAGTCTCCGCTGTTTACTTATAACAACGGCGGAGGAGGCGGGAGGGAGACGCCGGGACATAGAGGGCACAGCACAGCCGTGCAGGAAGCTTGAGACTGGGAGGGAGAAAGGACCAGCACATAGAGGGCAGGTGTCGGCGGCGCATGAACCTGTTCGTGGTCCACCTGTCACCTGCTGGCAGTCGACAGGTGGACCGCGATCGACGGGTTGCCGACCCCCGGTTTAAAACTTTTGCCAATACTGTAGTTACATTTTATATACCACTTTGAAGCAGAACTACACTTTACAGCCAAGGAAGCTGCCATCTTGGCCTCTGTTGGATCTGCAGCTGTCATGGTGCTGCACGTGTGATCAGTTATAGCGGAACTTAACCCATCGATTTAATGCTTCCCAAAACAGTTACATTCAGCCTGGGTTCACACTACTGCAAATCTTGAGTGGTTTAGATGCGATTAGAGAGCCCAAGATTCGCATGTCACTTGAATATGAATTGAATGAAATGGATATGTATATGTTCGGTTCACATATCAGCATTGCGAATTTGATGCAGGGAAAAAAAGACTCCTGTGCTTTTTTCGTGCGGGTGCGATGCAAATTTCTATCCTGCAATGCATATTTCTTTACACCTCCACACTGCAAATTGTGCTGTAAATTTGCACCGCACCCTGGACAAAAGCCCGCATCAAATTCGCACCATATCGCATTGCTACAGTGTGAACATAGACTCAAGGATTGTCTTGAATGTTAATGGTCACAGTTGCTTGTACTCTCAGCCAAACAGTCAAGCCATCAAGTGACTGGAGGCATAACTGATCACATGTGCAGTACCATGGCAACTGCAGATAAAACGGAGGCCAAGATGGCAGCTTCCTTGGCTTAGTTCAACTTTGACAGCAGCCATTTGATAGCTTGACAGTTCATTAGCATAAGCAACTGTGACAGTTATCATTCATAGCATGCCTTGACTGTCACTGTTTTGGGATTATGTAAATTGATGGGTTAAGTTCCACTTTAACCATTTGCCAAACAGCTCACGCATATATACTGCGCAAGCTGGTTGAATAGCGTGAACCGCCGTACCTGTATGTTGGTTTGTGCATGTGGTATAGCGGGCATGCTTGCGCCACATGTGTTCGCCCGCAGGTCCAGCGGATTTGATGTGTGCCAGTGACCTGCAATCTCCGGGGTACAGAGGCAGAACGGGGATCTGTCTATGTAAAAAAGGCTGATACCCGTTCTGCCAGGTGACATGACTGAGATCTTCTGTTCCCAGTGACCGGGAACAGTGATCTCTGTCATGTCCTAGTAAGCCCATCCCTCCTGCATTTAAAACGCGCTAAGAGAACATAGTTAACCCCTTGATCACCCCCTAGTGTTAACCCCTACCCTGCCAGTGTCCTTTTTACATTTGATCATTGCATTTTTATAGCACTGATCAATGTAAATAATGTCATTGGTCTCCAAAAAGTGTAATTTGGGATCAGATTTGTCGCAATGTCACAGTCCCACTAAAAATCGCAGATCGCCGCCACTACCAGTAAAAAAAAAAAAAAAAGTTCGTAAATCTATCCCATAGTTTGTAGACATGATAACTTTTGCGCAAACCAATCAATATAAGTCTAGTGTGATTTTTTTTTTTTTTTTTTTTTTTCCCAAAGTACATATTTTTACTATTATTATTTTTTTGGATATGTATTATAGCAGAAAGTAAAAAAAAACAGTTTTTTTCACACGGGCGCTCTGCAATATCGCATATAATTCGCACTGCAATGCAAATCATATGCGATGTCCGTGCAAAGCGATTTCAGCCAGCACAGGACCCTTATTTTGGTCCGCACTAAAATTGGATCGCAAGCTTGTTCATACTCATGCGATCCGATTCCTGTGCGAGTTTGCTGTCGATGTATTGACACCTTCCTTCAGTTCGTATAGGGCAGTGTGAACTGCTGTACGAGTCAGGTGCGATGCGGGAACCCGCAGTGGATTCGCAGGGTTCCCGCATAGCACCTATGTGAACAGGGGCTCAGGAGGGGGCATGGCCAACGGTGACATTGTGGAAATCTAGAAAATGTCCCCCTGAGAAAAGGGACCATCGTGCCTCTGAAATATCAATGGCTTTTATGTTCTCTTTTGTTCAAGCGGTGTTGTCATTACAACTAAGAATTCAGTAAAGATTTGAGGTCTTTAACTGCTGACATGTTGGCCATTTTTGCTATTTTAGGCTCTTGTTCACATCATCGTTCCAACCCCTGCACAGAGCTGTGAATTGTGCTGAGGCTGTATACATTGATAATAACACTAAAACCCGTCTCCTTTTTTGTTTCTTTATCTTTTCAGTAACCCACCAGATTGATTAGATGTTCTAGATGGGATAAATTATAGCCATGTTCAGCTTTGAGGGAGACTTCAAAACCAGGCCGAAGGTCTCACTGGGAGGAGCAAGCAGAAAGGTAAAGACAATTGGCACTACACACTTTTTCTGTGACAGTGATCACAAAGTTCACGTGACAGCACTTGTGATTGTCCTGATCGGTTGTTGAAAAGTGGCATTCCCAGATGACATTGTTCTTTGAAAACTCTGAGCAGTCTGTTCAGCAAAATATTTGCCTGACGGATAATTATTTGGGCGTTTGGTCACATGATAGCACAGGAAGGAGCTTTTCACAGCACTTTATTTATTTATTTATTTATTTTTTTATAGGAATCGGTAATTTTTTAGCTCCTCTATTTAGGACCAGAGCACTTTTTGCAATTCGGCACTGCGTCGCTTTAACTGACAATTGCGCGGTCGTGTTACGCTGTACCCAAACGATATTTGCGTCCTTTTTTTCCAACAAATAGAGCTTTCTTTTAGTGGTATTTGATCACCGCTGCGTCATTTCTGATCACCGCTATAAACAAAAGAAGAGCAACAATTTTACAAAAAAAAAACAAATTTCTTACTTTTTGCTAAAATACAAATCCAAAAAAATATAAACATTTTTTTTCCATCAGTTTTGGCCGATTTTATATTCTTCCTCATATTTTTGGTAAAAAAAAATCGCAATCGGCATTTTATTGATTGGTTTGCACAAAAGTTGCCGCGTTTACGGATGATGAGAATTCATTTCTGGGGATTTTTTAAATTTTTTTTTTATTTTTTACTAGTAATGGCGGCGATCTGCGATTTTTAGCGGTACTGTGATATTGTAGCGGACATGCCGGACCATTTTGACACTTTTTTGGGACCAATGGCATTTATACAGCGATCAGTGCTATAAAAATGCACTGATTACTGTGTAAATGCCATTGGCAGTGAAAGGGTTAACCTGGAGGGGGCGCTCTAAGGGTTAACTATGCCCCCTTGGCGTGTTCTGTGT
The DNA here is from genome assembly GCA_018402905.1 of Glandirana rugosa. Classification (NCBI taxonomy): domain Eukaryota; kingdom Metazoa; phylum Chordata; class Amphibia; order Anura; family Ranidae; genus Glandirana; species Glandirana rugosa. The sequence goes on along the minus strand of BLSH010034008.1, from coordinate 335,389 downwards.
GTAGCTGGCCTGGCTGGGGGAAGGGAGTGATCACGGCTTCCATGTAGAGGAAGGCTGTGATCACAGCCCTTCCCCCTCTAACAGAACGGAGATCCGTGTTTACTTACACAGACCTCCGTTCTTTCACTGCGGGGGGGGCCATCGCGGGTAGCTGGCGGTGATCGAGTCCGCCCTACCCGCTCCCTGTCCCCCCCCGGACACAGTGAGCGCTCACAGTGAGGGATATCGCAGCCGCCGTCAGACTGCGGTCGACAAGTGGTTAAACTGTTAACAGAGTCAAAGTTGAAGAGTATCTGAAACTAATTTCAATATATTACAGCTTATCATGTCATATGTGGTGGCTGTATTTGTTTTCATTTTTCAGGCTAATAACATGTTTAGCATATACAGTGCCTTGAACAAGTATTCATACCCCTTGAAATTTTCTACATTTTGTCATGTTACAACCAAAAACGTAAATGTATTTTATGTGATAGACCAACACAAAGTAGGACATAATTATTAAGTTGAAGGAAAATGATAAATGGTTTTAAATTTTCTTAACAAATAAATGTGTGAAAAGTGTGGGGTGCATTTGTGTTCAGCCCCCCGAGTCAATGCTTTGTAGAACCGCCTTTCCCTGCAATTACAGCTACAAGTCTTTTTGGGGATTTCTCTGCCAGCTTTGCACATCTAGAGAGTGACAATTTTGCCCATTCTTCTTTGCAAAATAGCTCAATCTCTGTCAGATTGGATGGAGAGCGTCTGTAAACAGCAATTTTCAAGTCTTGCCACAGATTCTCAATTAGATTTGGGTCTGGATTTTGACTGGGCCTTTTTAACACATGAATATGCTTTATCTAAACCATTCCATTGCAGCTCTGGCTGTATATTTAGGGTCGTTGTCTTGCTGGAAGGTGAACCTTCGCCCCAATCTCAAGTCTTTTGCAGACTCTAACAGGTTTTCTTCTAAGATTGCCCTGTATTTGGCTCCATCCATCTTCCCATCAACTCTGACCAACTTCCCTGTCCATGCTGAAGAAAAGCATCCTCACAACAAGATGCTGCCACCACCAGGTTTCGTGGTGGAGATTGTGTGTTCAGGTGATGTGCAGTGTTGGTTTTCCACCACACATAGGTGTCCGTTTATGAAACTGATCAGCGGTGATCCCAAGGATCGCTGCTGATCATGAAAATGGTCAGTTTATGAAGCTGCGATCTCCACACTTCACTGGCGATCTGTGTCATACCCCCCAAAACATTACCCATGTCCCCCTGCCCTGTATATGTATGTGTGTGTGTGTGTGTGTGTGTGTGTGTGTGTGTG
>BLSH010034008.1:302386-321773 GCA_018402905.1 Glandirana rugosa | reverse complement strand
TATATATATATATATACTGCAATGTAAAGTAGTGCGTGTTCAGCTTGTATAACAGTGTAAATTTGCTGTCCCCTCAAAATAACTCAACACACAGCAATTAATGTCTAAACTGCTGGCAACAAAGTGAGTACACCCCTAAGTGAAAATGTCCAAATTGGGCCCAAAGTGTCACTATTTTGTGTGGCCACCATTATTTTCCAACACTGCCTTAACCCTCTTGAGCATGGAGTTCACCAGAGCTTCACAGGTTGCTGCTGGAGTCCTCTTCCATGACGACATCACAGAGCTGGTGGATGTTAGAGACCTTGCGCTCCTCCACCTTCTGTTTGAGGATGCCCCACAGATACTCAATAGGGTTTAGGTCTGCAGACATGCTTGGCCAGTCCATCACCTTTACCCTCAGCTTCTTTAGCAAGGCAGTGGTCATCTTGGAGGTGTGTTTGTGGTCGTTATGTTGGAATACTGCCCTGCGGCCCAGTCTTTGAAGGGAGGGGATCATGCTTTGCTTCAGTACATGTTGGCATTCATGGTTTCCTCAATTAATTGTAGCTCCCCAGTGTTGGCAGCAATCATGCAACCCCAGACCATGACACTCCCACCACCATGCTTTACTGTAGGCAAGACACACTTGTCTTTGTACTCCTCACCTGGTTGCCGCCACACATGCTTGACACCATCTGAACCAATTAAGTTTATCTCGGTCTCATCAGACCACAGGACATGGTTCCAGTAATTCATGTCTTTAGTTTGCTTGTCTTCAGCAAACTGATTGTGGGCTTTCTTGTGCATCTTCTTTAGAAGAGGCTTCCTTCTGGGACGACAGCCATGCAGTCCAATTTGATGCAGTGTGCGGCGTATGGTCTAAGCACTGACAGGCTGACCCCCCACCCCTTCAACCTCTGCAGCAATGCTGGCAGCACTCATAGGTCTATCTCCCAAAGACGACCTCTGGATATGAAGCTGAGCATGTGCACTCAACTGCTTTGGTCGACCATGGCGAGGCCTGTTCTGAGTGGAACCTGTCCTGTTAAACCGCTGTATGGTCTTGGCTACCGTGCTGCAGCTCAGTTTCAGGGTCTTGGCAATTTTCTTCTATCCTAGGCCATCTTTATGTAGAGCAACAATTCTTTTTTTCAGATCCTCAGAGAGTTCTTTGCCATGATGAGCTTCCAGTGACCAATATGAGAGTGAGAGCGATAACACCAAATTTTACACACCAGCTCCCCATTCACACCTGAGACCTTGTAACACTAATGTCTCACATGACACCAGGGAGGGAAAATGGCTAACTGGGCCCAATTTGGACATTTTCACAGGGGTGTACTCCCTTTTGTTGCCAGCGGTTTAGACATGAATGGCTGTGTGTTGAGTTATTTTAGGGGGACAGCAAAGTTACACTGTTTATACAAGCTGTACACTCACTATATTGTAGCAAAGTGTAATTTCTTCAGTGTTGTCAGATGAAAAGATATAATTAAATATTTACAAAAATGTGAGGGGTGTACTCACTTTTGAGAGATAGCGTGTGTGTGTGTATATATAATATATATATGTTCCTTTTTTTAATAACCTATAACTTGATTAAATTATGTTTTTTTACAGGGTGGATTTGATTTAAATCATAATTTTTAAAGAGCAACGGTCATCTCTGTCCCTCATCGGCTCCTTCTCTGACCCGCTGTTGACTCACCAACAGTCCCATTCACTTTAATGGGGTGGCTGGTGATGTGGCAGTGACACAACAAGGTGAGGGATGTGGCGGCAGCAGGTGAGTGGATGCCTGCTAACAGGCGCTGCCATGATGGATCTGAAATGATAGGTGCTCTTTAAATGTAAGGACTTATTCTTGCTGGTAGTTAGAATCTTTAATATTTGCAAACAGAATGAAAGTTTCCTAATTAGAATAATAAGCTGTCAAGTTAGTAAAACAGCAATATCAGAACTGATTCAATCATGCAGTTTGTAGTGTACATAGATTTGCAAAACAATGGGATAAAGGAATATTCCTGAACTTTGTTTTATCTCATGATTTACTGTGAAATTTTGTGAATGCATCAATGCTATTGAATGGTTTTCTAGGCAGGCTATGCACAGCTTTCTACAACAGATACTGGTGGCCTCAGAGCTGCCTATCTGTACAATAATACAGCAGATCAGTGGAATTCCACCTCCCAGCTGAGGGCAGAGAATAGCGGTTGTCCGTTTTTCACTTTGAAAGTGGAAATCCTCTTTTAGGATGAGGTCAGTTCTGATAGCAAGAATACCGGCAACTCTAGGGATTTGCCTAGCAGGACAGCCATGTGCACAAGATGGATATTGGAGCCATGTAGGAGCAAGCCCTTAAACATGTATTGGTTGAAACATGGGGAAAGTGAATTGTCTTGTGGAATTGTGCATCATAGAGAATGCTTTATATATGTAATAATTGCAATGAGTATTCACTGGTTAACAATCATGTAAACTGCTTATTAATCAAAGTTAACATCATTGTCTTTCAGGAAGAGAAAGCATCCCTTCTACATCGTACCCAGGAAGAACGGCGAAAGAGGGAGGTGGGTCAATGATGGTCACAAGCAAACCGAAATACTACGTTTTTATTGCAGGGCAAAGCCACTATGTATGGATTGGTTTGGAGTAAATGTGCGGTATAAAAATAACCACCATTGTGTGGCCCCTCACCCCATGGATCCGCTTTGAACTTCATCATTTATTCTTTTGATGGTTAAACTAATTTAGTGCCGTTGGTTTTTGCACAGATGAGATGATAAATACATTTGTCTATATCTGGGAGATCCGATTGCTTGGTAACTGGAATTTTATTCATTTTATTTTTAATAATATTTTAGGCTATGCATTTAGATCATTTTATGAACAGAACCATATACTTTTTTTGTTAATGCTTTCTATATATAGTTTGTAATTGACATATTCTGTGTGTGCACCTGTTACTATCAGAAGAATTTGGTGTCACCCAGGGTACTCACGCAGGTTCCAGGATGTTTCTGTCCTAAGTGGAGAAAACTGGTTTTGCTGTTTTCTCTAGGATTGGCAAGTCCAGGATTGGATCCTAGAGCCCAGAGACTTTGTAGAGGCTTGGAAGGGGAGAAGTGTCTAATCCTGGGGCCACGTTTTGATGATGACCACCACCTGCTGATTCTGCAGGTGTATACTGGCTTTAAACTTCAGAGCTCCTTTCATGCAAACAAACTGCTGCAGAAGTGTGTGTATGAACAGACGATGGGAGAGTGTCTGCTCTGGCCTCAGGGCATGTTCACACTGGAACGTGTGTTTCCTTGCAGCCCATTCATTTGAATTCAAAATGCACTGGAATTCAGAAAAGGTAGTGCAGGCACTACTTTTTCAGAATGCACTGCACCAAATTGCATGGTACTTTAAATGTGTTTGGGTTGGCATTAAGAATTTATTGACACCCACACGCTCTTGCAAGGGCACTGCGTTCACCTGCGGTGCAGGAAACAAACAAGGAAGGTGCCTTTTTCTATTTTTATTTATTTTTTTGGTGCCTTTTGGTGTGAACTAGCCATGACCTCAAAGAGAGGCGATCTGACCAGCCCATCACCTGAGAAGGAGAATGTTTTGCATAGGCAGGAGCCGTTTCAGCTCAAACTGAGCAGTTTGGTGACCACGAGGATCAGTGAGTGGATGAGATTAAAGCAGAACTATACTTACCTTGGTTTCAGCTAAGCGGTGTCCCCAAGCTCCCCACCAGGCCACTGACCTCTTCGGGCATCTGGCTTCTGGGGCTCTCATTGGCCGTGCGGGGGATGACGCCACTCCCGTGCATTGCCGAATTTGGATAGCAAGTTGCGCGTGCGTATGAGGGCAGACAGGCAGGTAAGTATCTTTAATGCAGAATAAATGCATGTCTCTTCTTTAAAATTTCTGCCTGTTCCCCATCTTTCATTCTGGAGACACACACACACCTTCATCTCTGTGTCAAGTTGTTCACATAAAACAATAGACTTGGCCTGATGTTTGGTATGTGATCTTAGTTGAGACTCTAAAGGGCAGCAGTTTTTGTTTATGTTCAGAACAATGTTTTTTTTTAATCCTGCCCTAATTAATGATGTATATGACTTTGAATGAGGAGTCTGCTTTAACCTGGAGACACAAAAAATTCCAAAAATATATCCCATGTAGACTCTATAAATTTTGCACAAACCAATCAATATACGCTTATTGGGATTTTTTATACCAAAAATATGTAGCAGAATATATATTGGCCTAAATTGATGAAGAAATTAGATTTTTAAATTTTTTTTTTATTGGATGTGTTTTATAGCAGAAAGTAAAAAAACTTGAGTTGGACTTACCGGTAACTCATTTTCTGGGAAGTCTTCCAGGACAGCCTCTGACACCTTGGGCTCCTCCTCTCAGGACAGGAAACGCATCCCCAATTTTAAATAAAAGGCAGTCCTCCAGACCCATACCTCAGTATCACCAAGGACCGCAGGAAGGCTCTGGAAGACCAAGCACAATTATTACAGCATGATAATACCATATCACAAAAACCGATTGGGTGGGAATCCTGGCTGTCCTGGAAGACTTCCCAGAAAATGAGTTACCGGTGAGTCTAACTCAAGTTTTCTCAAGTCGTCTTCCAGGACAGCCTCTGAGACGATTCTCGAGAACTTACCATTTAGGGTGGGACCAACGCCTGGAGGACTTTACGTCCAAACGCCTGATCCTTGTAAGCAGATCTAGGCGATAATGTCTCGCAAAGGTAGAGTAACTGGACCAAGTTGCCGCCTTGCATATCTGCTCAGGCAAAGCACCAGCTTTCTCTGCCCAGGATGCTGATACCGCACGGGTCTGGTGCACGTTGACAAATGGAGGCGGGGTCCTCTGCTGGTTGTAACATTCACTAATTACTGATTTTATCCACCTAGCTAGGGTGGATTTGGATGCTTTAAGTCCCCTGCGAGCACCCGCAAAAATAATAAACAAGGATTCTGACTTCCTAAATTCTTTGGACACTTTAATGTAATTCAACAAGCTTCTTTCAACGTCCAAGCTTCTGAACTACTCCTCCTCATTAGCAGGGGAGGGGTAAAACGTGGGTAAAACAATATCCTGCAATCTATGAAAGGATGAAACAACCTTTGGGAGGAATGCAGGATCTGTCTTGAGAACTACCTTTTCCTCAAAAAAAGACAAAAATGGCTCTCTAATGGAGAGGGCCTGCAATTCACTTACCCTTCTTGCGGACGTGATTGCTATCAAAAAAACGGTCTTTAACGTTACCCATTTAATGGAGGACTTCTCCAGGGGCTCAAAAGGATCTAGCATTAATGCTTTAAGAACCAAAGATAGGTCCCAGGCTGGACAGGATCTAACTACCTGTGGTCTAGCTCTGGACCAGGCCCTGAAAAATTCTGAAACAAAATTATTCTGCTGTAGAGGGGTCTGCACGAATACACTGAGGGCTGAGGCCTGTACCTTTAGGGTACTTGGAGTCCCTTGACTAACCCCTCCTAGAAGAACTGCAATATAGCAGGGATATCTGGAGAAGCTTGGTCCCTACTTGACAACCAAGAATTGAACTTTTTCCAAATCTTGAAATATATTGCCCTAGTGACTGGGTTGCGACAGCTCACTAGGGTTCTAATCACCTCTTCAGACCCTTGGGAACTTAAGATCTGTTCCTCAGAAACCACGCTGACAGCTTTAACGCCTTTATCTGGGGATGCGGCACTGGTCCCTGCATCACCTGATCTTCCCTCTCGGGAAGGTGCAAGGGTGGAACCGTCGAGAGGCTTCTTAGAATGGAGAACCACGACCTCTTTGGCCAGAAGGGAGCTACCAGGATGAGGCTGGTTCTTTCTGCCCTGAACTTCCGGAGAACTAGCGGAATTAACCCTGTTGGAGGAAAAGCATACCCCAGGCTGAATGTCCAACCTCTGTTCTGCCCATGCAAAAATCAAATTTGCAATCTCCTAAAGCCGCTGACTTCTCGTGCCCCCCTGCTTGTTTATATAAGCCACCGTGGTTATATTGTCTGAGCTTATTTGCAAGTGAGCGTTTTCCAGTTCTCTCTGAAAAGCGCTCACTGCTCTCTGGACTGCTAACAGCTCCCTCTGACTGGAGGACCCTCTGGTTTCCGTCGGGGACCAGGTCCCCTGCGCCAGGCTGTCCCTCATCCGTAGTCAGAATCTTTGTCTGCGTAGTGGCCCAATCCAGTCCCTTGCTCAGGTTGCGCTGTGATCGCCACCACCAGAGGGATCTTTTGATTCTTGAGGGAAGGAACACTTGGGTATCTACTGTCTCCCTGCTCCTATTCCAAGACTTTAGGACAGTGTTTCCCAACCCAGTCCTCAAGGCACACCAACAGGTCATGTCTTCAGGATTTCCATTATTTTGCACAGGTGATTTGATCAGTTTCACTGCCTTAGTAATTACCACAGCTGTTTCATCTGAGGGAAATCCTGAAAACATGACCTGTTGGTGTGCCTTGAGGACTGGGTTGGGAAACACTGCTTTAGGAAAAAGGCCTGCAATGGGCCTTGGTGAAATCTTGCCCAGGGTACTGCGGGAAAGCAAGATGTCATTAGGCCTACTACTTGCGAAATCTGCCTTAGAGAGACCGATAGACTGTTTTGCAATTGGTCCATCTTCAAGATTTTTTCTTTTGGTAGAAAGCTCTTTTGTTCTACAGAAGCTATCTCATATCCCAGTTATAACACCCTTTGGGCAGGGACAAGGCAAGATTTCTCTTGGTTGACTAGCCACCCCAGGGACCTGAGAAAGTTCTGAACCTCCCTCAGCTCTGCAGATAACTGGTGGAATGATTTCGCTATCACCAAGAGATCGTCCAAGTATGGACTGATCGTTATTGCCTTCAATCTTAGTGGCGCTAAGGCTTCCGCTAGGACCTTTGTAAAAATTCTTGGCGCTGAAGCCAGACCGAAAGGAAGAGCCCGGCACTGAAAGTGACACACTCTTGCCCCCATCCTGACCGCCAACCTGAGATATCTGCGATGCTGGATGTATTGGCACGTGAAGATGCACATCTCGAAGATCCAGCGCGGCCATGTAGCAATCCTGGAACACTATGTTCCTTATGGAAAAGATGGACTCCATCCTGAAGTGCTTGTATCTTAAGCACTGGTTTAGGGGCTGCAGGTTCAGAATTAGACGGAACTTGCTGGAGGGCTTTTTTTACCACAAAGATATGTGAGTAAAATCCCTGACTCCGCTCATCACTGGGCACCTGAAGCAGCACTTTTTGATCTAAGAGATCTTTTGCGACCCTGTGTCGCTTGCTGCCTCGGACCACGAAAGGGCCTCCGGTTAACCGATTTCCTTCTGGCTTCCAGGAAAGGCCTTCTTTTTATCAGCCGTGCGTTCCAGCACTTCCTCCAGACCTGCACCGAACAGATGGTCTCCCGAAAAGGGAATGCTCAGCTTGGATGATGAGTCTCCTGTCCAGGTCTTCAGCCAGAGTGCTTGTCTGGCTGAGTTGACTAGGGCAGCTGATCTGGCAGCCAGTTTCACTGATTCTGCCGAAGCATCCGCTAAATAACCTACTGCCTTGAATAGTAGCGAAATTGACTTTAAAATCTGTTGACTAGACGTTCCAGCCAATAGGTGTGTCTCCGGAAATTACCTCCAGACCCAATGGAAGGAATAGCTGGAAGTTTGCCATCGCAGTCCTGCCTCTCCCTGAGGCTTGAAGCCGGCTGAGTCACAACCCCTCTCCCTTCCCCAGGGAGGGATCGTGCGGGCATAAGGTACTGTGCATTACAGAAAAACCCCTCTGGTCAACCTCTGAGATTTGGGGCTCCTTAAGGCTTCTGATGTGCGACCTATCCTTCCAGAGGAAACACAAATACTGAGGTATGGGCCTGGAGGACTGCCTTTTATTTAAAATTGGGGATGTGTTTCCTGTCCGGAGGGGAGGAGCCCAAGGTCTCAGAGGCTGTCCTGGAAGACGACTTGAGAAATATATATATTTTTTTTTTCAAAATTGTCAGTCTTTTTTTGTTTATAGCGCAAAAAATAAAAAACACATAGGTGATCAAATACCACCAGAAGAAAGCTCTATTTGTGGGGAAAAAAAAGGACCTACGTTTTATTTGGGTACAGCGTCGCATGACCTCGCAATTTTCAGTCAAAGTAACGCAGTGCTGTATCGCAAAAAATGGCCTGGTCATGAAGGGGGTAAATGTTCCGGAGCTGGAGTGGTTACAGTTTCTGCCATAAACAGGAACATTAGTATTACCCACCTGTATATGTTTTCCCTGTGCAGCAGGAAGTAGAAGTGGGACTTGTATCTGGGAAAACAATAGTGACTGTTTAAAGTGGAACTCCAGACAAACAATTAAATCCACATTGGAAATATATTTTATATATCTACTGTTTTACCTGCCAAAAGATTTGCAATTTGGGCTAGACATTCATGTGATACACAAACCTCTAGTCCATAAGATCACTCTGCTTCTTTCTTGCTTAACATTACTGCCTCCTGGATTAGCTTACTGGACGGAGTTGGTGATAGTGCTTCACTCTCCAGTAAGGAAGGTGATGTGGTGACATCGGAAGCTGAGCTTCTAAACCAGAAAAAAAAAAAAAAAATTGTGTATAAATCACAGAATTGACAGTACAGAATTGAAAATATTTTAGTGGTAACAGAGTATACAGTATGCATTCTAGCTGTGCATATTGTATCATATTATTGATATACAGCAGCAATGTCTATTCTGTTGTGTTACAGGAAGAGAGGAGAAGGCTAAAGAATGCAATAATCATCCAATCCTTCATAAGAGGCTACAGGGACAGAAAACAGCAAGTATGTCTTAATCGTGGTATTTCGTTCAACACTGCCTGTATTGTGACGGAGAATGTGATGAACTATAAGAGAATGTGACTGTATTAGATGGGAAGAATCACTTTTTCTAAAGAAAATCTGTAGAGAGGAAGTACGGTATTTTTCTATGCCCAGGTTTCCTTTTCCATTTCCAATTCTTTGTTTCCTTCTTCTGAAACTAAGGCTCAGTTCACATTGGTGCGATGTGTGAATCCTGCGAATCCACTGCGGGTACCCACATCGCACCTGACTCGCAGGCAGTTCACACTGCACTGTGCGAACCGCTGGGAGTGTCAATACAAAGTTAATGACACCCCCAAATCAGTTCGCATATCGCAGTGTGAACTGTCATGCGCAGTGCTCACCCCGCTGTTGTATAAACTCAGAATGTGGGCAGGCCCTCTACATCCTTACATACAATGCAGGACTGCTGGTCATGTTAACAATCAAGAGCTGCGACCAGCTAGGCAGGCGAAGCAAAGTGGTTTTCAGAGGATTAGCTCCACAGAGAGGTGGAAGCTTGCAGGAGCGAGGAATAAGGGGTAAGTATTTTGTACTTCTTCCTTTCCTCCTAGCCTAGAAAGAATTTTAACCCATGCATTGCAGGGTAAACAAAAAGTGTATAATACATCGCTAATGTCAAAGACCCCTAAAAAAAAAAAAAAAGCAGCCTATAAATATGCAATAGACATATCCAAACCAGAAACAGAAAAACAAAAATGGGCCGCGCTGGACAATGGTGATAGCACAAACTGTGAAAGGTGAGATTAGGTAAGGTCCCCTATAGATTAGGGTCCATATAAATAAACTCTATGGGTAAAGGTCCATGCAAACTGCATAAATACACATTATCATCTGTGAAGTGATATACTTGAATGATATTAATTAAACAGGTAAGTGAAAGTTCATAAAAATATAAAGTGCTCAGATGTAAACAACTGTTTGAAATGACAATAGCAGTTTGAGGTTATCGCCCAGTGTTTCACACACAAAAATCCATTAAAACTGAAATAAACAGGTGAATAAAGTCCATAAACATATAAGGTGTTCAGATGTAAACAGTTGTTGGAGGTAATAAATATTATTTATTATTATACAGGATTTAGATAGTGCCAACAGTTTACGCAGCGCTTTACAACTTGAGGGTAGACAGTACAAATACAATACACTTAAATACAGTAGGAATCAGAGGGCCCTGCTCGCTAGAGCTTACAATCTAAGAGGGAAGAATAGCGATTTCAGGTTATCACCCAGTGCTTCACACACATCACATCTAAGTGCCTCCACCTTATAAGATATCTGCTTACCAGAGGCAAGCTGGAAAGGAGCTTGCGACTTAACCCCATCAGGGTCCCCGTCAGAAAGCTCACAATAGCGTAATATTGTTAAGCTTATTTGATTAAAAAGTATTGCACTTACATAAAGATGAGTGTAAACAACATAAATAGCTGGCCAGCTAAACGGATAAAAATGCAACAGACAGAGGTGACGACAGCACGCCTTTCACCCGACGTGGCGTTTCATCGTAGTAGACTTCGTCACAGGCTATACCCTGAGCTCTTTATATTTCACTTACCTGTTTAATTTGTATCATTCATGTATATCACTTCACAGGTGATGTGTATTTATGCAGTTTGCACGAACCTTTACCCATAGGGTTTATTTATATGGACCCTAATATATAGAGGCCTTACCTAATCTCCCTTTCACAGTTTGCGTTATCACCATTGTCCAGCACTGCCCATTTTTGTTTTTCTACCCCCTACCCCTCTGCTGGGTAGGTTTAGCAGCAGCCCTGAAGTGGTGCTTTAAAAAAAATTAAAATACACCTAGTGTAAGTACAGAAAAACTTCTTATGAGATTAGCCATGTATGTATTTCAAATTACAAACCTTTGTGGTAGTATATGAAGTCTTTCTTGGATACATGTACTTCTCTACATTGTCTTAAAGTGCTCTCTTTTTCCCTGTAAAGTACTCCATCCAAAGAAGTGAGTTTGATTACTGCGTTAACTCGGCATCTTCCAGTGGAAGCTCTGTAGATGGACACACCTTGACACTTCTGGTGCGGAAGCTGCTCTTCTTTTACAGACAGAATGAAGATTCAAAGCGTTTGGTAAGAGTACATTTTTTGTTACTAGCAATCTAAAAAAAACTGTTAGTGGAAAAAATAGTTATTAGACTAATATAGCTTAATAATCGCAGAAAAGTTTGCATTGCTGTGCTGGTGGCTCCTGAACATAGGCATGTTATGTCTAAAAATATCTACCTGTACTCCAAGTTGGAGCTGGGGCATGTTCCTGTCCTGCATGTCAAAAGAACTCGCTATGTAGCTTTTTCTGAGCCATGTGCATTGAATTAGGGGATACATGGGTATGCCACAGTTGTGACCCCTAGGCTCCAAGTCCATTTCTACAGGCACCATATGCCCATGTTCAGGGGCTCCTCAAGCACATGAAATACTCTATATTACCAAAAGTATTGGGCCGCCTACCTTTACACGCACATGAACATTACTAGCATCCCAGTCTTAGTCCGTAGGTTTCAATATTGAGTTGGCCCACCCTTTGCAGCTATAACGTCTTCAACTCTTCTGGGAAGGCTGTCTACAAGGTTTAGGAGTGTGTCTTTGGGAATGTTTGACCATTCTTCCAGAAACGCATTTGTGAGGTCAGGCACTGATGTTGGACGAGAAGGCCTGGCTTGCAGTCTGTGATGGTGAAATTACTCTCCTAAAACAGTCAAATATTGTAGAAAGGTTTGAAGCATATTGCGAGCCAATAAAAAATTGTTTATTTAATGGGAAAAAACACCACAAGTTAAAATACTTGATTTTCTGTGCTGTTAACTGCAGTTGTTGAAAGTCGGTGACAGGGTCTCATTGAGTTATGTGACTTTTTCTACTGGTAGGTTCATTTTAATGTCTTTCTAATTCAGTTTGTATAGGTGATGGTAAGGGCACCCAGTGTGGTATCGCATTTAATTATGAAGAACGTATTGTAAAGATTCGCTACCAGAAAGATTATTTGTTTTCTACTTCTCATGTTGCCTTTGTGCCTGAAAATGATGGGCAGTGAGATATCTATCTGCAGATAATTCAAGCACAAGGACTTCAAAATATTCTCTTTTGACAATGACTGAGGTACATGCTCAGTACTTCCTGCTTAAGCCATACATGACTTGAATTTCACTTAATCCTTCCGATTGGCTGAAATTCGAACTGTGGGTGGCCCAGTCAGCACCAGTCGGCTCAACAAAAGTCGACTCTGGGTAAAGCTGGGTAAAAACTGTCAGCCAAACAGTGACTACACCCAATCAGATGAAAATAAAGGATAAAATGACGAAAAAAACCCCCAGAAAACAAATGCAGCCACCACATTAAAAAATTGGTAAGATGCTTGGATAGGGCCGATAAACGCTACCAAAATGACAATACTGCCGAAGCTGCTATACTTGTTCCGCACTATCCCAGCCCACGTCCCATCGTACGTGCTGAAATCCTTTCAAAACCACATATCTCATTTAATATGGTCCAATATAAAACTTCGGGTCTCCCGACATACAATGTTTACACATAAAAGACAGGGTGGTCTAGGAGTCCCTAATTTCAGTAAATATTTTGCAGCTGCGCAAATTGCCCCTTTGGCCTTCCTGTATGCTTCCCTGCAGGCTCCTCTGTGGGTAGGTCTGGAGCCATTCTGTTGCTCACCAGTTTCTGTTTGCTCACTTCCTTTGCTCCCACCCAAATTTAGACCCGCTTCTGTGAGCACTCTTATGAGGCATACCCTTGCTAGTTCGGATTTCTCCAAATATTTTTGTAAATTGCTCTCCCCATACTTGCCTCTCTCACCTCTTTTGGGTAACCCAATCTTTACTCTGGGACTGGAGTCCCCTAGCACCTCCATAATTTTTTTTTACACCCATTCTTTTCTCAATGGCCGCACCATCTATACTTGGGTAGAAATTAGAGAAAAACACCATGCTCCATCCTCCGAATTATTTTGATTCCTACAAATGAAACATTGGCTCTCCACCATATTCACTAGTGGAGCCCTTACAAGTCCGCTATCGCTATTTGAGCATATATGGCATCATACGTCTCTCTCCCCTAAACTGTTCTCTATTCTCTAGAAAGACAAAAAGGTTGGGACTTTTATATGAGGTATAGGACAAGGGAGTCAGTAACCTCCATCCCTAAATTGCGAGATTGCTAAAAAATAAAAAAAGGGCTGGGACTTTATATGCAGCATGCGGTTAAAAAGGTTTCCAATATGTCTGGCAAAATAATTGCAGTAGTATTTAAAAATGCTATATCGTAATACAATGTAAACAACAATTACTAGAATAGAGTTTATTCCATATATATAATACACATAAGCATAATAGCCAAATAGCATAATAACATAGTAATACCAGACTTTTTTGATCCATATCAATAATCTATGATAAAAAAATTCATAATTGTTACAGCATGGTACAGTAAAAAGTTAATTGTGAACATCATCTTCCATTATAAACATGTATAAGTGGCATCTAAATAGCTTGACACATTTCGTGAAGGATCTCCGCTCCTCAGGAGCAGATGCGGAATAATATCTAAAAATATTAATGGATAGTGGTAAAGAATAATGGGTCTCAATATGAGAGAGGAGGGGTAGGAAGGGGAGAGGGTAAAAGAAGACAACCCACCCTGTTTACATATCAACTAGGAGTCTGTAATTAAAGCGATAAGGGCCAGCTTGGGTGTTCATCAGTCACGGGAGCTGAGGTGGTAAAACCCAGGACGCGGTAGTGGAAATCCATCGGTAGACAAATAATCCTAGGAGTGTAAACCCCATAAGTGATAAGGATGCTATTTGTGGCATCACCATAAAACCTATGTAGAAAAATATCTAGAGTAATGTATAGTATTACATAACACATTGTAATATGACTAAGTGGCTATGTGGAGTGTGAACCAGTACTGGGACCTAAATATAATGGGGGTTGAGGTTAACAGTGTGTGGTGAGCTATACCTAAATATAGGTGAAAGAAAAAAGTGGTGTGGAAAGTGACACAGTAAACCCCAAACAACGGGGGAGAAAGGAGCAAAAAAGCCAAGATTGGAGACACCATGTGGAAAGGATAGACAAGAAAGAAGGGCCAAAATAATACCTTGAAGCCTAGACCAACACTCAGTGTCCAACACGATGCACAGGGTCCACAAAGAACAACAGCCACAGGCAGTGTCTGTGACTCTGAAGGGAATGTGTATATATAACCACCAACAACACACAGGCGCCTAATAGGAGGGGGGAGGCACCATCACCTGAGCTGGCGTATCCGCTCGGCACTTGGCGCCAATCTTCCTCACGCGAGAACGCCGATGGAGACACTATGCTGGTGTCATTGCTCCGGATGCGTGATGTTGACACGCAGCGGACCACCCGCTCGAACCCCCACGTCGCCAGAAGGCAAAGAAGGATGGGAAAGGCATCTGGTGCGCGCTACAACTCCCGAGACGGAGAGCCCACAGCTATACCAGACAGCCCACATCACTCGCAGGCAGAACCATAGGATCATGACCATAGGGGGTGGAGCTGGACATAGGGGAGTGTATTTTGTTTACATACATACTAAGACCTATCCTATATTGAAGCCCAAAAGGGAAGAAAAATAGGAGATAATCTCACACCTATATTAATGCTGTATATAATAAAAATAGTAATTAACATATTTGAAACTTTTTCAACCGCATGCTGCATATAAAGTCCCAACCCTTTTTTTTTTTTTCTTTTTAGCGATCTCTATTATTTATTCTCAATATAATAATTTCAATTCACCATACAGATCACGCTTACGTTTCCAAGTGGGAGACAGATCTCCAGCACACAAGGGATAGAGCAGACAGGTTGCAAATATGGGCCACAATAGCCTCCTGCTCTATTAATGTGAACACTATTGAGTCTGCATTCAAAACCATTACCAGATGGTACCTGGTCCCATCACGTGTAGCCCACCATCAGCCTTCCCATACTGGCCTGTGCTTTCATGGCTGCGCAATGCCGGGTGATGTGTTTATATACCTGGTGGACATGTCCTATGGTTACACAGTTTTGGACCAAGGTCTTGAAGTTCATACTTTCTATGTTCCATCACCCTTTCCCTATAGATTCCTTTGTATGTCTTATTACCCCCTGATTTTACTAAACCCCAATTCAAATTGGTGACCTACATTTTGCTAGCGGCAAAACAGACTGTTGCCAAAGCCTGGAAGAAACCATTTGTTTTCTTTGAGGAAATTAGTTGGCAGATTGACAGGTTCTTTATTAATGAGAAACTGACCAGCATCCTGCTGGACACGCAAAATCATTTCTCTCAGATTTGGAGCCCATGGATAAAATCGGTCACTTTCCATAGAGAGCTATACCTCATTATAATATCCCAGCTTTGGGAAACTGGTTTTGGGCATTCCTGACTCTCACTACCTTACCTCCCAGCTTCTCACTTTGAACATTCTTTTTTTCTCTTTCTTTCTTATTTCCTTGTTGCAGATCATGCTGTTTATGCAGACTTGATGTTTTGATCTGCTTATTGTTTCAGGGCCTGTGACAAAATTTACCTGGCTCATTGATAACTACTCTAACCTGCAGGCTACAGCTTTTGTTTATGAATATGCTATTTATACTGTTGGATGTTTTTATATTCTCGGCAGCTATGTTCCAGCTGTCTAACATTTTCTTGGCAAGTCCAAAAATTTTTCTTACGCTATGTTTTGTACTTTAAATTTTCAATAAAAATCTATTGAAAGTGAAGAGATTGGTAAGATGCAATATATTACATTTTTGTTTTTGGGATATTCCAAAGTTTTTTGCACAGGATTTAGATCTCATATTTTGTTGATATACAACGGAGGACATTTATCACATAAATTAGCAACAATATCCGCTGCCATTTAAAGCCCCGTACACACAGGCAGAATGTAGGGAGACATTTGCCAGTTCAAAAAAAACAGCAGCCAACCAACTCCCAATCTGCACTTTCAGCCAATGGCAGACAGCACTGATCGGAGTGTTCTGGTGGGGGTGCTGACCCGGGGTGGGGGGGGGCTGTACCCCTGTCTGAATGCAATAGCTCAGCGGGGGGAGATCGATGGACTAAGCTTGCCTGGAGCTGTCAGTGTGTGCCTGGCTTAAGGCTGTCTAGTACTGAGCAGTTTGGTTTGCACTGTAAACAAAGCATGCAGTGAAGAAGTGGTCAGGGTCAGGTTTTATTATGTTGTGGTGCTACTTTAGAGCAGCCTAGGGAGGAATTCTATAAATCCTGCTGTAGTGAACGTGTTACACAATGGGCTTGCTTTACTAAAACTGGACAGTACAAAATCTGGTGCAGCCGTGCATAGAAACCAATCCGCTTCTAACTTCAGCTTGTTCAATTAGGCTTTGACAAAAAAAAAAAACCTGGAAGATGATTGGTTTCTCTCCAGAGCTATACCAGATTTTCATCCCGTTTTAGTAAATCAACCTCAGTATTTCATTGCTCCTGTTTAGTATTGCATTACTGTGTGACAGAGTTTATAAATCTCACCCAGCATTGAGTCCCTTGCCCAAAACGAAATTATTCATTTTGAATGGAGTTTTCCTTTTAGCATGGCAAAGAGCCTCCAAGTATTAATAAGTTTGTATTTTTGTGTTTATAGATATGGATATGTAAGAATTTAATAAAACACAACTCCCAGTTTGTAAAGCATCTGATTGGGCCGGACAGACTCACTTGCCTTTATCAAATCAAACGGCTACTGGGGTTGTGTTGCAGGTAAGTGCTTCACTATCATATATTCATTGTGCAGGTCTGTAAATAGTGACCACAGGGTCTGAGTTGGTAAATCTGATGAAGTAGAAGTTTCAGTAAGTGCTTATTTTTTAATGTGTAAGGGTTTACATGTCACTGCCAATATAGTTTGATTGCTCTACAACTCGTATAGTTTCTATGAAGGCATCTCAATCCAAAAATTAAAAAAAAGTCACACCCTGCCAACCTTGCAAAGCACAGTGCTCAATGCCTTGCTGCTTGGAGGGCAAGAGTAAGCCCATCCTCCCACAACTGTCAGACATTATTTACAAGAGCTCTTTAGTGGTTGCCAGGGGCACTGTGCAGTACCAGATAATGAAAGTGATGGCACTAGCTTCAAAAAATTGGGGGGGGGGGGGAGCATAAATTAATAACATGTAAGCCCTTCTGTTCTCCCACTTCTCTGGCTGTTAGTGGTATATTTCATTGCGATATTGGACATGGCAGATAGTAAAATCAAGCTCAAGAATGCATCAGGCATTTAGAACTCACACGCCTTTAGTATAAAATAGGAGTTTTATTTCAAATGCCGTTTTATGCATTGACATACCTTCACAGACCCAATCTGTCCAGACAGTCTTGTCACCTGCTGACTTGGCACCATCCACAGGCAGCGTAACAGTTGAATCCAGTTTAATTTTACTCCCAATAAGTGTAGAACAAAGGATGTTTTTCTAGACTTCTGAAGTATAAGAAACCCTGTCTCTGAGAAAAACTAGCCATGAGCATAAGAACATGAAACAAACAAGGAGAGTCTAGCTTGGACTGAAGTAACACTTGACAGGAGGGGAGTACAAAAGTTGATACCAAATCGCATAGTACATAAATTGTAATGGCCCACCACTAGATGCCAGCATACCTGAAACATTAGTAACCTGATAAAATTTAAAGGAGTTGTAAACCCTCAAGGTTTTTCAGCTTAATGCATTCTATGCATTAAGCTGAAAAACCTCCTGTACTGCAGCAGCCCCCCTAATACTTACCTGAGCCTGATCGTTCCAGCGACGGGGACAAGCACAGCCGCTCCAGTTGGTGTCTCGGGTCCTCATTGGATAGATTAATAGCAGCAGGAGCCATTGCTTGATGTCAATCAAATCCAATGACACGGGAGCCGGGGGCGAAGCCGAGTTCTGCTGCCTGTGTCTGTGCCTGTGTCTGTGCGCCCGCACGAGTGCCCCGAGGAAGAGCGGCTCTCCAAATGGGGCACTCAAGAAGAGGAGCCAGGAGAGCCGCTGAGGGACCCCAGAAGAGGAGGATCGGGGCCACTCCGTGAAAAGCCAACTGCACAGAGCAGGTAAGTATGACATGTTTGTTTTTTTTTTTGTTTTTTTTTGTTTGTTTTTGTTTTTTTTTTTTGTTTTTTTAAAACGAGCCTTTACATATTCTTTAAAGTGATTTGAAAAGGTTTGTGTTTGTTATTTTACAAAAAAAAAATAAAAAATGTCATACTTACCTGCTCTGTGCAAGGGTCTTCACAGAGCGGCCTCAATCCTCCTTTACTGGGGTCCCCCGGCGGTGCTCCTTGCCCCTCCTCTTCATCGTGTGCCCCCATGGAGAGACGCTTTCCATGGGGGCACCCGTACGGGCACGCTCCCGAGTCCTGCGGTTTCGTTCATTGACACAGACAGCGGGACTCGGCCCTGCCCCTGGCTTTCGTGCCACTGGATTTGATTAACCCAGGTTTCATTCTATCCAATGAGGACCCGAGACAGCAGCTGTAGCTTCTGGGCTCGTCCTCGATGCTGGAACTTCAGGGAAGTAAAAGGGGGGCTTTGGGGGCAGCAGAAGGTTTTTCACCTTAATGTATAGAATGCATTAGAGTGAAAAACCTTGAGGGTTTACAACCCCTTTAATACAACAACAACAAAAAAATGTAAGTAAGACAAAACCGGAGTCTTGGTGTTTAGTGTAAAAGAGCCATATTTCTTTGGCGCAATGACACAAGTAGGTAGCCTTTAGATAGAGTTTTATAATTGTGTTATTATGTAGGCATCCTTACATTCAACTAATACAGCAATTATTATTTGTTTTGCACTGCATTTTATGTAAAGCATTGACTTACACTGTATGCAGAATTATTAGGCAAATGAGTATTTTGACCACATCATCCTCTTTATGCATGTTGTCTTACTCCAAGCTGTATAGGCTCGAAAGCCTACTACCAATTAAGCATATTAGGTGATGTGCATCTCAGTAATGAGAAGGGGTGTGGTTTAATGACATCAACACCCTATATCAGGTGTGCATAATTATTAGGCAACTTCCTTTCCTTTGGCAAAATGGGTCAAAAGAAGGACTTGACAGGCTCCGAAAAGTCAAAAATAGTGAGATATCTTGCAGAGGGATGCAGCACTCTTAAAATTGCCAAGCTTCTGAAGCGTGATCATCGAACAATCAAGCGTTTCATTCAAAATAGCCAACAGGGTCGCAAGAAGTGTGTGGAAAAACCAAGGCGCAAAATAACTGCCCGTGAACTGAGAAAAGTCAAGCGTACAGCTGCCAAGATGCGTAATTTGGTGTGGGGAAGAGTAATGACTCTACGTGTAGTGGATTATACGAATTAACCATCATCCGAAAGCTCGGATATGTCGAACCTCATTCTGTTGTACGTATTTCTCCTACTACACCAGTTTTATGAGTAAACGGATTATTAAGACGTATGTCACATTCAGTTACGAAATGTATTTTACGTCACGTTTTGTTTATTATTAACGACATAATCAACTTACAT
>BLSH010034008.1:267935-278974 GCA_018402905.1 Glandirana rugosa | reverse complement strand
AGTGTTGAATTTAGTTGATTCTACGTGTTCAATTATAACTGACTGGTATCGAGATATTACAAACCAATAAGTACTTTGATGTCCAATTGTTAAGTGGACGGTAGACATAAAATATATTTTATGTTATTTAATGTAAAGGTTGTCTCTTTTAACTTGAGTTACTAATATCTGGCTAATATTATGATATCTCAGGAACTCGCTATATTCATTGGTATTCCCCCCAATAATAAGATCGTAAATGGTTTTTACCTTTGTAAACAGAATCCACTTGATTAGGTCATTTTTACATGGACTGAAACCCTTGGTAGTAAGAGTATTATAATCGGTCTATAATCATTGAGTTCAATTTTCTCTGTTGGAAATGTAATTTATTGTATTTTATATAAAATACAGATGGCAGGTGAATTGTTAACCTGTAGTTTCATGAATAACCAAACATTATAGAGCTATGGTCAGTCAATATTAACTTGTGCATCTTAGTTGATTTAAGTTGTGAAATATTTTGGGGTTTCACCAACTTATTGAACACTGTAAGTAGTTTAAATCTGTTCTTCAGTCATTTCTTAAAAAAAAAGTAATTCCTCTGTTAATCTACCCCAAAAAATGCAGAGGGTTAGAGCTCGGTGGAAACAACAGGTTAATAAATAGAGCGGCAACTGGCATATGTTTACATTTGAGAGAAAATAACTTGCAGTTGATGTCCCAGAGGTGGAGTGGGATAGAGCAGGACAGTATGGCTGTACGATTATTAGGAGGAAACCACATGAGGAGATTTATGGTTTGTAGAAATTCCGCTTGCGCCTTGAGTGTTATACATTCAGGTTTACAAGATGTGGTGTATATTTGGGATAATTGAATCTGTTGTGCTGTCCCACAATATTGCATCAAGTGGGGTATGCTCAAACCCCTAGTTGATTTGTGGGTGTATAATGTCTTACAGGACATCCTACAGCCCCTAGATCCCCAAATGAATTTAAAAATACTGGACTGGGATTTCCTTAGATGTGGTGAGGGGATGAGTAGTCTTCGTTGAAAATATAACATTTTGGGTAATAAATTAATTTTAATGGCGGCTATCCTGCCCATCCATTAGACAGTATATGTTGACCATGTCTTCAACTCCTATTCCAAAGAGGTGTACAATGATGTGTAGTTGGCCCGAAGTTATCTCTGGAGCTAACTTAGTGCCTCAGTATGGCAAAGCACGAGGCTGCCTCATGAAGGTGCATGAAGTCTTAAGGGAGAGGGATATTAAGAGCTTCTGATTTAGTCTGATTCACACAAAGGCCTGATAGCACTAGGGTGATGGCAAGATGTCTGTGCAGTATATAACAGAGGAATGTCTGAAGAAATTAGACACTAAACAGACCACCAACTGCCAGTGATGCTGGCAGTTTAATTAGATTGTGCAACAATCAGAGGAAATTGGGACTGAATTTCCAGCGCTGTAAAACAGCGAAAAGATAAGGTCAGGACAGGGAGTCAAAGGCTTTATGTAAATCAAAGAATAATAACGTTCTGGTCTCAGCGCGATCCGAATTGGACTGCAGCAACTAGACGATATTTTTGGCTCTTCTGATTTGGTCCCTCGCTTAGTGCTGAGGCACAAATCCAACTTGGCCTCTGTGGATATACCATTCTAGGAAATGTTTAATACTGTTAGAATATATTTTTGTTTGTAGTTTTAGATGAGTATTTATTAGGGAGATGGATCTATATTTTGTCCCTTTGCTGTGGTCCTCACCCAGCTTGAGCAGCATACCTATCGAAGGGCACTGTAAAAAATGTTTAGATGTGGGGTTAATAATAGGACAAGTTTCTTGTAGTACCGCGTGAAAAAGCCATCCAGGCTCACCATTTTAAGTGCTAGACTTGTTTGATAGCTTGTAGGATTTCTTCTTCAGTGACTTTCTTTTCCAGAAGATCCCTGTGGGAAGTGGAAAAAGTGCATAATGGGAGGCTAAAGTTGCTCTTCTGCCCTCCTAAATAGCCTCTTAGGGGGTATAGAGCTTCGAGTAATAATCATGGAGTAGTTGTAGAACTGTCTGGTGATTCTGGGTGAAGGAGCCATCTGTCCATGGTGCTTTTTTTTTTTTTTTTTTTTTAAAGCATAAAGCCATACTACCTTAACGACAGATCAAGTATCCACTTGTGATCTAGTGTTTAGACAGTAGCACAATTCAATGACCGGTCATGATAGCAATAAATAATGATAAATACAGCAAAAGGTTCATACTGGCAATGTATACACAAGACTACAGTGGATATAAAAAGCCTACACACCCCTGTTAAAATGTCAGGTATCTGTGATGTGAAAAAAATGAGACAAAGATAAATCATTTCAGAACTTTTTCCACATTTAATGGAACCTATAAACTGTACAACTCAATTGAACAACAAACTGAAATCTTTTAGGTAGAGGGAAGTAAAACTAAAAAATGAAAATAATATGGTTGCATAAATTGCACACCCTTAAACTAATACTTTGTTGAAGCACCTTTTGATTTTATTACAGCACTCAGTCTTTTTGGGTGTATTTGCCCACTCTTCTTTGCAAAAACACTCCAAATGTATTTAGTTTATTTATTTCAGGTACTTGTATAGCACTGTCAATTTACGCAGCTTTTTACATATATATTGTACATTCACATGAGTCTCTACCCTCAAGGAGCTTACAATCTAAGGTCCCTAACTCACATTCATACATATACTAGGGCGAATTTAAACAGGATCTAATTTACCTACCAGCATGTCTTTGGAGTTTGTCAGAATGAGAGGGCATCTCCTGTGCACAACTCTCTTCAGATCACCCCACAGATTTGCAATCGGATTCAGGTCTGGGTTCTGGCTGGGCCATTCTAAAACTTTAATCTTCTTTTGGTGAAGCCATTTGTTGGTTGATTTGCATTTATGCTTTGGGTCATTGGCATGCTGAAAGATGAAGTTCCTCTTCATGGTCGGCTCTCTAGCAGAAGCCTGAAGGCTTTGTGCCAATATTGACTGGTATTTGGAACTGTTCATAATTCTCTTTACCTTGACTAAAGCCCCTGTTCTAGCTGAAGAAAAACAGCCCCAAAGCATGATACTGCCACCACCATGCTTCACTGTGGGTATGGTGTTCTTTTGGTGATGTGCAGTGTTGTTTTTGTGCTAAACATATAATTTGGAATTATGGCCAAAAAGTGCAACCTTGGTTTTATCAGACCATAACACATTTCCCACATGCTTTTGGGAGACTTCAGATGTTTTTTTGCAAAATTTAGCCGGGTTTGGATGTTTTTATTCATAAGAAAAGGCTTCCATCTTGCTACTCTACCCCATAGCCCAGAGATATGAAGAATATGGGAGATTGTTGTCACATGTACCACATAGACAGTACTTGCCAGATATTCCTGCAGTTCCTTTAATGTTGCTGTAGGCCTCTTGGCAGCCTCCTTGACCAGTTTTCTTCTCATCTTTTCATCAATTTTGGAGGGACGTCCAGTTCTTGGTAATGTCACTATTGTGCTATATTTTCTCCACTTGATGATGACTGTCTTCATTGTGTTCCATGGTATATCTAATGCCTTGCAATTTTTTTTGTACCCTTCTCCTGACTGATACCTTTTAACCATGAGATCCCTCTGATGCTTTGGAAGCTCTCTGTGGGCCATGGCTTTTGCCGTAGGATGCAAATAAGAAAATGTCAGGAAAGACCTAATAGAACAGCTGAACTTTATTTGGTGTTAATCAAAGGCACTTTAAATGACGGCTGTGTGTGCTCACTCCTATTTGACATGCGTTTGAATGTGATTGCTTAATTCTGAACACAGCTACATCCCCAGTTATAAGAGGGTGTACCCACTTATGCAAGCACATTATTTTAGTTTATTTTTACACCCCCCCCAAAAAAAAATATTTCAGTTTATAGGTCACATTTAACGTGGAAAAAGCTCTGAAATAATTTGTCCTTGTCTCATTCAACACAGAACCCTGACATTTTAACAGGAGTGTGTAGACTTTTTTTTTTTTTATCCACTATATCTTAACTAACAAGTGTAAAAACAGCAGAGTTCACTGTATTGCTTTAGTTTTGACTAATAAACTTTAGTATTTTGTCAAATGTATCTATCTATCTCACTGTGTGCTGTCATATCATCCCACAATACATGGTAGTATTTTACCCGATAGAATAAGTACAATACATCAACGGGGAATATCACTCAATTGGTATGGTAGATTGCATTTCCAGCCAGAGTGACCGGATCTTGTGAAACTTACATGTACAACCCCATGCCTCATCGGTCAATTTGGAATTGACTATTGATAAAGCTTTGTGTATGAGTTGTGGGGATTCCTAATAAACATCTAATATCTTTTTGAGGCATGGAAAAAAAAATAAATGCAAAAGAAATTTTGTGCCATTATTCAAATGACAATACTCCAAATAACCTAACATCTGGCAAGAGTACAAATATTTTGTGTGTTTTTAGAGTCTTTAACATCAGTCCAGAAGGTCTGTATGGTTGGACAGACCCGTGTTGGTTAAACATTAGGAAAGGCAATTTAGAAGAATTAATAAAGTCATATGACAGTCTAATACATCCTGCCAGCATTCTCTGATAGGTGTGGCATATCCCTCTGCCATTGAGATTTAGTTTGGGCAAGTTTTTTGGCTTTAGAGTGAAGTAAAGCCATGTAGTACTTAGACATTAGCTTACAGTGTCCTGGCTGGAGAAGCCACTGTTCCAACTAAGGGTCCTGCCTTTTTTTTTTTTTTTTTTTTTTAATAAATACAAGGCATTCTTTGGTGGGCTGGAGAGGAGGAGCCGATACACAATCTCCACCACGTCCAATCAATGTATTCATTGAAAACAATACAGGGCATTCTATAAATGGCAGCCTAGTGTAAATCTCCCAGGGCTTTCCTGCACATAAGGAGCTACACGTGCCGCAAACAGCCTGCCATAGAGTTTACTCTTGTAAATGCTGATGCTTCTTTGCATTGGTGTTTACCAACACATGCGCAGCTAAGTTACCCCTAGCTCCCTGGCATGCGGGGACAGACTGATAGTTGTTCCATTGATCTTGACAGAGAAGTCAGGAGAAGGGGCACATGGCAAAGGAAATATGAGTTTGGTTTTGGATAGATTGAGTTTGAGGAAGTATTGTGACATCCAGGCTGATATGTCTGTTGGCAAATCAACTACATACAGTGCAGGGTTCCGGTTGTGAGACAGAAACAAGATATACCTGTGCTCAAATCCCAATAACTTGTACATGTATATAATCCATCAGGTGCTAAAGGGGTGTTAACCACATGTTAATACTAGAAATTCTGGATGAACCCGCTGCAAATTGCTATACACCGTTTCTGGCAAACTTCAATGAAAAACAGGGATTTTTAGTTCACATATATTGCAATACATGTTTAGCACTTGATAGATTACCATATTTATCGGCATATAACACACACTTTTTCCCCCTGAAAATAGAGGGCAAAACATGTGTACGTGTTATACGCCGATATTTACCTTGCTGCCTCGGGGGTGACTGGCGAGCGCCGCTGGATTACACATAGCTGAGATTTCGGCGCTCAGTCACACACAATCTCACCTCCTGGACAGCTCATAGGATAGATGTCCCGGCATTGGACCAGTATTCTGTCTATCATAGGAACCACCTAGGAGGCAGGACTGTGTGTGACTGAGCGCAGAGTAAACAGGAGATCCCTCTGTAATCCGGCAATGGTGAGGCGGCAGATGGGCACTAATCAGACAGCATTGATGGGCAATGGAGAGGCTGCAGATGGGCACTGATCAGGCTGCAATGATGGGCAATGGAGAGACTGCAGATGGGCACTGATCAGGCTGCAATGATGGGCAATGGAGAGACTGCAGATGGGCTCTGATCAGGCTGCAATGATGGGCAATGGAGAGACTGCAGATGGGCTCTGATCAGGCTGCGTGTTATACGCTGATAAATACGGTATATACGTGTACCAGGTATTGGGATTTGAGCACAGGTATATCTTGGTTCTGTTGCATTGCAGGTCTGTGACTAGACCTGAACCTAGTAGCTCTCCCCTGCTTTGTGTCTGTTTGCCCCATGTCCACATTGTGCCCTCCGTAGCATTTGCGTTTGGCAGGGCAGAGTAGGACTGGTCATAAGAGGGATTTCTTTGACTCAGTTGGCCAGCAATATGTGTGTCAACTAAACATCCCTGTTTTTCATTGCAAAGTTTGCCACAAAGTGTATATAGCAGAGTGCAGAGGGCTCATCCCAGAATTTCCAGCTGTGAGACTTCTCGTCTCACACCTGCAACAATGCAGAGTTGGTCTGAGCGGTGCTTATTCATTCACTCAGTTTTGAATTTTGTCAATGAATACAAATCTTCCTCTGACTAGCTGAGTTGGAGGGGCAGACTGATGATATTGTGTTCTCTGACTCAGCCAATCAGAAGGAGCTTTGTATTCATTCACCAACTATTTAAAGTGACAGGAAACATGGAAATTGGCTTTAAGGCATTATTTGCTAGGCTTTGCCCTCTGTTCTTACATGTGGCAAAAATGACTTGTTGATTTTCTGTCTGAAGTGATGAAAATGCTCTGTTGTACATCACAAGATTTTTTCATGCATTCCTGTTAGCGATTTCAGAAGTGGCATGTTGGTCACCAGGAATATTTTAAACCATGTTTCATAATAGTAATTGCAATTAGAAAACCACAAAATTGGCACTTTGTAACATATCCCTCTCATATCTACTTTGCCAGACTATCAAATTCATAATAATCACCAATCCTTTTAGGCCCCAGTATGGCTTTAAACCATCTCAATAGCTCACAAATACACAATCTGATGAGCAGTGATAACTTACATGTGTGGTGCGATTCCCATTTACATATGCTTGTGGGATTTACGCATGTGTATGGGGGGATGGGGGCACTTTAAATGTTTTAAAATGTATTTTATTTAAGCACTTTCCGCCCGCGCTATAGCCAAAAGACGGCTACAGTGTGGGTTTCCAGTGCCCGATGGGCGCTGCTCGCATGCCCTCTGTGATCGGCAAATCTTTCATCTCGGCTGATCACAGAACAGGGTGAAGGGCCAATCACAGTGGCCTTTTACCGCGTGATCAGCTGTCAGCCAATGTTGATCACGGAAGTAAACAGAACCTGGTTATCGGCTTTTTTTCTCCTCCCGATCAGTGAGAATAGAAGAAAGCCGGTATCCGGCTTCTGTTACAGGAACTTCGGTCCCAATCTGTGGCCACCAGTACTGCCAATCAGTCCCACCAGTACCACCTATCAGTGCTGCTAATCAGTGCCTCATCATCGGTGATGCCTATCAGTGCCCTCCAGTGCCGCCTATCAGAGCCCATCAGTGCAGCCTCATCAGCGCATATCAGTGAAGGAGAAAAATTACCGTTTGCAAAAGGAAAATTGGCATGAGCAGGAAGGGGATATAAGTGTCCAGTAAGCAAGTGGTTAAAACTTATTTTTACACTGTCCCTAATTTTTTTTTTATCAACTTTTTTGCTATTACAAGGAATGAACAACATCCCATGTGGTAGCAAGACGAGTCCTCTTTATGGAGAGATCTGGGGTCTGTTATACTCCAGATGTCCCCTCTGACCTCCAAAGCATCTGATCATACCGAGATCGGTTTAATCAGATGCTAATGGCTTGTAAACTCCAAAATGAAATCAGAAGTGACAAAATCCTCATTGCTTCCAGTTACTGATGTCAAAGAAGAGGGGCGGGAACTTCAGTTCCTCCCACTCTTCCTAGGGAATGTGACCAAAGTGGTGTCATGGTTACCGGGCTCCAAAATCAGATGGGAGAGCCTGGTGAAAGCAGGGGGGAGACCTGCCTTTCACCGCCTGTAGAAGTGATCGAATAGCGGTATTGCCAATTAAATCACTTCTACTTTAATGGATAAGTCCACCCGAACACTAAAATCATTACATCTACAGACATCCAGTATCTAAGACTAACCTATCTACCCCTATTAAGAAGAAATCAGTATACATACCTTTTTTGGAGGTACTATGGGGCTTTCGTTGTGGGCTGTGTCCTCTGCACCCACCTCCACAGCGAAGCCGCAGCTTACAGCTCAGTGTGAGATCGATTTGGATCTGCTTCAAAAAAGGTATGTGTACTGATATATTCTTTACAGGGTTAGATAGGTTAGTGTTAGATCGTGGATGTCTGTAGATGTAGAGATTTTAGTGTTAGGGTGCACTTATCCTTTAAAATGAAACTTTACCCAAAAGAGGAATTTCCGCTCTCCTTCCTCCTACCCCCTCCTTTACATTTTGGCACTTTTTTTTTTTTTTGGGAGGGGGGAATGAGTACTTGATTTTGACAGGTACCCACTCCTCCACTTCTGGTCAGATTACCGTGACAATCTGAGAGGAAGCTCAGCCCCCTCTCCTTCCCCTGCAGCCTTCTGGGACACATCACAGGTCCCAGTAGAATGCGGGACCACTCACAAAGGGAGACTACCAGTTTCCCTTAGCGAAGATGCTGGCACCTGCACGCAAAGCCAATTGAAGAATCCTTATATTAAAGTCAGCAGCTACAGTATTTGTAGCTGCTGACTTTTAGTTTTTTTTTTTTTTTTGGGATACTGGAGCTCCTCTTTAAAATGTTGATACCAAGTTGATGCATGCAGCTGCAGGTATCATATCGGTATAACCATGACATGCACCTGCTTTAAGTGGTTAAGATGACCAGAATGGTATAAGCATGTACACTCTGTACAGCACTGTAAAACATATGTCCTGTTGATTATTCTGCACATATAGCTGTTTAATGATGCTTTTTTGTGAAAAGGGACCTGGATTTGGAAGCTGTGCCCAAAAAGTTCAGTGGAGGGAAAAAGATTTGTCACTGCAGATGATCTTTTGCCCATCTCTGACTCTCCATGTATTCCCCACTGTGTGTCTGTGCACAAGGGACTAATCTTGGTAGAGGAGTAGGGCTTGGCTCCCTTATATCATAGCTGCCCCCCTGGTGATTGATGATCTGATAACTAGAGGGGTAAGATTCAAGAAGCAGCAGGAGTGGTGGATGCAGCACAGATTCACAGAATGGATGAGGCAGAAGCAGGGAGATCCTTGCACTGTAGATTTTCATTCAACATGGTTTTCCATCAAAAAGAACAGTGAGCAACTCAGTAGTAACATCACCAAATTACACTCGTGAGTCTTCCAGTCAGAGGCAGCAGTGCTGTAGATGATCTCACACTGCTATGAGGCTGCAGAGCATAAGTACCTATTTTTTTTTTTTCAAGGAAGTTGAAGACATAAGGTAAAATTTTTGTTGCTGTTTTAGCAAGATTAAAATATCTAGATGTTCCTAACATAGACCTGACTGGGGGCAAATTACCAAACATTCATACCTACTGTATATCCTTGTGACTTTGATTTCTTCATATTTATCTTTTTGTCCTGCCTCTGTTCTGTCTGGGTCCTAGTTCCTGTGCCATTGTTAAAATGCCTGTGATACTGTGCATGCAGTTTAGGTACAGGTAACCACTGCTTTGAGGGAAACTAAGTAGAAGATAAAAAGGTGTATAAAACAAAAAAAAAAAAAAGTATTAGGCGATTTCACATCAGAATGCAAAGATGCATGCTGATGTGAACTTGCAGAAAGGTTTGCTTTAATGCACATTTGTCAGTTCAGGCTTGTAAACTGGTAGAATGCATTAAATTGCTTCAGTGTAGCTAAAGGTATGGGCAGAGCATTTGTGGAACCTTAAAACTACTTTATTATGCTGATGACTGCTACTTTTTTATTATTATTATTATTATTTAAAGTGATTGTAAATGATCACCTTGTAAAACATCAATTCAGTTTAAAATAGAAATGAAAAGTAAAACATTTGTGCATAGGTATAAAAAAATATATATAAATACATCCCCCTGTTCTCATCTGCATAGGCGCTGGGGGAGGAGAAACAGCAGTACACGGAGCTTCCCAGTGAATGGCTGTGCAGGAGAGGACAAGTCTGATCATTGGAGTAGAGCAAGCTGAGTTCTCAGCATAGCCAGAGAACTGACCAAGTTGTGTTGTTCTGTTTAATGTGGTCAGGTTTTTAATTGGAAAGCAGAGGGACTAGCAGGAACATCAGGGATTTCACATTAAAGTGGAGTTCCACCCAAAAGTGGAACTTCCGCTTTAAGTGCTTGTGACCCCCTGACATGCCACAATTGGAATGTTATTTTTTTGGGGGGGGGGGGGGGCTGGTACCTAGGTTTCAGAGGTACTCTGCTCCCACTTAGTTCACCTCTCCCCCCTTTCTCCTTCCAATCTTCTGGGACACGTCACAGGCCCCAGAAGATTGCCTGGCCATTCAAATCACGCATCGCGCGCCCGGCTGTTAAGCCACAGCTGGGCGCCCACACTTGCCATGCTGACTCCGCGGAGAGGAGGAGGAGAGGCTTCGTGCGGCCGCATCGCTGGACCGGTGGCACAGGTGTGGGTCTTTTTATTAAACATCAGCAGCTACACTTTTTGTAGGTGCTGACTTTTTCAAATGGGTGGAACTCCACTTTAAGGAAACATGACGTGAACTTTACCTAAGTCTAGTTACGGAACGTTTCTTGAATTCTAGTCAAAATACCGAAAAGGCGTATGGGACTACTTGTCCTGTAATGAGCAATAACAAGTCCAAACGTCGTAGACAACCTTCAAGTGGTTGGTCTCGATATTAGGTGTATTACAATATGAGGATGATGTTTGGGTAATTTGGTTTTTGTTACTTAAACGGAGGTACTTTGTACCTTTTAGACAGACGATTGGGACGGTGATTATTAAAGGTCATTCGTCGAAACTTTCTATCGAAGGTCAATTTCACAAAAATGGGGTTGTAAAATATAAAGAATATACACGGACGATATGGTACATGAACATACTTTTTCATAGGACAAAAGTAACATAAAAAAGGAATTTCACCTCAAGGTGGGTAAACTTTTTCAGTCGTGGATGTTTTTCACATCGACGACTACAAATTATTTTTCTGGGTGTGGACACGGTGGCCAGGTCGCTACGCCG
>BLSH010034008.1:248235-260075 GCA_018402905.1 Glandirana rugosa | reverse complement strand
ACCAGTTCGTGCCTCCACCCAGTTATTACTACACCCCGACAAAAAGACGTCGTCCTTGACCGTTAGAACTAACACATGGACCGTAGTACCTAAGGGTTTTTATGGTCCAGTAAAACTTCTTCTTGCACTACGGAAGACAACTTTTTTATTGATTTAAAAAACAATAAAGTGTTCAAAAAAAAAAATTAAATAAAAGTAATAGAAAGTAGTTGTAGTGACATAACAGATAACTCCACTCCCCCAACTTATAAAGACTGACGTTCACATAAACCCTCTAAAGTGAACACAGAGCAGAGGAAGGAGTTAGGTATTATCTCCACAGTCAGATAGAGTCGACCTGGAATGTTAAGAAACAAAGAAGATGTGATATCGCTTAAACAACGTTTTCACACTTTAAAATAGTGGAATTTCACACTTTTGCAACAAATTCGCTATAGTGTAGAAGAAACAAAGAATTGTAAGGTCCAGCTGAGATAGACTGACACCTCTATTATGGATTGAGGAAGGAGACGAGACACAAGTGAAATCTCCCAAATACACTTGCAGTCAGAAATATTCAACCCCCTCACCTCAATAGACAATACAGTGATGTTGATGAAAGATAATGAAAATAAATTAAAAAAAAAAACTTGTGAAATAACAAAAAATTTAGTTATTTTTTCAACAGAAGGCATCACGTTCTTCTTCAAAATGACCTGGTATTTTTGGGAATCCATGATGCCAGGTACACAATCAAGATTGCCAGTTCCTGCTGCAGAAAAACAGCCCCACATCATTATTGACCCACCTCCGTGCTTGACCATGGGGATGGTATTCTTCTGGTCATAAGCCTGACCTTTTGCACGCCAGACATACCGCTGGTCCATATGTCCAAAAAGTTCCAGTTTGGTTTCATCAGTCCATAGAACTGTCTCCCAGAACTCTGTAGTTTTGTCCAAATTCCTCCTGGCATATTCTAGTCGACTCCTGGTGTTCCTTGAGGTCAAGAGTGGAGTGCATCTTGGGGTCTGGCCATGAAGTCCTTGGTTATTCAGTGCACGTCTTATAGTTGCCACTGAAGCACTTGTACCAGCCTTCATCATGTCATCCTGTAGCTGTCTTGCAGTCACACGGGGGTTTTTCTTAGCTGTCCTGACTAAGTTGCTAAGGGCCCTTGATGAAATTGTGAGAGTTTCAGCTCCACTTCAGGCCATAAAAACTGTCAGAAAGCTTTAGAAACAACAATATTATATAGGGGTTGAATAATTGTGAGATGGCGATCTTAACAAAATATACTGTTACACACAAATACTACATCATACATTTTCTGTGTTGATTTTATGTATCACTAAACTCAATAAGAAGCCATCCAAAGCAGAATCCTACACTTTGAAAATATTTTTATTTATAAATCCTTAAAACTCTTTAGGGGTTGAATATTTCTGATTGCAAGTGTATATAAGATGCCAGTGAGATCTTTAACCAACTTGAAATGACGGTTTTGAGTAGAGTTGACCTTTTAAAGTAAGGCCTGCCATACACAGTTCTAATCATTCAAACCGTTAATAGGCATACTGAATGTACCAAGTTGATTGATCGACAACCAGCCTGTCGATTCTCTTGCGATTATTGCTAGCGGCAGCAGTAGCCTCTAGTGATAATCGCTGTCTTCTCCCAATGAGGATGGCTTGCCCCACTGGGAGAAGACAATGGCCCAGGCAGGTGGGATTCCCATATAAACACTTGTCTGTGTTGATGGGCTATTTGAGCAAATTTCTTTCCTGCAACCCGTTGTGGAACATGTAACTTGTTACAGCTCCTGCCTTCTCTCCCCCTCCCTGTGACAGCTGGCGGGGGATCTTCTCCTCGTACCCACTGTCAGAATTTTGAAAATGTGCAGCTCCACTCAAATGGCCGCGTCATTCACTCACAAAATTCTGTGAATGAATGAACTACAAGTACTGTTTGCCTTTGCTGCTGATGGCTTGTAGTTCTCAATGAACTGCAAGGGTGCTGGTGAGCGCTCTCTTAGTCCATTGATTCCTCCTGCCTTTCAGTAACTGTCTGCCCATATTGCAGGTATGGGCAGACAGTGTACTGAGAGTGTGCAGGATTCTGGCATTGCACCATGCAATCTGCTGATCCCAGGTGCAACACCTTACAGACTGCAGAATAAAAAAAAAAACAAATGCATGGTTTTTACCAGCAAAATTGTTTTTTTTTTTTCTTTTGTAAAAGGTGAACTTAGCCTTTATTAAACCCTCTGTTTTTATTTTATTCAAAATGAGATATTGGTCATTGAGATGCAAAAACTTGCCTGTATAAGTCTGTGTGGAAGACAACCTATAAATATACGAGGGCCATACCAAAAGTAATCAAAAGTGGGCAAAACTTTTTTTTTTTTTTTGTCATTAACTTACATAGGTCATTCAAATTTCACATGTTGGTAGAGTAACTCTTGTGTAAGGACTATTCTTTTTCATTCCAGGTAAATAATGGATTCCAAGCAGAAGCAATATGCTGTAATTGAGTTCCACTTGCTGACAATTTGAGTCACAGTTGGTGGTCAGAAGGTCCCTCTATGATCCACCTTCTGTAGCTTTGTGTGGATGTGGGACAGTTTGCACTACTCCTATTGTCAAGTATTTAATGACAGCACATTGCTTCTCCTTTGAATCCAATTATTTACTTGAAATAAAAAATAAGAGTTAAGCTGGTCATAGGTGGATCATAGAGGGACCTTCTGAGATTTGATCCATCTCTTAGATTGTAAGCTCTAACGAGCAGGGCCCTCTGATTCCTCTTGTACCAAATTGTGATGTAACTGTACTGTCTGCCTTCATTTTCTAAAGTGCTGCGCAAACTGTTGGCGCTATATAAATCCTGTATAATAATAATCTATGGGCATACTGGTTGTACCCAAGTCAATCCATTGTTTGATTTGGGTAGAATCAGCCTGACAATTTTTTTGCATACAATTACTTTTGGCGGCTATAGTTGCTAGCAGTAATAATGGGGTTTTGGTGGGTAGAAAAGGCTCCCTATGCTCTCCCACCAGCAGAACACAATTGCGCTGCCGGAGGCAATCAGTGTTGATGAGGGAATCAAGTGATTTTTTTTGCCTAGGGTTGTCCTAGAAACACTGAGACTCCCCTCCCACTTGACAGGTCTGGCCTTTCCCAACTTTTATTTATATTGTTTAACCTCCCAATTAGTACATATTCATGACTGGCTACATCCAAACGCCACTAACACATGTATCATTACAGAAGGAGCTATTGTTTCTTCTCTGGAAACCCTCCATAATAGAATCTATATGTATTGTGTCCCTACCAGGCCGGGTACATCAAGAATACATATGTCTCTTTCCTTGTTCAGGTCAATTGTCAGTAAGATGCTTAACCACTTGCTTACTGGGGACTTAAACTCCCCTCCTGCCCAGACCAATTTTCAGCTTTCAGCGCTCTCACACTTTGAATGACAATTGCGCGGTTGTGAGACTCTGTACCCATATGAAATTTTTATCATTTTTCCCATAAATAGAGCTTTCTTTTGGTGGTATTTAATCACTGCTGGGTTTTCTATTTTTTGCTAAAAAAAAACAAAAACAGATTGAAAATTTTGAAAAAAAAAAAACCTGTTTCATAGTTTTTTTTTCCTTCATGATGATGAAGGCTGCACTGATGGGCGCTGATAAGCTGCACTGACGGGCACTGATGTTTGTAATCCGGCGCAACTATGCACAAGGCCCTTGCCCAATATGGATAGGGAATGGAGGATGTACTTGACAATGAATGGCTGTCTCAGCTGCTCTGTGATGACTCCTGGGGTAGTGTGAAGAAAGTGCCAACTGTTGCACATAAGCGCTTGAGACAGCTATAGATTCATGAACAAGGTGTAGAACTCAAAGTTAATAGCAAAGTTTATTCTAAAAAAGACAAACACCTTGAATAAAAAACATAGACATGAGCATATATAAGCATATAGGATATAAAAAATATAAAAAAAAATATATATTGTCAATGTAAATTGATCACTATAAAATCACAGCTGAACGCTTGATTGTGTTGAATGCAAAGAATTTGGAAACAATTGTGATGAGGGACTTGTGGGGTCTACACATGAATGGCCCAAATTGGAAAGCTGGGAAATGGACTTACATGTGTGTATGGTGACCACGAATCAAGGAAACTGTTAGGAAGCACCTTGCTGGAATGGCGCCACTGTGAAGTTACAACCAGAAAGCAGGGAGTCTTACCCATTGGTACATGGTAATAGCTGGCTGAGGAACATCGCTGCCGGGTAGGCTGAGAGAGCGAGGAAGGAGGCCTAGGATGCCGCACCTCACCCCTCCTGGGGGAGTATATGGACTGCCGAAATGTGGGTGGAGGGTGCTGATATGCCGTGCGATGGTGTGGTGATCCGTTCATTCCTGGCTGAGCGGTGGGCGCCCGTGCGGCTGGTGTGGCTGTGCGGCTGGAGCCGGCTGAACTCGTGGCGTGAGGTGCGCGCCTGCTGACGGGAAACTCCTCTGTAGAATAAGCTTGGGTTGGCTGTGAAGAGGCTGGGGTTGGCTGTGAAGTGGTCCGCCCGACCTGTCTGAGCCTGATAGGGAGTTGAAGTTAAATTGAACATGGGTCTTAACCCTTTGTAGTGAGAAAAAAAAAAGTCAACTTGAGCATAGACGTCCTGCAATTCAGTGAATACAGTGTTAAAATAAAAGTACAAATAAACATAAATGCTGTCTGGCTGCTTGTGTGATGTAATTCAAAATAAAAATAATTAATTAAAGAGTGTGTGGAAATGGAATGGATATGGGCATGAATCTTTACCCTGTATGGTGCAAAATTATAAGCGGAGGACTAACATCCTGCTACAAAGATGTTGTAAATAACTGTAATTGGGACTCATTGGAGTATAAGAAGGATCCTGTCTAACTGCTTTTGGTCCAGAAGTGTGGGAGATGTTGGTTGAGTGAGATCTTCGCTCCAATAGTACAGCAGTTCTGTACAGAATCGTAAAAACAAGCATTAATAGGGATTGTGATATAGAGCACATTGAGACAAAAAAAAAAAAAACTGAGTTTTTGATGTTGTTTATTAGGGGAGACTGAGTGCAAAATTCTTGATTGTTTCTTGAGTAGTTAGATGAGATGATTGGTTTCAATCTCCTCATTCAACCCATGGGGAGCAAGTGTGTTCAATTTGAAAATCCAAAAAGCTTCCTTCTTGCACAGTAGTGCAAATTTGTCATTGAATGTTAGGGATCTGTCGGCAATTTTTTCGATCATCATAACCTCCAGGCATCTGATGTCATGATTATGGTGGGTAAGGAAATGGCGCGGTACACTCTGTTGGTCGTCGCCTTTGTGTATTGATCTCCTATGTTCCCCTATTCTCTTACGGAGAGGGCGAATGGTTCGACCAACAGTAAGTTGCAGGGGCATTTGAGAACGTAAATAACAAAATCTGAGGAGCAGGGGATAAATTGTCTAATCTGGAACTCGTGACCTTTGGAGTCGCAGACACTGGTCTTCCCGTGAGTGATGAACTGACATGTTAGACATGCACGTTTCCGACACTGGAAAATCCCTGTTCTACTGTTGAATGAGCCTGTGTCTCCAGATCTGATGTCACCTGTCGGTTTCATCTTACTTGGAGCCAGGATGTTTTTTAAGGTTTTAGCCTTTTTGATGAGCACTGATAAGGTGGCACTAATGGGCATTGATAGTTGGCACTGATGGGTGGCACTGAAGGGCACTGATAAGCTGCACTGACAGGTGGCACTGATGGGTGGCACTTATGGACACTGGTAAGTGATGCAGATATGCAGCACTGATCGGTGGCACTAATTTGTAGCACTGATGGGCAAAGGTAGGTGGCACTGTGGGCACTGGTAGGTGGCACTGTGGGCACTGGTAGGTGGCACTGTGGGCACTGGTAGGTGGCTCTGGTGGGTACTGACAGGTGGCACTGGTGTGCACAGATGAGCCATCCGCGGCTCTCTGTGCGAGGGACCGATGTCCCTCTGACAGAAGCCGGTGATCGACTTCTTTTTACCCTCACGCTATCAGATCACCGGATTCTGTTTACATTACGTGATCAGCTGTTTGGCTGACAGCTGATCATGTAGTAAGGGGGCGGGACCGCCCCTTACTCTGATCTGTGATCAGCCGAGTCCCATGGACTCGGTGATCACAGAGCACGCTGCACGCGGCCAGCAGGGAGCGCGCAGCGTCTCGTGCACGGGAGGACGTCCACCCGGAAATTGAGATCCGCGCTGGAGCCGTCTTGGCAATAGCGTGGATCTCAAGGGGTTAAAGACCCTTGGTTAACCTCTCCAAATACCCCCTTATGGCTTAATCCTACTCTTAAAGAATTAAATTCCCTACCCGACCCCATACAATGGTCCTCTAGGGGGGTCAAATACCCATGCCACATCTACAATGCACAGGGTTTTAAGTGCTTTCGCCAAATGCAGATAGAGTTCAACCTACCGCGTACATATCTGTTTTACTATTACCAACTCCGCCATGCTGTTCGTACACAATTCGGCTCCT
Source organism: Glandirana rugosa (assembly GCA_018402905.1). Taxonomy (NCBI): domain Eukaryota; kingdom Metazoa; phylum Chordata; class Amphibia; order Anura; family Ranidae; genus Glandirana; species Glandirana rugosa. The sequence goes on along the minus strand of BLSH010034008.1, from coordinate 253,537 downwards.
TGGCTAATCCTATCCAAATGCCTCCGCTGGAAAAGTTAAGAGACCCGGAGACCACAAAACTTATTTCTACCTACTACACTGCCCTTATAATGGACACTGACCCCAGGTTTAGGAGTACACAGGCTAGATGGCCCTCTATGGACTTGATAATTACAGAAGAGGACTGGTCAGAATTCAGTGACGCATTCAAAACTTCTTTAATTTCCTCCAAAGATCGGATTATTCAAATCAAGGTCTTCCACCGCTTCCATCCTACTCCTGTTAGACTGTACAGGGTGGGATTGTCATCTACAGCTGACTGTTTCAGGGGCTGAGGACAGCAGGCTGACTTCCTACACTGCTTCTGGACCTGTCCCATAGTCCAAGACTTCTGGGTAAATATAGGCTCCTTCATTTCCTTGGCCCTGGGCCTCCCCAATATTCTACATCCCAAGAATTGCCTTCTAGGTATTTTTGGAGATCTGTCTCTCCCTTCTCAGGCCAAGAAACTTCTTCGCATCCTCTGCTTCTATGCGAGGAAATCTCTTCTACTGACATGGAAAGGATGTCCCTGACAAGAACCTTATAGTTAAAATTGGTGAATGATGCCTTGCCTTTATACATACTCACCTTCTATATTAGGAAAAGGAGTAAAATGTTTTATAAAATATGGGGTAGATGACTGGCCAGACCCCCTTACACTATATCCTGTACTGCCTTGAATGGTTTAGCCTGGCTGATACTTCTGTTATTTAGATATTGATGTGTTATCTGTACCAATACCTTTTGCCCTATTGTGATATGGAACCGGACTTTCATTCACAAACAATAACCATATGAGACATGTGTAACTACTGTCAAACTAATGTTTATTCTGTAGATGTACAGATTTTTTTATTTGCACCGGCTTTGTGCTTGCTGTATTGTTGTCTTTTTGTATGCAAGTCTTTAAAAAAAAAAAAAACAATAAATATATCTTAAAAAAGAAGAAAATAGATTCCCTCCCCATGTGGAAGGTATGAAAATTCAATCTTCTATGACCTGCCTTACTATAGATTAAGGCCGGCTATAAACTGTGCAAATTTCCCTCCTGCAACCACGAGTGTCCTTGCTGGAAGAACACCGTGAGAATTGCTAGCGGCTATAGCATCCTCTAGCAATACTCGCAAGAGAATCCTGCAGGCGGGTTGTACCCAAATTGATCAATCGCTCAACTTGGTACATTCAGCCTGCCCATTAACGGTTCGAATCTCGGCCGGCTCATGTTAAACTGGCCAAGATTCGACTCGTGCATGGCCAGCCTAAGAGTTACTGTACCAACATGTGGAATTTAAACAATCTATGTATGTTAATATAAAAGTTATGCTAACTTATGCATTGCTTTTGGTACAGCCCTCATATATTTGTATTGTAGGAGAAAATCAGAGAACCTTTAGAAAGAAACAAATGTAGGAAAAAAACATGCACACTTCATGTAGGTAATGTGTCTGGTAGAAATTAAACCCAGGGCCTCACCCTCCAGCCCAGCTGCTTGAAAAGTACATTTTTTGCAACCTTTTGTTTTTTGTTCAGCTTAATACTAGACTATAGACCAATATGCAGTTATTAAGAGTCTGAGGGCACACTGTTTAGCTGAATGACCCTCTGAATGCCATTTTGATATTGTTACATGAAAAGTATTATAAATAAGATCATGGAGGTATCCTTTATGACAAATACATAGGAGTATTTTGCCAAAGAGTTTTGGTGCCATAGTTTTAGCAGGGCCATCAGGTGGGCAGGCAGGAATTCGCTGCCATCAGGCAATACCATCTGCCAGCACACATATTGATTGCTGAGTTCACTCAGGTGCTCATTTATGCCCACGCAGAGTGATCAGTAGCCTAGATGGTCTTCTAACTTCTCCTCCAACAACTGGAGAGGTTAGTTTAGCCCCATAAGGTGTATGACCAACTGAATTTTGTTAATTTATGATTTGATTTGAATGGAATGGTAAATGTTGTAGCCCTTGTCATGTTGGTATTGTTATCTCTATCCCTGCTAGCGAGATTTAGTCTCTTTTCTGTCGTGGTGACCACTGCTCTTGTTCTGGGACACTTTTTTGATTAAAAAAAAAAAAAAAACTAAAGGAATTTCTCCACACTTTGTACTTATTTATTGCAAAGATTTATTCTCGCTTTCTGTTCTAATTACCCCAATGGGATTCAGATGGCGAAAAAACTTTGAAAAAAAACTGCTGTTTTAAACAAAATGAAAACAAAACGTTTGACTGTAGATTTACTCAAGGGCAGGAGGCTAGCAGGGTGGACGGCCATGAGCTTGATATCTGGTGTGACCAAGAGCAGTGACTTGTCTTTCATGTCTATGGATTTATTTATTTTTTTTAACCTTTTCATTATTTCGATCAACTAAAGGTTTTTGCCACTGCAGCGTTTTTTCTTTGACTCGTTGGTCATATTTGTTATTTTTGCCTAAGAATTTAACACCGATAATCCATGGCTTTTATCCAGTGCTAATCTGTTAAATAATCTGGGAACACTGACACCCAGGTGTGATGTTGAACATACCATAGTATACATTATGTGAGAAACGTTCCTTCTGATTCCCAGCTTTCATGTGTCAACAAAGCATTGGGTGACCTTCCTTTCAGAGGATAAAAGTGTAAATATATTTAGGATTTCTTCCTTGTAATTGCCCCTTGATTGTGTTTTCCAAGAGATTTGCCATTGTATTTTAATTTTTGTGTTTGTGGCTTATCAGCAAAATACTATCAGTGTTGAAAAGGACGAATTGTCTTTGCTGAGGCACTGGTCTTATTTGGCCATGTCATGGATGTGGGTGGCAGCTGCCCTCTTCTGCTTTATAGGGGTGACTGTGTTTTGGCATTTCCTGTAAATGTGTAAAGAGGAGTCTATTTTGTCCTAAATTCATTATCTTCAGTGATTGTAGCAGGAAAGTGTTTTTTATGTTTATGGACACAAAATTAGGGAATTTGCAGTCAGCCATTAAAGTTTATTGAGCCTTTCTTTAAATGAAATCCCAATGAGGCATTTAATAATTGCATGGACGGAATTTCACACTTCATTTTACAGTTTTTAGGCAAATACTAATCAACCTGTTGAGCAGTTTCCGTGGAATGTCTTTAGCAAGCTAAAGGGGTAAAACCATGTAAGCACTTGTAAAGTTGTTCAGGCCTCAGATGTGAGCAGTTTTGACACATTGGGATGCTGCTGCCTCAGCCACAGAAAATAAAGGATATCTTTGCTAACCGTTCTACATCTTTACATTCATTTTATGTTTTGATAAGGAGGGCAAAAGTGTTTTCTGTGTTCTTTTTTTCAATTGCTGTTTAAAGCAAACGTGTAATTTGCCCCTTCAGGGCCAAGCAACAGGTTCTCTTTATTCTAAACCGTATGCAACTCTGCGCTCAGTGGTGAAAAAAAAAAAAGTATTGTAATTACAATAAAGAAGGGGGATGCTGCACTTAACTTATATGAACACAAGATAATAAACCAAATGAAAAATGTTGCGCTTCCCCTATAAATCATTTTTTTTTTCAAATATTTTATTTTGGTTGGAAAAGGCAGTTCCATATCATCAAGACAATAGTACAACGTAACGGTACTTCAATCTATATGGTTCAAACATCCCCAACCAGTAAATGAAAATTGAACATACATAGGTTTCAAAGAATCCTTAAAATGAGCATAATTCAATTAGGGATTCACAGATCCTATAAATAATTTTCTTAAAAGTGAAACTTCACTCAACCAATGTAAATAAATAAACATAACCGTACATCGCGCTAGGTAATTAACATTAATCTACATCAATCCATAAATCAAATTATGCCAAACGAATAGATATGCAAGTCCCGTTAATGTGACATGAATGTTTTAAAGTTCTCATGCTCATAATCTTCAACGTAAGACAGGTGCTCCACTAGTGCTCAATTCAAGTGCCCCACATGGATGTACATTCACCCCAGATGTGGACCACCTATCTCTAGTGTGGTCACTTGCGCTTAATGGGGAATCTACCCCCGGTAATGTCTTTGGTGGTAGCCTTCTCAAAGGGTTAATCAATGAACCTCCTACTTCTAGCATGGTCTCTTGCACCTATTTGGGGATCCACCCCTGGATATAATCCTTATTTAGCATGCACCTCACTGGGTTAATCCTCAGATGAAAGTTTGGGGAAAAAAACATTGGAGGGATATCACAGCGCCAAACCGTAAAATTTTTTGTTAAAGATAAGTATAAAACAAAGGTAAATTCACACACATTTTTAGGTGCCTAATTACATCCTGGTGCTTGGTGAGTTAAAGCTGAACTCCATCTTTTGATACACTTTATATAGTTTGTTTGGGCCCGATTGGCCCAAACAAACTATGCCCCTCACTAATGTGTGAGGCTGCTGGATGTGCAGTATAAATTGTATGTAGCTGAGGCTACATGCAGCATACCACACTGTTCCGGGTTCGAGCCGAGACTTCCTGTCTCATACCTGGAACTCAATAGTCTATCTGAGCGGCGCTCAGCCATTCATAGAAAGCAATGTATTCTAGCAATGTATACAAAGCTTCCTCTGATTGGAAGCCAGAGTGGCGGACTGATGATGTCACAACCTCTGACCCAGCTTGCTAAAGAACATCCATTTTATCAAGTTATGTGTAAAGTTCCACTTTAATTCTTTGGACATATTTGACACTTTCATAAATAAAGCTTATTATGATTATGAGTTAAAATACTTTACATCATTATTACCTGGACCATCTTTTTTTTTTTTTAGTAATTGTATGTAGATTAAAAAAATCAGTGTGCTACATTAGAAAATGAAATTCATAAAAATGCCAATATCCTTCAAAAAGCACTTCTGTATTTGAAAGTGATAAAACGCATCAGCGGGCGGCAGTAGAGGAAATGGCTTGTTTTATTGCACCTAATGTTTATCAATTTCACTTAAACACAAGGCACTTTGTAATTGTTCTCTGTGCCTGCTAAGTTGACAAGTCTTCCTACAGATGTGGTATGGAGGCGTTCTGCCAAGGAGCTTTGTGGAGTGTGGAAAGCGCAGGAGGTCACTCGGCTGTTTCCTTTGTCAGTGTTCAGGATGTTCCAGGGTGTCAGGAGGTCAGATTCAGCTGCTCCATTTGTGAAATTGCTCTCCTGTTTCATTTGTTACCCATAAATGTCTTTATTCACAAAGGAGGCGTAACTCCATGAGCAAGTGTCGACAGAAGAGAAATTTTGTCTATGCCTACAATGAAAGAAGTGCTCTGTAGTCAGAATTAAATTTTATCCTGTATATTAGGCCTCATACG
>BLSH010034008.1:221006-239358 GCA_018402905.1 Glandirana rugosa | reverse complement strand
CTGAAAGAGCGTACAAAACCGGGGGGGGGGGCTGGGGAGAACCTTATTTGGAGGCCAGGAGTGGGCCCATGTTTGCTGGAGAAGAATCCCTGCATGGGCAATCTGTTTGTGTAAAAACTTTCTTTTTTTTCCTTAGTAAAAGTGGGCTGCCGAGCCCTTTAAATATAGTTCCTGTCCTTCTCAAAAGCATCTTCCACAAAATCGAAACCTCCCCTATATCATAACTCCCATTCATTTCTGTGGATTTCTGTGTTGGGGCTTGTGCCTGAAACATTATAGGAACAAATGTAAAGTGCAAAGGGCATGTGCAGGCCTGGCCAGGAATATTGGCAAGTGGCTATGCAGTCTAATTGGCAATATCGTACTGGATAGGAGAAAGCCGAATGTAACGTTGGAGCGGGGCAATACCATGAAGTGTTACTGCTCCAGAAATGGATATTTTCTATTTTATATTGTGTGACAAGAGAGGAATTCCCAGACACACTCCCCCTGGGTTGCTTGCTGTCTTTATTTATTGCCACTAGCATGGTTGCAGTGTTTGCTGGATAGCACTAACACCTGACAGATTGGCTTTACTAGATTCTTGGAATGGCTCTGATTTCACACACAGGCGACTTACAAGATTTCATTATGTGCAGTAGGATGTAGGAAGTCCTGTTTTCTCATTTACTGTTTTTTTTCTTCTTTTCTTTTCAGACTTCTATACAGCCTCGCATTTAATGCTAGATTTTTAAGACACCTTTGGTACTTAATATCTTCTATGACAACAAAAATGATTACGGGGTATGTATGCCTACAGTATTCAAAATGCTTGAAATAGATTGTACAGTTATGTGGTCATTTTGGAAACTTCTAAAATCAATAAATAAATTATGTAATGGAAACATTTTTTGTCATCTATTTTTCTCCAAGGTAACCATAATAAATTTATATTGATTGATTGTATGCTGAATAATGCTTTGTGAATGTAGATAAAGTAGTGCAGCCTTTCTCAACTTTTTTAACCCAAAGGCTAGGTTTGCACCGCATTCCTGTTCAATTCACATGCTATGCGGTGCATTGCGATTTGAACCGTTCATTCTTAATGGGTTCAAATCGCACCAAAGTAGTGCATGCACTACTTTTGGAAACACACTGCAATCAGGTTGCATGATTGTTTTGTACCATGAGATCTGGAGCAGGCAAACACACTGCGTTTGCGACCTGCATTTGAGGTGTCGCTAATATTGCACTGACACCCACTGCAGACTGCAAGGGCAGTGCATTTTGAACATGGAGCCGGAAACGCACATGGTACACGTATTTTCATGTGCCGCATTCTAATGTGAACCAGGGCAGAGGGAAGTTTTTAAACATGTTTTAGCTTTCAGGTGATGGGCTGTGTAGAAATGCCCTCTTACATTTGTGATCAATATAGTGTCATCTTACAATGATGGTCAGGAAAGAAAGGCAACCTGACATTGGTGATTTGTGTAGCATCCCCTTATGCTCGTTGTCAGTGCAGCAGTGCCCTTTTAGATGGAAGGTCGGTGGAATGAAGGCCCGTTAGTTACACTGGTGTTCCTTGTAGGGCCCCTTGCATTGATTGACACTGGTCCAACACTTCTGGCTCTGCTGAGTGATGAGGGGGGCTTGAAATTATGGAACCACTATCAGGCAGAAAATCAAACCACCTGTGCTAAAGGAACCCCTAGCAATCTTTGCTTGAGAAAGGCTGATCAAAACCTTGTAACATGATTTTGAAGGAAATTTTCTGCATCAATAACTTTGATGGTTGTCAAACATTGCTTTTAATCAGTGTTTGTATTTCCAAACAGGTCCATGGTTCCATTACTGCAAGTGATATCTAGAGGCTCTCCAATGTCATTTGAAGACTCCAACCGAATTATCCCTCTCTTTTATCTCTTCAGTTCATTATTTAGTCATTCCCTTATTTCTATACATGATAATGAATTCTTTGGTGATCCCATGGAAGGTGAGTAAAAGTTTTCTATATATATTTATTTTTTTTTTTTTAGAAAACTATGAGTTTTAAATTAATATATATTTTGTGTTATTGTATATTAAAGTATAACTGAAGGCATTTTTTTAAACGTTTTTTAGATAGGTGTTCTCTATCAGATTTTTATTGCTGTTTGTGTCCCTATTAGGGACATTCACCCTTTCCATTTCCCCATTCTCACCAAAAATGAAAGGAAATGCCACATTTTTAGTGGTCTCCAGGAGAGTGACAATCTTCCAACAGAGACACTAGTTCTGGTGACCTGGTATTTTTCTCATTTTGCAGGGATTTCTCCTCACTTCCTGTTGTGGCACTTGGACAGGAAGTGAATGGAAATCTCCCCGATAAGACACAGACCTGACAGGAGTTACCTTGCTGTATCCAAAATGAAGAAAAAAGTTTTGCCATTAGTTTCTCTTCAGTATTAGGTGAAAGCTAAGTTCAAAGAAAACTGCAAAATACACAGTAAATGTAAACTGGTTAATCTGGCAAAGGATTTATGATTCTATTTAGTCAGTTTTGTGATCCAGGCTTCCCTTCCAAACAGCATAGCCTGCTTTTTGACCTGCAGATTACAATACAGCCTGATCTAGGACCTGTCTCAGCCTTAGTCTTTTAAAGTGATTGTAAAGTCTTGGGTCCCTTTTCGCTGCTCCTGGCCCCTCCCTCCTGTTGAGTGCTCCCACAGTAAGGAGCTTGCTATGGGGGCACCCGAGCCGAGTCACAGCTCCCTGTGTCCATTCAGACACGGAGCCTCATCCCGGCCCCATCCCCTCTCTACCCTCTGATTGGCTAATTGACTTTGATTGATCAATGGCGCTGCTGCTATGTATCAGCCAATCAGGAGGAGAGCCCCGGATGGCTTAGACACTCATGGACATCACTGTAGAGAGATGGGGCTCAGGTCAGTAATTAGGGGGTCCTGGGCAGACTGCCATACACAGAAGGTTTTTTTATCTTAATGCATAGAATTCATTAAGATAGAAAACCTTCTGCCTTTACAACTACTTTAAGGTCATGTCTGTGCTCTCTGCTCTTGTAAGTCTGTTCTTTGTAAGCAGTAGAGCCTTTTGTCTCAGTGCTGTGCCTCCCTCTCCCAGTCCAGTCCTCTGATAAAGCCTATTACACAGGGGTCGAATATTGGACGGCATCATCTGGTTCAATAAAAAAAACAGTCGACATTTGACCATGTGTACGGCAGCCGGTCCGACAGAAGCCGCCGTTCCGCAGCTTCTGTCGAATGGGCAATGACCGAAAAAGGTCTACCGATCGGCATCCGATCAGTGCTCTCAGCCAACGGCTTAGAGCGCTACCTGGGGTGTTCTGCCATGAGAAAAGCGTTTAAAGGAACCCCAGCGTGCATGAGACTTAAGTGTCATTTATGTTTACAGTTATAACCATTTACATAGTGATTTAATATTGTTGATATTATAGGAACATGTCTGCAAGTTATCCCATTTCTCACGCTCTGAGCAGTAATGATATATATATATATATATATATATATTATTATTATTATTTATTTTTTTTTTTTTTTTGCCAGTTGTCGGTCAGCAGAATTCCTCAATGATGCCTTTCACATTAGAGGAACTGATAGTATTGTCTCGCTGCCTGAGAGATGCTTGTTTAGGGATCATCAAACTGGCATATCCAGAAACAAAGCCAGAAGTGCGAGAGGAATATATGGCTGCTTTTCGAAGTGTTGGAGTAACAACCAATCTGGAGATGCAGCAACGTATACAAACAGAACAAAAAAGGTGGATCCAGCTTTTCAAGGTAACTAAGGCTATAGTCAGTGCAATTCTTAAAACAAACCTCTGCTTTGCCCATGCAAGCAAAGGGTAAGTATACTTTAAAAGTATATTTACTCTTTCAGGCTAAACTCTAGGCTTAATACAAGTCAAGAATCCTAATTCGAAGCACATCCCCAGCCTGCTGTTTATTACAATAAAATAGAAGCAGCTCACTGATGAGGTCATAACGCTGCTTCCACCTCTTGTCAGTGTGTTCCCTGTCAATACATGTATCCTGTAACAGAGCCTGATTGGTTTCTATTGCTGTCCTTGTCTCCCATTGGAGAACTGCTCTACAGAGAATTGCAGAAGGCTAATATCAAGATAAATTCAGATACCTATACTACTTGGCATGTTTATTGACATTTAATTAATACATAATTATACTTTGCATTTTTATATTAATATTGATTTGAACTTGGTACACTTTTATAAAAAAAACTTGCTTTTTTTTTCTTATTTTTGACAGGTAGTAAACATTTTTAAATGAGTGTATTATTTTCTTTTAATACTATAACTGTATCAGACAGCTACAGTATAAACAGTACAATGCTATCCACAGGCTTCAGTGACTTCTGCAAGTTAAAACCATTTTTTCATTGAAGTCTTCGGCTTGCATATGATCACTTATGTCACAGCTGGCACATGATCAGCAACCAACTGATTGGTTCCCACTTATGAGTGGGAAACAAAGCTGTCATTGAGAAATCTGACAACTAGAAACCATGCTAAAGAGTTATCTTCTAGCTGTCAAAGTGAGAATGTTTATTACCGTATCCTAGTGGGAATGGACTTAAGAATGTATGTGTTTAAAGGATAAGGTCACCTTTAAAAAAAAAAAAAAGAAAAATGCACTTTTTTTGCAGGTAAGAAAATGTGCATTTACTATTTCTCTTTTATTTATTTATTTTTTTTAGAAAGCATTGCACCAGTGATCAACAGATTGCCGATGCCATGCAGGTCTCCTGCAGACTGTCAGTGTAAGCCAGCCTTTTTCAACCAGTGTGCCTTGAGGTTTCTTCAGGAGTGCCTTGGCAAAATGTCTAAAATTGATCAAAAATTGTTTACAAGCCAGCAGGGGGATCAACCCTGCCTTTTAGTTACGCAAAGCCACGATGTTTCAATATGCACCATTACGATTTTATAGACACTGGCAGCCTAACAACCAATGACATTATCAGTTAATAAGGAAGATGTCTGTTGCCTCTACAGCATCCTTGTTTGACCCTTCTGCACCCCTCTCCCTCAGCACTGGGATGACATAAGCTGACTGATGGAGAGAAATTGAGGGAGAAGAGAAACATTGGAATACTAGTCATACCAGTGTGCAAAAGTGCATTTGCTTTGGAAGAATAAATCGCCTCTAATGTTGAGTGTCCTGTTTGTGTGGCTGTTGCTGCATTATATAAAGCTATTAGAATATTTTTTTGCATTTTACAATGGGGTGCATTGAGACTGTTCATAATTTTGAATAGTGCTTTGATTGAAAAAAGGTTGAGAAACACTGGTGTGAGCTGTCTATGATGTAGAGGCAGGCCGTTTTACACTGACAGGAAATATCAATGAACTACCAGAGCGCAAACAGCTCTGTATTAGTTCATTGAGAAGTACAACCTGACATCTACAAAGGATGACAGAACTGTGTAAATGAATCATGTGGCTGTGTGAGCAGATTCCCACACTGCCACGCTCTTTTCAAAAAGTGACAGCTGGTACGGGGAACTTGCTGTCACACAGATGCAGGAGATCGCTGAGCAGCAGCAGGAGCGGGAACATGTTACATGTTCCACCCTAAAAACACGTTCCTGAAGGTGAACTTATACCTTCAGAGAAATATGTAGGTTTCCATTACTCTCCTCAGTTTTAAAATTATGTCTGTCTTTGCCTTCATTCCTGGCATGGAATGAGTATGCAGTAACTTAATTTAGAGGGAGTCTGATCTGCATACTAGTTATGGCTCAGTGATTCAGAAAGTAGTCAGAAAATCAGCCAGGCAACTAGCATTATTGAAGAGGTGGTCAGTAATGGAAACCTGAAAATTCAGGATTGTTTTCCTTTATCAGTTTTTACAATGGTGAAATTATTTAATCCCTTAGGCTGGATTCACACCATTGCGATGCGAATTCCCGCTCCTTTGCCTGTGAGAAGAACAGGAGCCGCTGTTCAGCAGCTCCTGTCTGTTCTCACAGCGCATCAGCTGCCCGGGGAGAGGGGTGGAGGTGCAGCGAGGAGGGGGAAAGATCCCCTGTTCAATGCGGAACACATCTACGAATTAGATGCGTTCCCATTGAACAAAATGGGGCTGGAATTCGCACTGCACTGCACAGAAAAGGCACACATTTTCTGTGCAATGCGGTGCGCGAATGCACTGCACCTATGTGAACTAGACACATTGTAAACAACATGTTTTCAAGTGTCCTGCGAATTGAATGCGGTGTAAGCCGCATTCAATTTGCATAGGTGTGAACCCAGCCTAAACGATGTACTTTATCCAAGCAATGATCAAATGTTGCTTGGCTTGTATTTCTTGTGCAGTGATGGCTGAACTAAATTGGAGGATCCTCCGGGCATGGGCAGAAATAAAGGATGCGTAATTCTGCGTAAAACCCAACATGTCATGTTAGGACCATCAAAATATTAACATCTTCACACATTGGGTATTTACTATGTAATGTTTAACTCAAAGGCTGGAAGGCAACCAAATTAGTTATTTTTCCCTATTTGCAATTTTTTGTTGAACACATTAAAGTCGTGCTTAATTAGTAGCACATCAGGATTTGTTTAATGTTGGGGTTAATGGAGCAAATGGAAAGCAAATCACTTGGTGGTGACACATGGAGAGTAGATCTTTCTTCTTTATACTAATGTCAGCACTTGGAACTTAAAAAAAAAAAAAACTCAGTCCAGAATAGTTCCAGTGTAAAGAACGAAGGACTTTGATTTAGTAAGATGATTTTTTATTTCCTCCAAAGCAAACAGATCCAGTCAGCTAAAAAAAAAATCTGTTCATTAAAGACACAGGAGCAGGAGAAATGCATTTTCCAAATTGAATGCTAGATTTACTGTCCGTTTAATACTAGCGACCTCTCGCTCAGTAATGTTCAGCTCAAGTCATCAGCTGTCCCTCCGGGTCTTTTATCACTGCTTTTGTCAAGCTATCTATTTAATTGAAAGAAGTTAATTGAATGAAAATGATCAACTAAGCTTGTATTAATATTGCTAATGGAACTTTCTTCTTGGCCATGTTTGGAGAGAGATGTCACGCTAGACTTTAGGAAGGACCCATTAATGCGTGCACTTAACCTGATGGTCTAATTAAGCAATGCTTATTCATTCTACAAGCCTACAATAGCCTTGATCCAACCCATTCTGTCTGATTTTACAACACATTTCACTTACAAGCATAGGCCCAATGAACATTAGCTGAAGTGAGACTAAATGATAATGTTTTCATAAGAGGGGATACAGCCTTAATGTGTCATAACATGCAAGGCTTTCATGCAAGTCTTCTGCCCGAGTTCCATTTAAGTCTCAAATAAAGCAGAACCGTTCCGTTAATGTCCTTAATGTGTGTTCCTATTTAAGGAAAACTCAGACTCACAGATTTGTTGCAGCTTTCTGTTTCCAGAGCTTTACAGATCCCCAAAGCCAAGTAGCCAGGCAGCAAAAATGATGAGTGGCACTGATATCTTTCAGCTTTTTTGATTGTGATTGGAAGCCCATGATCTCTGGCTTCTAAAGGTGCCTGGTGGCTCATAGCTGGAATTAATAGCTCCTGAATTCTTCATTAATTTTTCTGTCAAGCACTTAAAGAAGGCAGCATTATGGCTTAGTGTTTAGTTCCTGTATATTTCAGCATTGAGTTCGAAGTTTGATCCCTACCAGGATGCTTTGCGCATACATATTGCGCTCCCTGTGTTTTTTCATGGGCTCCCAATTGGTGGTCTAGTTTCTGCTATCCAAAAATGTGCTGATAAGTTAAATTAATTTAGTTTAAGAGAGTGAATGCAAATATAGGACCTGACACTGGTGGCTCTTAAAGCAGTATTAAACCCAAAAGCAAACATTTATTATATTGCAGCTTACCAGATCTTAGATGCAATGACTGAACTAAGCTGGCCATAGATGAAGCCAATTTCTTTCATTGCAGGAAAGAAAATCGCTCCATTCCCCCATCTACTGTCAATGTTGATGGAGGAATCCTCGTGGAGCAATTGTGTTCTCTCAGCGGGGGGAGCAGTCCCCGCCAGGAGAACACAGTGATTACTGCTAGCGGCTATAATAGATGATTGCAATACATTCAACTTGCTGGTTGTACACAGGTTGATCGATCAACTTACCTGACCTACCTGAGTCCTGTATGCCTGTGTGTCCATCTGCAAGTCTTCTCCCTTGTCTTCCTTTTCTTACAAGAGGATTGGGCAGCAGCCGGGGCCATGGGTTCCTGCTGCTCTCAACCAAAATCTGTGAGGGAAAGGGTGTGGGGGGTTGGGAAGGGCAGGACCAGCTGCGCTGTATGTGCCTATAGACACATGCTATGGGGACAGGCAAAGAGGAAAATTGGACACTGCCAGTGCCCCCAACAGCCATTAAAAATGTTGATTTTCGAAGTCAGACACCCAGAGAGATTTTATTGCTTTAAGATGTTTGGGAATCAGTGAGAGCCATTCTATGTGTGTGCCTGCCCACACACTTACATCAAGAGCGCATGAGAGAGGGGAAAGGAGGGGAGCACTGACAACCAGGGCCGCTGCTAGAAATCATGGGGCCCCCGTATAGCCTACCTGATGGGGCCCCCCTTTGACCACACCCTTGACCCCACCCCCTGGCCCCGCCCCTGATCCCGGCTGAAAACTAAATGCAGGTGTGTTTGCAATTGATAGCATGAAGACGTGGGGAAGTTTAATTTTATTTTTAATAAAATATAAAAGAAATTTTCACGGTTTAATTTTTTTTTTTTTTTTTTTTGCTTTCACAAGGGATGAACTTGTGAATCCTTTGTGATGGCATGGGCCATGACAGGTCCTCTTTATGGAGAGATCTGTGGTCTGTTAGACCCCATATCTGTCTTGGCCTCCAAAGCATCTGATCAAACCAAGATCGGTTTGATCAGATGCTTGTTCAAGCCAGTAATGGCTTCTATACATGAGAACGAAAGGGGAAGTGCCAAATTCCTCATTGTTTCCGGTTTCTGACGTCACACAATGGGAGGAACGACATCCATCCCTCACTGTGTCCCAGGAACCGAAAGTAAATATGGTGGTGGGACCCCCTTCCACTGCCTGTAAAAGTAATCCAGGGGCTTCTTGGCCACTAGGATTACTTTTACTTAGTGCAGAATCGCTGGGGCTTAAAAAAAAAAAATGCCGTGACTGGCGGCTCCCGCGACTCCCGCGACTGGAGCGGGGCATCAATGGCTTCCAACGCAGGTAAGTGGCACATAATGGGCTAATATGCGATGCATACTAGCCCATTATGCTTTTACTCTTCAGGGTAACAGAGGAAGTAAACCCCAGCAGCGTTTACTTCCTCTTTAATAGGACACAGTGAGGATTCCATGGTCTATTCCCCACTCACTGTGTCCAATGGAGCCACGCTCTCCTCCTGCTATTCCCTGTCAGCCGCCTGCTGCCTCACATCTCAGCACCTAAGGACTGGAGTCGGGAGCCGGCCAGAGATTCATAGGATCACTCTGCCGGCCGGGATTACAGTAATTGAGTAGTGGGGCGGCATGATGTTCATGCTCTCCGAAAATTAAGAAATAGTCCCTCAACTGCGATCACCTGCTGGGGCCTATGTTGACTTGATGGGGCCCAGGAAATTATATAACCCCCTCCATTATCAGGTAAGAGCAGGAGAGAAGGGAGGGAGAAGTTTAGCAAGCTTGATTTTTTTAAAGGCAGTAATGGACTGTACTGCTGTGTAGCTGATGGGGGCGGGCCCGGTACAACAGGTCCGGTTGTACTGCTCCATCAGTGGCCCTGCAGACAACCGATGGGCCATAGTGAGCGTGTGGGTAATGTCATCGCTAACAGGCATTGGCAGCTGCTGTTGAGTGTTCTTTCCTCTCCCTGCAGCTGCCGCTGGCTGACGCAGGGGAGATCACATGACCGGAGCAGCTTGAAAATAGGTAAGTATAGAATGTCATTTGTGTCGGCACAAAAAAATAAATAGGCAAGTATACAGATCTTTCTTACACAGATTAGTCAGAATAGGAAATAGGAGGAGAGAGGGAGCATATTTAAGATTAGCTAGGTTTTTCCTGGAATTCTACTTTAATGCAGTTATAGATTAAATAATTTGAATGTATTTTTTAAATGCTAGCAGAACCTGATTTCAACTTGGAAAATCTTTTTGCAGTTCCCTGTTCAGCAGAGCTTAGACTGGGAGAAGGAGAAGTAGCACAAGGAGCAAGTCAGTCTCTGCCTCTCACAATCCCCTGTGTGGCATCGCTCTGGGAGGGGTGGGGCTACACTAGGAGCCAATCAGGTGCACTGCATGCAAATGTGCTGACAATGAATATGCTAATAGGAGAGAGCAAAGTGAGCATAGAGATGACCTTCTCAGTCTGCTTCTGTGACTTCACATCATGGTGTCACCAGTGTATTAAATATTTGTAACAAATAAAGTAGTGTCATCCTCTTGGCCTTGCAGTGTGGTAGATATGTATGCATCTCACAAGTTAATGGATAGATGTAAAAAAATCATTTGGCTGGTTAATCTGCCCCATATATGTATTTATTCTGTCTATTTGTCTGCAGTTCATCTTAAAACTTTTATCATTTTAGGCTTTATAGAACACAAAGTACTGTACTAATATAGTCTGTTGACATTTCTGTTCATTGTCTGCAGGTGATAACAAACTTAGTAAAAATGTTAAAATCTCGGGATACCAGGAGAAATTTCTGTCCACTCAATCACTGGTTGTCAGAGCAAGAGAACATTAAAGCTGACAAAGTAAGTTTCTTCTTCTTCTTCATAACCACCTTTTGATAGCTTTGTTGGATAAAAGTTTCCATGTTCTCAGAGCTGATTGTATTAGAGATGGTTAACAGCACAGGTAGTAGTCTTTATGTTCTCTTTTAGGGGTATATAGACTCTGGGATCAATTCACAAAATCATAACGCATGATATGTTCATTATTGTGTGACATTAGCTAAATTTTACAACTACTTGGTGAAATTCGCTAAGGCTGGCTTAAAGTGTTACTAAACTTACAACAGTAAAATCAGTCTGTATTTGCAGTAAAGTATGTTTGTTATAATCACCGTGGAACCTAAGGGGTTAATCCTCTGCATTGTCTTAAAAAAGCTGTTTGATCCTGTCTTCTCTGATTCTTCCACTGTCCCCAGTCTATCTGCTAATAGAACAGAGCCTTGAGGGCAAGCTGCACATGCTCAGTTTGGTGTGTATTGGTAGAGAGTTTCTTTTTTCTTAAGAAAGTGCATGTGATCAGCGCAGGGCCAATCAGCACTGTCCAGACAGAAGGTCAGGGGTTCTGGAGCCTCATAGGACAATCTGGAAAATTAAAACTTTTCCTACAAGCTTTACCCAGACACTGATAGAAGTCACGAGACTGCTCTAACTGTTGAAGAGAAAAGGTATTTAGCAGTTTATATTTACTAAAATAATTGCATTTTCATGTTCTCTGTACTGTGGCAGACCAGATACAGTGAATGCAGGATCCTGGGTTTAGTAACACTTTAAAATCTTTGTTGCTGAAACTCACAGTAAAATAATTTCTCTTTCGTTCGTCGACAGGCACAGCGACTCTTAGGACTAAGTGGGTTATACTGCCCTCTTCAGGAGTTTACTAGGCAGAATGGGCAGTTCTAACAGCAAAAAGAACAATAACAGACACAGCCCCTCCCAGGGGGCAGACCCCACTGGCAGATAACCCCACACCCAGTTCTGCTAGCTCAGTTTTTTCTGCCTAGTGCAAGGAGTAGACCTAGGCTCCCTGTTGGGATCTGTTGTACCTCTCTTGGTCCACTTCGGCTGTCCTGGAGGACAGCCTCACAGATGAAGACTGCAATCAAGCAGCCTCGCTGGGTGACAGGCTGGTTCTTGAATCCAGGTCTCCCCAGGCGGCCATCACACACTAGACTGGATGCTTCACACTGGGTCGACCGCGACAAGCCCCGACCGGACGGGGTGGCCCTGCGGGTTAAACGCCCCGCCATCGTACGCAGTGTGCCCAGGGCCAACACCTCCCTCCGGCCTAGCCGGGAGCGTGTAAGCTGTTTCGGGTGGGATCCCCCTCACCGCCACACTAGATGGGGTAAGTACGTCCCCCCCCTCCCCTTCGGGGGCCCGGGGGGGAGCTGGGGTCCCCCCTCCGGTGTGTAGCATAGTGGGTGGTCTTTCCCCCCCTCTTCCTCACTCGTACCCCGCTGTCGCACCCCCTTTCCCTCCCCAGGGCTTCCAAGGTGTACTTGATTGAATGGACCCTAGTTGGTGCCCCTCCGCCTCACCCCCTGCCTCGTGCTCGGTGGTCGGTTCATTGGCGGCCATTTTGCCGGCATCTGGCCGCCATTTTCTTGTAGCCGGCCGCATTTAAAAGCATGGGGGTTGGTCGGCGGCCATTTTGGTGTAGCCACAGCGATGTTACAGGGGGCTTCAGCCTCTAGTGTGCATGGGCGGCCGTTTTCCTGTGGTTTTCTACACGTGGAAGGCCTGTGTGTGCTGAGGGGCGGTCCTGGTCGGTTTCTGGCGCCGATTTACCCCTCAGCACGGCGTGGACCTCAGTGGACGGTGGCGGCTCTCGTAGGGTGCCCGTCCCCTTCGGGTCACATAGACCGGGCCCTGCGGCCAAAGTCTTTCCGTATGTGGATATTCTGGATAAATTTGTCTAGAAGGACTGGGCTCGGCCTCAGAGCTCCCTCCCCATTCCGAAGCGTTTCGCTGTGCGTTATCCCTTTGAGGATAAATTATTGAAGAAATGGGCATCACCCCCCGTGGTTGATTTCCCCCCCCCCCCCCTCGCCCGTGTCCCGCCTGAGTAAGGTGACCACCATAAATGAATACAATAATCCCTGCGCGAGGACTGAATGTATAGTTAGACTGCAGCCTTCCGGTAACTTCCTAATAAAGGAAGCAAAAAATCATAAAATGGAATAAACGGATATGGCGCTGTCTTTAGAACCAATAAATATTACTGATGTATATATATACTGTGAGTTGTGCTGTAAAGTGCTTGAAGTGCAAAAAAAAATCAATCATTAAGGGTATCTCTTATAGCCGTGATGAAATGTCATACAAATCATAAATATGTAAGAAAATGTGTTATCAAAAGGTGTATATACGTATATATTTAAAATTATATATATTTATATATATATTTTTCTACAATTTTAAATATATATGTATATACACCTTTTGATAACACATTTTCTTACATATTTATGATTTGTATGACATTTCAGCACGGGCTATAAGAGATACCCTTAATGATTGATTTTTTTTGCACTTCAAGCACTTTACAGCACAACTCACAGTATATATATACATCAGTAATATTTATTGGTTCTAAAGACAGCGCCATATCCGTTTATTCCATTTTATGAAGGTGACCACCATCCCAGTGGAGAGCACGCCGCCCTTTAAGGACCCAGCTGACAGGAAGTCCGAGGCTTGCGTCAGATCCCTATTTGTTCGAATGGGGTCTGCCATGCTGAGGTGTCGCAAACGCTCACTGAGTGGGCAAAGCTGCTACACAGCGAGTTGTGCAAGACGCAGGCTTCTCCTGAGTGTGTGGATCTTGCAGATCGGATGGTCCAGGGGGCTCAGTATCTGTGCGATGCAGCCCTGGATGCGGCCTCCCTGATAGCCAAGGCGTCCGCGGTCTCTGTGGTGGCCAGGCGGTGGCTTTGGCTGAAGTGCTGGCCCACGGATCAGATTTCTAAGAAGGCCCCGGTGAACTTGCCTTTCCAAGGGGGGGCGGCTCTTCGGTGACTCTTTGGATGAGATGATCAAAAATCTCACGGGAGGGAAGAACACCTTTCTCCCGGAATCTAGGGAGAGTTCGGACCACCGTCGCCAGCAGGGCCCTTTCTTTCCGGCCCATAGGCGGCCTTTTCGTCCCTTCCGCTCCTTGGGCAAGGGTTCACATCCCACTAAGGCCCCCGCAGGTGGACAGAAGCATCCCTGGCCGCGTAAGCGCACAAGCCAGAGGACAAGGTCTCCTGTGCATGAAGGGTTGCCCCCGCCTGGTATTCGGGTGGGGGGGACGTCTCCTGGGGCTCGCAGACAGATGTTGCTCCCGCATCTCGGGCCGCTGGGTGCTCGAAGTGGTCTCCTCGGGGTACAGCATGGAATTCCATTCCCGCCCTCAGACAGGTTCTTCGTCTCCAACCTGCAGCTGGGCAGGCTGCGGGCCCTGTTTGGGGCTGTGCAGGAACTGCTGGGTCAAGGGGTGATTGTTCCCGTTCCACGGGCGGAACGTTCCCAAGGGTTTTATTCCAACCTTTGTGATTCCCAAGAACGATGGGGTTCGTCCCATCCTGGACCTGAAGGACCTCAACAAGTTTGTGCGGGTCCGCCAGTTTCGCATGGAGTCGGTCCGCTTGGTAGTAGCGGCCCTGCACCAGGGCAATTTCCTGGCCTCCCTCGACATAAAAGATGCGTGCCTGCATGTTCCCATCTGCGCCCAGCACCAGCGCTTCCTGCGCTCTGCGGTTGGGGAGGATCACTACCGTCCTGTCGCCTGTAATACCTGGCCAAGTTACTGACACTGCAAGCTGCAGTGCGCACCCTGCTGTCGCGCCGGTGGTCCTCCTTATGTATGCGGGTGTTGGGGCTTATGGTTTCAGCCTTCGAGACGGTACCTTACGCCCAGAGTCACACTCGGCTCCTTCAGCAAGCGATTCTGTCTGTTCAGTGCCGTTGGTCGGCGCAGGAATCTCGCCTTCCGATCAGTGTGCTGGAGCTGTGGGCGATCAGGCTCTGCCTCTCCCACTGGACGGTAAGGTTGCGCGGCTTCCCGGTTCAGTCGGACAATGCCATGGCAGTGGCGTATGTGAACCATCAGAGCGGAATGAGGAGCTCGGCAGCGGCTGCGGTAGCGACTCTCATTCTGCGATGGGCAGAACTTTACGTGCCGGCAGTCTCCGCCATTTACATTCCGGGCGTAGAGAATTGGCAGGCGGATTTTCTCAGTCATCAGACTCTGGATCAGGGGGAATGGTCCCTTCATCCAGAAGTGTTCCGCCCGATTTGCCACAAGTGGGGCACGCCAGATGTGGACCTCAGGGCGTCTCGGTTCAATCACAAGGTGAAAACTTTTGTGTGCAGAACGAGAGACCCGCTGGCGGCCGCCACGGACACGCTGGTAGCGCCTTGGAGTCAGAATCGGCTCCTGTACGCGTTTCTTCCCATCAAGCTTCTACCGCGGCTACTGCGCAGGGTGGAAGCAGAGGGCATTGCGACAATCCTGGTGGCTCTGGATTGGCCTCGGCGTCCTTGGTACGCCAACGTGGTGAAAATGGTGGCAGATGTTCCCTGGCGCTTTCCGCTGCGCGAAGATCTGTTGTCTCAGGGGCCTATCTTGCACCCTGCTTTACCCTCGCTGGCTTTGACGGCTTGGCTATTGATTCCCAGGTGTTGAGGGATAGGGGTGTTGCTGACTCCGTGATCCCTACCATGCTTAAAGCGTGCAAGTGTATTTCGTGCAAGATTTATCATCGCACCTGAAAGGCCTATATTGCCTGGTGTGAGGCGGGGGGTTGGAACCCTCGCTCTAGGTTGTGTCCAGGGTCCTGGCTTTTTTGCAGCAGGGCCTGGATAAAAAATTGGCACTGAATACTCTTAAGGGTCAGATTTCGGCTCTGGCGATTCTCTTTCAGCGACCTTTGGCGTCACATTCGTTGATTCGTACATTTGTACAGGGTGTGCGTCATGTGTCTCCTCAGGCACGGTCGCCTATGGCACCGTGGGATTTGAATTTGGTGCTTTCTGTGCTGCAGAAACCGCCATATGAGAAGATCAGGGATATCCCCTTGCAATTGCTGTCGCAGAAAGTGGCTTTCTTGGTGGCCATCACATCCGCTAGGCGGGTGTCTGAGTTGGCAGCGTTGTCCTACAAGTCTCCTTACCTAGTCCTTCATAAGGACAAGGCGCCCGTCTCCTTCGTTTCTACTGAAGGTGGTCTCTTCTTTTCACATTAATGAAGATATTGTTCTTCCTTCATTATGTCCGCATCCATCGCATCCTAAGGAATTTGAGTTACATTCATTGGATGTTGTGAGGGCTTTGCAGGTGTATTTGGCGGCTACAAATTCCTTTTCGGAAGTCTGATGCGTATTTTGTGCTGACGGATGGTCCGCGCAAAGGTTTGGTGGCCTCGTCGGCTACTGTTTTCCGTTGGATCAGACAGAGCATGACCCATGCGTATACTGTTCGGGGCAAGGTACCCCCTTTTCCAGTCACGGCCCATTCCACCAGAGCAGTTGGCACTTCCTGGGCTTTCAGACACCAGGCCTCGGTGCACACGTTTACTAAGTTTTATAAAGTTGTGTCAGCATCTTCCGATGCTGCTTTTGGCCGTAAAGTCTTACAGGCGGCAGTGTAGGCGCGACTGGCGCCTCCTGAGAGGATTCTGTTGGGTACAGTTGTTGTCGTTTACCCACCCCTCTTTACTGACACAGCTTTGGGACATCTCCACTTGTCAATGAAGGGCTGCATCTGTCAGTGAATGTAAGAGAAAAAGGGATTTTATTAAAACTTACCGTAAAATCCTTATCTCTGAGTTCACTGACAGACGCAGCACCCACCCCTCTGTGGTGCATTTGTACTACTTGTTACAAACTGATATGCTAAGCAGAGCAGGGGGGTTATATGGGAGAGAGAGGACGGCCCCCTGGGAGGGGCCAACTTGCTTTCTTTCTGTTTGCCCAGTCAACACCTGGTAGGATGTGCATATAACCCCACTTGTCAATGAAGGGCTGCGTCTGTCAGTGAACTCAGAGAAAAGGATTTTACGGTAAGTTTTAATAAAATCCCTTTTTTCCCATGTCCTTGTTGCTGATCTTCTACCTTCACCAACTATGCCATCCATCTTCTGCTGAGCTCTGTAGTTCCCCTGTAGTAGCCTGCTGAACTTGCTGAAAAACCTTTATTCCCCTCTGACATCCTTTTTGTAAGACCGTTTGGCCTCTCCGTTCTGTACTGCCAGCAGCGGTCTGACACGCCCACTTGTAGTTCTATAGAAGTTAGACTTCCTTGCTGGTGTGGGCGGTGGGAGTCTCACCCCTCCCCTGCTCCCTGCCAGCACTCCGCCGCTACCTGCCCACTATCTCTCACTGCAGGGTGGGATTATAACACCACACAGGCTGGGGACGGGAATCCACGATCGGTGACAGGTCTTGTACGTTGTGTATAGAAAGCAGATCGCCGTAATGTTCCCACCTTTAGACCAGCATTGGACCAGTGTGCTGTCAATCACTATGCTGGTCTAAGGGGCGGTGCTGCCAGGGAGGAGAGAATCCATACACAGCATACAAGACCTGCACCGCCCGGGGATTCCCCGCTCTGTCTTGTAATGATGTGCACTGATGATAACGCACTGATATTGAAGTTTATTGAGATTTTCATTCATTAGAAGGTTCCACCATTATTGTGTTATTGATTAGTAAATTAGCGCTGCACTTTTTTGTGTTTTTCTAATGCTGACATTTACTTGTGTCACATGCTGATATAAAGAGCAAATAGTGTCACCAGCACACCAGTATCTTCAAATGTGACACATGCCTGATGAAGGGGTCCTGTGCAGCTCCGAAACGTCGCTTTTTGCTATAACGATGTGATCATCTCATTAAAAATTGGACTCATTTGAAGATCCTGGTGTGCTGGTGACACTATTTGCTCTAGATGCCATGCGGTTCCGGCCCTTGGTTACTTCAGCACCCGCACTACAATTAAGCCATTTGTAAAGCAGGAAGGTGTGTTTTGGTAATTTTACAAACTGCACATGCTGATATAAAACATCACGGCTCTTTCTGTGGTGCTGCTAGGGATGTTCTTATATACACCATAATAACTAATGCATCATTTGAATCAGAGAGACCACTTCCTGTAAATTGAAGTGGACATATCTCTTCAATGGCAAAGAATTTCACAAATGTAATAACGGTTTAGTATAGGGAGGTGTGCTAATGGGTGATTTTTTTGAAAATCCCGGAGTTCTGCTTTAAGCCTAAGAAATGTAAAAAGCAGAAATTACTAACCACATTCAGATGAATGGCCATAAACAACCCAATACTGAAAACATAGTCTCAATTTTCAACCAATGTATATATGCTGCGCCAGCTAATACTCAGTAATCGGTACTCAAAATTATATATATTCAAAGTGTAAATTTGAACCATAAATAAACTCTTTTTTAAAACTAAAAGCTGGCTCTGAAAAGTGTTGCTTATATGGTGAATCTCCTAAAACAAACACTTGCACCACGTGCATTTCTTGTATTATCTTGCGGTTCAGTTCATAAACCAATTTCAGTGACTCCCACCACCAATGTGCAAAATGTAAAGAATCCGAATTTCGTCTTGAGGCCCTAAAA
>BLSH010034008.1:208285-220311 GCA_018402905.1 Glandirana rugosa | reverse complement strand
AATTACCCCCCCCCCCCCCCAAATGACCCCTTTTTATAAAGTAGACAGTCCAAAGTATTCAGTAAGAGGCATGGTGAGTTTTTTGAAGATGTATTTTTTCCCACAATTCTTTGCAAAATTAAGATTTTTTTTTTTCACAAAATTGTCATATTAACAGGTTATTTCTCACACACAGCATATGCATACCACAAATTATACCCCATAACGTATTCTACTACTCCTCCTGAGTATGGCGATACCTCAAGTGTGAGACTTTTGCACAGCCTAGCCAAATACAGAGGCCCAACATGCAGGGAGCACCATCAGGCGTTCTACGAGCATAAATGACACATCTAATTTCTTGACTCCCTTTAACGCTTTTGAAGGTCCTGGAGCACCAGGACAATGAAAACGCCCAAAAAATTACCCCATTTCAGAAAGTAAACACCCCGACGTATATTCTAGGAGGCATAATGAGTCTTTTGAACGTCATTTTTTCCACAAGTTTTTGGAAAATGTGGAAAGAAAATGAAAACGCATTTTTTCATTATACAAAGTTGTCAATTTATACAATATTTCTAACACACAGCATGTGCATAGCAAAAATTACACCCCAAAATATATTCTGCTACTTCTTCCGAGTATGGCGATACCACGAGACTTTTACACAGCCTGGCCACATACAGAGGCCCAACATGCAGGGAGCACCTTCAGGTGTTCTAGGGGCATACATTTCAAATCTAATTTAACTACCTATTACACTATTGTGAGGCACTGTAGTGGCACGGATGGGCACTGTAGTGGCACGAATGGGCACTGTAGTGGCATGAATGTGTCACGGATGAGAACTGATGTGGTATGGATGAGCATGAATGAGGCATAAATGAGCACGGATGGGGGTGGATGAGCCATGGTTGGGAATGGCTGAGCATGGTTGGGAATGGCTGAGCATGGATGGGGATGGTTGAGCACGGATGGATGGGTGAGCACGGATGCATGGGTGAGCACGGATGCATGGGTGAGCACAGATGGATGGGTGAGCGTGGATGCATGCATGGGTGAGTGTGGATGCATGTGTGAGCATGGCTGAGGCAGGATGGGTGAGCATGGCTGGATGGGGTGTCACTGAACTGTCACATAACAGTGCTCTGGGCTCTACATATCCTGCCCACAGCACCGCTTAATCTCATCTCTCCTCTCACACTGCACCGATCGGTGCAGAGAGGGGAAGAGACAAGCTGGATATCCGCCTGCTTGTTTACATCCTGATCACTCCGTCATTTGACGGAGCGATCATGTGGTAAACAGACGCTACGAGTGGCTGTTTACCGTGATGCGCCAGGTCTCCTGGACCTGGCGGTCACGGATACTCCCGGGTGCGCACAGGAGCACGATTCTGGGAGGACATTATAGTACGCCCTCCCAGAACAATTGATCCACCTTGCGGCCATGTAATTACATGGTCGGCAAGTGGTTAAGGAGTTGTAAAGGCAGAAGGTTTGTTATCTTAATGCATTCTATGCATTAAGATAAAAAGCCTTCTGTGTGTAGCAGCCTCCCCAGCACCCCCCAATTACTTACCTGAGCCCCTTTTCTCTCTCCAGCGATGTCCACGAGTGTCTTGGCTGTCCAAGACACTCCTCCTGAATGGCTGAGACACAGCAATGGCGCCATTGGCTCCCGCGGCTGTCATTCAAAGTCAGTCAGCCAATCGGGGGGAGGGGGGGCAGGGCCGTGTCGGGGCTCTGTGTCTGAATGGATACACGGAGCTCTGACTCTGCTCAGGTGCCCCCTGTAGCAAGCTGCAGGCTGAGGGGCACTCACCAGAGGGAGAGGCCAGGAGAGCAGAAGAGGGACCCAAGAAGAGGAGGATCTGGGCAGCTTTGTGCAAAACCAACTGCACAGTGGAGGTAAGTATAACATGTTTGTTATTTAAAAAGAAAAAAAAAGAGACTTTACAATCACTTTAAGTTCTCCAGATTATACTAAGCCTCTTTTAAACCTGGGCACTTTGACCTGAGCATATGATGAAGAAATGCATAAGCAGAGGTTGCCTACAGTGACAATCACTTGATGACCTGCTGGCTTACCTATCATGATACTTGGAGAAGGGGCAGGATCAAGCTTAACATTGCCAGGAAAAGTGAAATTTGCATGCAAATTCCGCTGCTTTTTAGCGCTTTATCTCTGAATCTATTCATTGTAATGACATATATTTTTAGCAGAAAGTAACCTCTGCCTATGCAGTTTTTCATTGTGTGCTCAATTTGTGACATTGTTTTGTTTTACCAGCATATTCATATGCTTGGATTAGGATTAGCCCTTGATCTCTTATCTGGGACTGCCCAGGAGAGTGATTTAAGCTTAGAATATGTTGGTAAAATTGGTTAATTTATTGTTTCTTGTTAATAAATATGAATGTGTATATAATTTTTTGACACCATGCTAATTCCCTATTTTAGGTTACCCAACTGTATGTACCATCAGCTAGGCATGTATGGAGATACCGGAGAATGGGAAGGATAGGACCCTTACAGTCTACATTAGATGGTAACTATATTGACTGTGTGTTCATGCTGCACCTTTTCATTTTTTCTAAAATAGAGTAAATCTTCTAGACTGCCTATAAAATGTATTTAAAATTGGCATTCATCCAGGATGCTTTATTAGGACAGAAATTAAAGTGGAGCAGTTGCATCCAATCAGATTGCAGCTATAGCTATTTTGAGTTAGAAACAAGAAAACATCCCTGCTTTACTACTAATGATATTTTTCTTTATCTGCAGCTATTGTACATAAGGTCCATTGTTCTTTAAATGCTGTGATAAAGTTTGGTAACCCAATTAAAAATTGAAGTTAAACTGTCAGCCATTTTTAATATAAAAAAACAAAAGACTTGCCTAATACTAGACACCTTTAACTCACTAGGAGCCTCACTGTAGTAAGAAACCTTGCCAACTGCCATTTCACTGCCCGGTGAGAGTGTTCCAGTCACGATTAAGGTGCTTTCACTGGACATGGTAGTGGCAATTGAGGGACATCTTATTTTAGAGCCTTATGCCTGGTACACACTATACGCTTTTTCAGCTAAACTCAGCGAGCTGAACGAAAAAACGAACTGAGTGTAAGTACAGCGATCTCCCCGCTGTGCTATTGCGTTCTGACACAACTCCAACCCATCCCACCCCCCCCCCCTCGTTCCCCCATCAAAACACACTGGTCACCCCTCGCAGCCGTAGGCTGCCAGCGCTGATCAGGTGCCGATCGACTGCTGTTTTTCCAGCATGCCGGTTTGAAAGAAGCCGGACATGAGGCAGAATGTTCACACACTGGCCGAATGTCCAGCAGTTTGTTGCATTGGCTGATTATGCGGCCCATGTGTACTAGCCTTAACTCCAGTGCCTGTTTCAATTCCTTTTTTTGAACTTCCCCTGCAGAAAATAAATAAAAACAAAAACATCCCTCCCTGCAGTACTTACCTACTTTTCAAGGGGTGGGGGTACTTGTTTCAGAGAGGCACGCAGAGGAGGGTTTTCTGGGTAAAAAGGTGACAGTAGGCATCTTGTGGTACCTGTTGTTAGGGAAGACTTTTTTTTTTATTTTTTTTAATATGGATGAAAGGTTTGATTTAAAGAAAAAGGTTTCGTTCAGTGTAATTGGCCATTTAAGCTAATTAAGCTAAGCTGTGTGTATGAACAGCTGGCTATATTTACTTGTAATTCTTCATTCTCCTACATTGGACTTTTAATGCTGCATGTATTGACATCATCTGATCATCATTCTCCCCATATATTGAAATCTTGAAGGTGAAATGTAGATCAACGTGACTAATTGACCAAGTTAATTGAGTTCCGGCTTTCTAATTGAGCCTTACCTTTGCTGCACATGCAGTTCTGCCTTTCACACACTTTAACCCCTTTGCTGTCACCAGCATTTTAGACAGAACAGTGAAACTGTAAGCATACAATATTGTCAGAGAAGGAACAAATATGATAGGATCACCTAGCAGTCATAAAATAGATGGAGAAAATAAGAATGTGGCAGTGGATTGTAGGGACATTGGTGTTACACCAAATTCTGTATGTTGGATTAACAAACCATTTCCATTTTGCATTGTGTTCTGTTTCAGGGGAGCTCTGCCATCATGTACTAAGTACATTATTTTCTTGTCTTGAAAATAAAAATAAATCTGCCAAGGAACTGATTGTTCTAAATTAATAATATACCATCTTGTATAGATGGTTTTCATGAAAGGTTAATAGATATACCCAATCATGCACGCCTTGCCCAGCAGTTTGAACTGCAGTTTTTTGTATGTGCTGTCTTTTTGTTTGATATACTCAACTTAACTCAAATGGGACTTGTACCGTGGAAGCTGTGCACAGAAAAGCCAAGTAGAGGGCACATGACTAGTCACCAGTAGAGTTGGACAAATGGTTCGGCCCAAATATCGCTTGTTTGCCCATTCGGCGAACACCCGAATGTGCAGGGCGTTTTGCGGATATTCTACCCGCCGAACCTCCTGCACTGCACAGTGCATTCTAAGCCCTGATTGGGCAAAGCTTTGCCCAATTAGGGCACAGTGAATAACCGCAGAGTGGGCCTGGAAGGCGGCTGCCGCGTCCTTAACAGCTCATGAGTCATCAGCTGTCAATGGACTTCCCCGCTGACAGTTCAATAAAAAGAAAAAAAAAACATTGCCGGCAATTAAAAAGTGATAAAAATAATGGCCTGGTGGCGACAACCCTGACCCCTTGCCGCCCCCCCCCCCCCCCTTATATCACTGACCGGTGCATGCTGGGTCTGTGATGTCACTAGGGGGCTGTACCTTGCTTACCTGTATAATAACTGTCAAACAGCAAGCCAGGCATTCGGTGGTTTGCCTTAGTTCACGTCAAAGTGTTTTTTAAACAATATTTCCTTTTTCGGTGTCCGGCGGTGTGGAGGGCATCATGATTTGCTATGGATTTACATCAGGGGGGACTTTGTTTTTTAAATTTTATTAAAGGAATTGACAAAAACTGCCTCCTGTTTTTATTTATTTTTCTAGTGAATGGGTAGGGGTACTGTGTACCCCATACTCCTTCACATAAAAGGGGGGCGGGATCTGGGGACCCCCTTGTTAAAAGGGGCTTCCAGATTCTGAAGTAAATAGTTTGTTTGGACCAGCTTGGTCCAATGAACAATTTAAAATTCACTAAAATCTGGAGATCAGCTTTAGTACAATAACATGGCCGCTGTAAAGCCACATGAAGAAAACCCACAGATGCTCACACCAATGATCAGAAGACTTCCACAGTTGATAATAAAATGTTGAAGAAACAGGCCAGAGAAGCCATCAATTGGAAAACCATTGTGGCAGTGGCCACAGCATCTTAGAAAAAAGATTAAATAGGTCAGCGTACCATACTCTAAGGCCAAACTGTAACTATGAGAATGAATAGCATGCTTTCACTTTAGATCCATCAGTCCAAGTTAGAAGTCAGAGTTGCAGTGGAGGATTGGGGCATGCTGTTCCCATGATATTACCAAGATAACTGCTGCATTTGTCAATGGGACCTGTGGCCTGTAGACAAATATGACCTGCTTTTTGTTGAACTAAGAGGCTTGCAGACTACATGTGGCACACCCAATGCAGATATATGGCCTTCAATATATGCTATCCCCCCATATCCAGGCATTTTCAGCTGTGAAAAACTGCTCACGAGTTTTCCATCTGGGGAAGGAGCACCACGAAGATCACTGGAATAGGAAATGCATCCAGGACAGGATACACTTTACCCCTGTGGCTCCCGCCATGCTCCTGGTGCCCTCCTGATGAGCAAAGGTAACCACAGCTGTGGAATTGTCTTAAACCCAGATCGAATGACCAGTCAGAACGGGAGATCCAATGACCGATGAGGTGGTTGCAACTATAAGACATTGATTGAAAGCATTGATTCTTCCTGAGACCAAAAAACGTGACCGAAGCGCTCTCGTACCGACATAGCGTTTGTGCAAGAAACTCATTTTAAAGCAGGCAGACTTCCTTTCCTTCAGAGCATGTTCTTTCCTTGCGCATATCATGCCTCCAACCAAGAAGCAAAATCCAAGTGTGTCGCTATACTAATCTCTAATTGTATCTCCTGGGCGCTTTTGGATCAGTGTACTGATACAGGTGGTCGATACCTGTTTCTCAAAGGCCACATTGGCGGCATTTAAGTGACGTTAGTCACCATTTTATGCACCAAATGTTCACCAAGATTCTTTCCTTTGTAAAATACTCTCTAAGCTAGTGGAGTTTGCGGAAGGTAAATTGATCCTCAGTAGGGATTGTAATTTACCCCTTGATCCTGGAGTGGATGACACCTCTGGCATGTCCTCTGTTCCTCTTGGTTCCAGAAAACACATCCTGCAAACACTACATAGCTTACAGTTGGTGGGTGCCTGGCGTGTTCTGCACGCTGGGGAACGGGACTACACTTTCTTTTCTCTATCCCACCATTTGTGCTGTTGTATTGACCTCTTTTTGATCCTGCACCGACTACGCTCTTTTGTGCTGGATATCTCCATAGGACACATGGTCGGAGCATGCACCATTTATGCTACATCTCTCTTAAACTTCTTCAATTTGCTCCCCAGACTAGCGCTGGTGCCTGAATGAAAGTCTGCTGCAGACCCCCGAAGTTCTGGCAGATGTCTCAAAGGAAATTACAGCGTACTTTCAGACAAATGTCACACCTGATACCGACCGTGGTATAGTGTGGGAGGCTTATAAAGCCATTATCCGTGGGATCTTGATCAAACACTGTTCCCGCATTAAGAAAGCTTGCGAAGCACAATTGCAGAAGTTGTTAACTGAAATTCAGACTCTCGAAATGCAACATAAAAAGACACATGTCCCCTCTTTGGGGAATGATCTTGCACATCTCGGCCGACAAGTTTCAGATCTCCTCTGCTATAAAGCCAAAGCGGCTTTGCGATCCTGCTGGAAATTATCCTATGAATGAGCAGATAAGTGTGGTAAGTTGCTGGCAAGAGCCCTTGGGGAACAACGCACAGCCTCTTACATTTCCCACATAAAAGAGACGGTCAAAAGCTTTTCTTGCCTAAGGACATAGCGCAAACTTTTGGGGAGTTCTACTCCTCATTATACAACATCTCTCCTACTCCATCCCCTTCCTCAATCGAGGATTACTTTTCTTCAGCACACCTATCTCTTCTGCCTTCCCCAATACGTCAGGAATTAGAGGCCCCTATCACTATTGAGGAATTGCAAATAGCCGTGAAAGCCACCCAATCTGGGAAAGCGCCCGGACCAGATGGGTTTACGATACAATATTACAAGACCTTCCTGCCCTTGTTAGGGCCTCATATGCTCAAAGTGTTCAATGCCTTAGGACAGTCCACATCCTTCCCTCCATAGGCACTCTTGACACATATTTCAGTCATTCCAAAAGAGGGTAAAGATCCTTCCATCTGTGGCAGTTATCGACCGATCTCTTTACTAAATGTAGACCTGAAGCTCTTTACCAAGCTCCTTTCCTTACGTCTCCAGACCCTGTTGCCGCCACTAGTTCACCTAGACCACGTAGGTGAGCTTTGTCCCCTCCCAGGAAGCAAGAGACAATACTATTAAAGTCAGCCTGGTACATTTGGCCAAAGACAAGGGCTCTCCCTGCGTCTTTCTGAGCACTGATGCAGAGAAAGCCCTTGATAGGGTGAACTGGACTTTCATGTTTGCAGTCCTGGGACACATGGGGTTTGGTGTATGAATGCCTCAGTGGATTTCCAGTGTACTCCTCTCCACAGGCCTCAGTTAAGGCAAATGGAGTATTCTCGGAACCATTTTCTATATTTAATGGTAACCGACAGGGCTGTCCGCTTTCACCTATGTTATTTGCCTTGTCCTTGGAACCCTTTCTAAACAGAATTAGGTCCAACCCAGATATATCAGGTTTGCAGGTGGAGAAGCTTAA
Source organism: Glandirana rugosa (assembly GCA_018402905.1). NCBI lineage: Eukaryota > Metazoa > Chordata > Amphibia > Anura > Ranidae > Glandirana > Glandirana rugosa. The sequence goes on along the minus strand of BLSH010034008.1, from coordinate 212,374 downwards.
CCACAAAGTCTCTGCTTACGCAGATGATTTGCTATTCTCCCTGTCTAACCCTTTACATTTCTTTGCCCAATCTCTTGGAAGAATTTGACCACTACGGGGCCTTAACAAATCTTAAAATCAACTTCTCTAAACTGTAGCAATGGGAGATGCCTTACCCTCCCTGCTTCAACACACTTTACAAAATAACTAACTTTAAATGGACCTCCTCTGCTTTAAAACACCTAGGAACTTGCATACCGCCCAACCCTGCAGATATCTTTGCTTTAAACTTTCCACCCCTACTTAGTAAAGGCCGCACCCTCCTCGACAAGTGTCATCAAGCATTAAACTCTTGGTTTGGTCGCTGTAACATCATCAAGATGAGTATCCTGCTTAAGTTCCTATATCTCTTCCAGATGTTACCCATCTTTATCCCGTCAGCCTTCTTCCATCAAATGAATGCCATTTTCACCAAATTTATATGGGCTCATAAATGACCCAGGCTGTGTAGACATCTTCTGACCCTGCCTATATGTCATGGAGGAATGGCTGTCCCACATGTACTCAAGCCGCTCATCTTGGCTGATTGCTAGATTGGTGTAGACACAGAGATCTTAAGCTTTGGACGTCCATTGAGCAACAGTTTAGCCCTGTCCCCCTGCGCAGAGCGCCATGGTGTTATGCAGCTTTACCAACGCCTGTCAAGTCTCACCCTACTATAGGCTCCACACTTTGGATCTGCTCTTTAGTATGCCGGAATCCTGAGCTCTCCTCCCCTCGCTCACTGCTGTTCCCCATCCTGGGAAACCCTACTTTCCTTCCAGGTACCTCGTCCGGTGCATTCCAGGATCTTCTAGAGGGAGGGTGTTTTCAAGCCTCTTATTATTTCTTGAGTTCTAATGTATGGCCCTCAGCCTCTATATTGATGCAACCGGACCGACAGTACAGACTAAAAATCTGGCAAGCACTACAACTATGTCATTATCTCCACTCCCTGGGACCTCTGACACATTTCTGTTGTAGGTTAACGACATATTGCGTGGACATTGACCCCCTCCTCCACCACCTTTCTAAGATGTATGCAATACTAATCTCCCCTCCAGAGGATTTTATGTCTGGTCTCAGCAAATGGGAAAGAATGTTGAATAGAACTTTCACACCTAACCAACAGCAGAATATTATTCACCTTGCTCTGAAATCATCTATATGTACGTATATACAGGAAACCAATTACAAATTACGGATACAATGGTATTACACTCCATCGGTTTTTGTGCAAATTCTTTCCAGAGGCCTCGGATTGTTGTTGAAGATGTGAGGAGGAACAGGGGATAATAATCCATATTTTTTGGACTTTTCCAAAACCTCAACAGTACTGGTCGAATGTGAAAGATTACTCAACTCCTTACTGATTTCCCGATATCTGAGGATCCCGCTTTTTTCTTGCTCCACTGCTCAGATTCCTCTAAAGAAGTATAAAACGTTGATTATTCATCACATGGTTAATGTGGCTCAATAAAGTACGGAACATCAATGCTCTAGAAGACCTGGTGCTAAAGGCTCAAAATAAAAGAGAACGCTATACCAAAACATGGTCATACTGGAACATGTTTGTATATACAGACGAAGGGAAAGCCCTTCTGGAAGACTGCTCTGGAAACTGAAACCTTCCCGCTCTTACTTGCTGCAACGCATGCACTCCTCCTTGCCCTGGCTCTATCCCCCCTTTTTTTCCCCTCCCCCTCTTTTTTCTGATCTCTCTTCTTATATTTCATTACCTTACCTTTTAGGCATCTATTGGCACCCTTCAGCCACCCCTGTTCATTACTACCTTATTCTTTACTCCTAAAATGAAAGTATCCGTTTGAAAGTACTTATTCAGACTCTCTGCATTTGTCTCGTTGTTTATGGATGTGCCTCCTTTTTGATGTTTATGGACCCTCTGCATTAACTGCATTTTATACCGTACTTCCAAAACATCTTGAATGGTTTACATTTTTTGATCCATTTATGTAAAACTGAATTGAATCTATATGCTTACACTGTTGGATGTTTTCAGCCTTTGTTAAGTAAATAATTTGAAGAAAAAAAAACGTGACAGATTTTTCAGAAGGCTGGCATCCAACATTACAATCTTCCAATATCAGGAAGAAATAACTGCTCTTTGACAATTCCAGAAATAGAAACCACCATGACCAAGACATCTTGGTTTTAGAACATAGCCAGATCATCTTATGCCATGCTATAAGGATGTTGCAAAGATCTGCAGTGGAACCACTTGGAAGGTGATTATCAACAATTCTATACTTGTAAGTATTTCTGCAAGGAAGACTGATGTCAGGATTGAAGTTGCACAGCCTGACTCTGCTGTTTTGTAAATTATTCCTGGGGCAGGAAGACCTTGATTAGAAAGGTATCCAGTAAAATATCCAAGAGGATGTACAAAGGCATTGTATGTTTTAAGTCTGCGTTGAGATGAATGCCTCCATTTTGGATCTTGATGCTGTAACAGGTTTGCATAAAAAAAGATCTTTTGGTTGGAGAAACGGAACTGACAACCCCCTGGGACAGCAAGATCTGAAAGAGTAAAAAGAAGTCCGCCCGACAATGCTGAGACACTGGAAGGAGTAAAGAGATAAGTAAAGAGATAAGGTGGAGGATGAAGGTGAAGTTTTATGTAGTAGCCTTTGGATACTACCTCCAGCAGCCAATTATTGGCTATGCAAGCCTCAAAAAGCCCCTTGAAGATCATCAGGGGTCCTCCCTTCTCAGAACTGTTGTCAATGGCAGAATTATCCACAAGCTTGCATCCCCTGATGGAAGTTGAGGAAGTGGAAGAAAAGTTGAGAATGGTGAGAACTGGGACCTGACTTGAAGCAATAAACGGAACATTTAAAAAGCAAAATACAAAGGTGTCTATCTGCTTCGTTGACACTCCCCCAATCCCCATCACAACTTTTATAATGTATCCAGCAATGTAGAGTAGGCATTTATAATATTTTACGCTATTGCTCTGTGGGCCACAGGGCCCTGGGGATTTGAACAGATACCAGGGTTACCGGACACATCCCTGGCTAGCATCCACTGCTGCATTACAGATAAAACCCAATGTAACAATCATCGGATTAATGCAGTCAATAAAATCAGCGTCAACACCAGTAGCCACCAGATCCCTGCTTAGGGATTTAGACCAGTTAGCTAATTTCTGGAAAATGAGTGCTTCTGCACAACATCACTTGTCAGGCTTAACCCCAATCCTATAGTTTGAGATGCTAGCGGTCAAGATTTTATTTGATAAAACAATGAAGAATACTATGATTGCCCCGGGGGGACCAGGGGGCACATTCCTCCCAATTTCATGCTGCACCATCACCAGAGAGAAGGGAGACGGTAATATTAAAATGTTGGTTTGGACAAAAAAAGGTCCGGCCACCAAACTTACAGTTCCAACATGCTAATCAAAATAAAGTGGAACTTTACCTACAAAATAAACAAGGTTTATCAATGCAGGAGACATACTATGCCTCTTCTGCATTAAAGTATTCTTACCTGCTTGCAACTGAAGAGATAAATGAACTCCAATGTAGAAGTGAGAGTTAAATCACACTGACCCGTCCAGTCTGAAGATCCGAAGCTGAAATAAGACTGGCTGAAGATGTCAGTGGCATATGAGGGAGTTTGTGGGCACCGCATTGCTGGAGTGGAGGCAAGAATCCTTCCACTATAGAGTGAAAGTAAAGGATACATATAAATATGTTGATAACCACTGCTGCCCCCCACCTCGTAGAGATGCTGTATAGTGCTGGTAAAAAAATATCTGTGTAAATACCTTATTTCGGTCTGGTCTGGTCACTTGATGAAGAAACTCCGGTGTCCCTGTGTCATGGAGCAGCTGCTGCAGGGAGACGAGGGAGTGCTGACAACAAATGGGCAATGGAAGCCAGTGGGTGATGTCATGGCTACCGGAATTCAGCCCCATTGTGGAGCACTCCATGACAGAGAGGAGCACTGTGTCATGGAGCACTCATGGCACAGGCAGCAGCCTGTAAGAGTGCTGTGTTGTATGCTATGATAGTTTGACAATTATCGGTCATGCCGACGGACACGGTA
>BLSH010034008.1:177559-208121 GCA_018402905.1 Glandirana rugosa | reverse complement strand
CAGTATGACCCCCCCCCCCTCCAAAATGACCCCCTTTTTTGGAATGTAGACACCCCAAGGTGATCTAATTTTTTGCCATCATTTTTTTGGATATGAAACATGCTAGTGAGGTGGTAAATCATGCTACTTGATTCTGGTTTTGTTAATACCTATTTTTGATATACCTGTAAAAAACTTCTCTTTTTCAAAATTCTCTTTGTCACCCCTGCTGCCGAAACTCCTGTTATTTTTCACTTGCTGACCTGTATCAGAGCATGTTCACAGGCGATTCTATAATTTTTGCTTGCTTATTATTATTATTATTATTATACAGGATTTATATAACGCCAACAGTGTATGCAGCGCTTTACAATGTAAAAGGGAGACAATACAGTTACAATACAATAAAATACAGGAAGATTAAGATGGCCCTGTTCCCCTGTCGGGAATGAGTTCATGGAAGTGGTACAAGATTAGTTGGAGGTGTGTTGAGCTTCCCTGAAGAGATGAGTTTTCAGGGATTGCCTGAAGGTAGCAAGAGAAGGAGATAGACAGACAGGTTGAGGTAGAGAGTTCCAGAGGATGGGAGAGGCTCTGGAGAAATTCTGGAGACAAATATGGGGAGAGCAGACAAGGGAGCTTGAGAGTAGGAGGTCTTGGGAGGAACAGAGAGGACGGTTTGGGTGATATTTGGAGACAAGATTAGGGATGTAGCTCTGGGCAGAGGTGTGAATGGCTTTGTAAGTTGTGGTTAGTATTTTGAAGGGTGCAATTCAGGACTGCTTGAATTTTGGCTTCACTGCACAGAGTGGCGTTTTCCTTATGTGTTTACTTTGAATTTAATTCGCTGGGCTATTAGGAGCCAGAGTAGGGATTGGAGGAGAGGGGTAGCAGACAATGAGTGGTTGTTAAGGTGGATAATTCTGGCAGCAGCATTCATGATAGACTGGAGAGGGAGGCCAATGAGAAGGGAGTTGCAATAGTCAAGGCGAGAGATAACAAGGGAGTGAATGAGGAGCTTGGTGGTTTCATTTGCTAAAAAGGGGCGTATTTTAGAGATGTTACAGAGGGGAAGTTACAAACTTTTGACAACGATTGGATTTGAGGCTGAAAGAACAGGTCAGAGTCTAGGATTACACCTCGTACCCTGGCATGAGGGGAGGGATTGATGGTGGTATTATTAATTTTGATGGAAAAGTCATGGGGGGGGCACGGGTGGGGGGGGGGGTATATTACCAGCTCAGTTTTAGAGAGATTTAGTTTAGGGAAGTGGTGTGACATCCATGCTGATATGTCCGTTAGTAAGTTAGTAATGCGAGAGGAGACTGAAGGAGTGAGGTGAGAAGTAGACAGATTTGGGTGTCATCGGCATATAAATGGTATTGGAAACATTTGGCGGGTATCAAGTGACCAAGAGAGGAGGTGTAGATAGAGAAGGGGTCCAAGAACAGAGCCTTTAGGGACCCCGACAGAAAGGGGCAATGGAGAGGAGGAAACAGAGTTGTAGGTAACACTGAAGGAGCACTGTGATGGGTAGGAAGAGAACCAGGATAGAGCAGATGCAAGGGAACAGAGTTTGAGAAGGAGCGGGTGGTCAACAGTATCAAAGGCCGCAGAGAAGTCAAGCAGTAGGAGTAAGCCATTGGTTTTTGCAGTTAGTAAATTGTTAGTGAGTTTTAGTAAGGCAGTTTCTGTGGAATGTTGCGAGTGATGGAGATGAGAGGGTTAATGTGCAGGATAAGTCATGACCGTGATTGCAAGTTACAGAGCCGCATTGATCGGCTCTGTGCACCAAGTCTTTAATGCCAGCTGTCTGATGACCGCTCAGATCACACCCATTAATGGGAACATTGGCCATTAGAAGGTGATTTCTGCAGTGCCATTTTTGTAAACCACAGAAATAAATGCCCATTCTTCACCATTTTACAACTTATGGTGGTAGATAAGCGATTAAGTAGCAACACTGTTATTGCAAGTATCTAGAAGGCATCTGCTGAGACAGGGGGAGAAATATTGCCTCAGTTTTGGGCCCTGTAGTTTCATAAGGAATCCCCAGACATACATGCCTGATTGGAAGGTGGAGTCGTGTTTTCTGGAACACCATCAGGTAGTCGCTGCCAACAACAGGTCCCTTGCAGAAATAAACCAGTATACTAAAATAACTGGAATATGTGTGCTTCTTTGCTGACATGAGAGATTTCCAAGAATTCAGAGAGAACACCTGTATTCTAAATGCACTAGGAAAACCTACACTCATTTGCTGACTGGAGAGAACTTATTTCATTATTTGACCTGAATCTACCAGCAGCTCTTGATAGAAGAAAAATATCCAGAACAAATAGAAAATAGCAGAGCTGAAAAAAACACGTCCACACTCCAAAGGACACTAAGCAAAACTGAGCAGGCGGGAGGGGTTATAGATTTAAAGGGGCTGGCCTTTGTTTTTTATATTGGTTTCTTCTGTTGGTGGCAGTGTAACCCTACAATGCTTAATTATTAATAAGCTGTGTCCCCCAAAGGATGATAGCAAAAGTAGGATCCGTAGAGGCACGCCGAACCAATATTTGCCATGCAGAGGCACGCTGGGTTTATAGGGTGTGCTCTATAAGTGTGTGCTGGCACTTCAGTGGTCTTGATTTTTTTTCATGCTAGCAGGTTAATTATATGAATGTAAGGAAAAGTGTATTTTAAATGAAGGTACTTTTATTTTACAGTTATTTTATTATATTTTATTTTTTTCATAATTATTTTATTTTACAGTTTTTAGGCTACAGTTTAGTCGTAGCTGCAGTTAACAGTGGATCTATAAAATGCAGATAAAACCTTCCTTTCTCTTTTTTTATATAACTGCTGATGGTTTCCTATGTTTCAGTGGGCATGGAGCCAGCACCCCTTTCTGTGTCTGAGGAGAGACAATTAGCAATACTTACTGAACTTCCATTTGTAGTACCTTTTGAGGAAAGAGTAAAGGTAAGACCCTCTCGATCAGCAGAGATCATGTAGGTGGCTGCCAGCGGATCTCAGGTCAATTGGCGCTTTTAACAAATCTGGGGAAGCAGGTTATTTCATTTTAGATCTGTTTCAACCTGTGTTATGTATCTGTGCCTTTTGTTGGCTTGGGAAATAAAAGAGGTGGAGCTGAATAATAAAAATAGACACAGACTAATTCAAGGTTTGAATAATGACCCTGGGGTTATCAGGTCTACTTTTGCTTCTGTTTTCTTAAGTCCTGCCAGTGAGTCGTGTTTTAACATAGTTAGTAAATTTACCATTACCACACCGAACAGCACATAAAGTTCTTATTTGAGAACCTTTAGATAAATATAAAGTGGGATTAACTGTTTTTCACATTCTATAATATAATTGTGCAAAATGATTGTCTGAGTCTGCCATAAACATTTTTAGTTTATTGTAAACTTAACCTAACCATTACTGGTCCAGTAGTAGCAAGCAGTTCTACCAGTTTCAAGAATCACTTGCAATAAATGGCCAGTTCCTGATCTCTTAGGCCTCATGCACACAGGATGTTTTTTGCAGCAGCTGTTTTCAGCTGCAGATGTTTTTTTCTACAGTAAATAAGCCCTCCATCATGTTATCCTATGTGTTCATGCACACACAGGCTGTTATCAACTGTTTTTAGCAGTGACGTTTTTGAGCTGTAAAAAAACCCAAGACCACAGGGTTCTTTTGGACGTTTTTCAGCTGTAAAAATGTTCAAACGCTCAAAAACGTTGATCCCCAACTTTTTTGGACGTTTTAGATAAATTTAAAAAAAAATATGCAAAAGAAGGCGGTAATATAACTCTGCTAAAAGCTGAGAACATCCCCGATAAGCTACTGAACTTTTTTGGATGTTTTTTTTTTAAACTCCTGTGTGCATGAAGCCTTAGGGGTAAATAATAAATGCTTCTAGAGTGCTTGGGGAGATATCTTCCTGTCAGTGGCTACCCTTTATCAGTCTCTATCGTCTACTGTGGAATCAGAAATGAGTGTGCCATGACACCCCCTTGTCCTCCTGGAAGGAATTATTTAACTTTGAATGTTTTCTAGATCTTCCAAAGGCTGATTTATGCGGATAAGCAAGAAGTACAAGGCGATGGACCATTTCTGGATGGAATCAATGTCACCATTAGAAGAAATTATATATATGAAGATGCTTATGACAAACTTTCACCTGAAAATGGTTAGTGTCCATTTTCACATAACAATCACTATTTTGTTAGTTTGTCTATACGCAGGCACAAAAATCTATTGCTTACATTAAATGATGCGTGTTTGAATTAGCACTAGCCCAAAATGTAACTTCGTATACACATATAAGCATTTTGATTTCTGATTGGTTGATAAGCTAACTAACACTTTGTGTGCTGCTAGCTTTATCATGTTAAATGTGCAATCTCTAAAAAGAATCACCTTGAAAGTGACCCTTTAGTTCAAACCGGAGCCTTTAAATTCCTGCTTCCTTTGAAAACTATTCTGTGTGTTATTTTCAAGTTCTAAAGCAGTTATTTATAATTGAAGCTTGCTAATGGCTAATAGAATGGCAGATGTGTATTTGACCACAACAGGCTGAGAACGAATTCCCCAACTATGTCCAGAGGCTGACTATGAAATCGTCTTGATTTGATTGACTTTTGGCGGAACTTGGTGCCTTTCTTTTTAGTAAATGGTTGCTTATAGGTTGAAAGATTTCCAACATTTTGGACAGTCACTGCAAATTATAGTGGGTACCTCTCTTACTAGTGGTTACTATCACACTGTCATTAAAGTGAAACTTCACTCTCCCAGTCAACATTAACTATTTTTTATAGTGTTGTAAACCCTATTGTTTTCTAAAATTAAAAAACGGTTTATACTTACCTGCTTTGTGCAGTGGTAACTCAGAGTGGCCCTAACCTCCTCTTCTGGGGTCCTCCACCGGCTCTCTGCTTCTCCCCTTCTGCAAGTGCACCCATAGCAAGCTGCTTGTTATGGAGGTACTAGTGTGGGCATGCTCCTGAGCCAGGCTGTGTGTGTCTATAGACACTTGGCTTCGCCCTGCCTCTGCTCTCTCCTCACGGGTTTTGACTGACCACAGCAGGAGCCAATGTCTCCCGCTGCCATCAGAGTTTCCAGTGAGATCAGGAAAAGAAGCTGTGTTTATGGGGTGGAGGGGCTAGGGGGAGCTGCTATTGAAAGGTTTTTTACCTCAATGCAGAGAAAGTATTCTCTGAGGCAGCCGGCACAATTATAGAACCTGGTACTTCTCTTGTTACAGGGTCTTCTTCAATGGCATCTTCCTCAGCTCCATCATGTCCCTGTGGACAGGGCAGGGTTTCTTTTTTTTCTCTCTAGAGATCTTCGAGTAAACCAGACCACTGGTCCCAATGACCATATCTGACTCAGTCTTTTTCTATGGCAGTGCAATCTCCTGTTGGCACCTCATTGTTACTGGAGGTTGTGTTGGACCTTATTATTGCAGTACATACTACCCTGTATTCGGAGGAGGAGCCTGCTGTCTCCAGTCTTAGGTATTTTAGAGCTCCTACTCTGCTGCAAAGACCTTCTCCTTGCACCCACTATTCATAGTATTCCTCCACGCAGACTGGAATCACCCTGAGGGGTCTGGGCCCCACCTGAAAGTGTGCTGGAAGTGTTCACTGTGGTTTAACCAGTGTACCACTTTAAAGCGGTTGTAAAGGCAGAAGGTTTTTTTTTTACCTTACTGCATTCTAAACCTTCTGCATTCAGCTCCCCCACCCACCCAAATACATACCTAAGCCAGTTCTCATTCCAGTGATGTGCATGAGAGCCGAGGCTCTCTCGCTTCTCATTTGCTCAGATACCGCTGTGGGAGCCATTGGCTCCCGCTGCTGTCAATCAGTGATGAGGGAGCGGGGGCAGGACCAAGCTCTGTTATGTGTTTTTATGGACACACAGAGCTGGGCTCGGGAGCGAGCATGCATGAGTGCCCCTAGAGCAAGCGATTTGCTATAGGGGCACTCGGTGGGAAGAGCCAGGAGCGCTGGCCAGAACCTGAGAAGAAGTGGATTGGGGCTCTTATTTTAATATACAAAAACTTAAATTGGATGTAAACCCAATTAATGAAATTTGACATGGTCATATATCTGTAGTGTTTACTTATCACTCTCCAAAGCCCTAAGTCCCATGTCTTTATGCTGCTCCATCCCTCTGTTTTCAGCATGATAACTTCTGACAAGTTCTCCAACACAGGAGATAAAAGCAGCTGTAAATTTGTGTCGGGTGGGTGCTATAAATAGATTAGCAGAGAGCTGATCTATTCACGGCACAGCTCTGCATGTTTCTTTTTTTACTCTGCCTATGTGGAGGGGGGTGTGTGCCTTTCTTCCAATCAGCTGTCACACAGTGTATGCCAAGACTCCTCTCCCACTGCTGAAAGAGGAAGAAAAACTTCTGACTTGATGTTCACTTTTTAAACAGTATATAAAGCTGAAGACAGCAGATATACAAATAAAATGTATGCAGAGAGATTTGTTTCATCTCTGTGTATGATATGAGGCTATTCACTTCAATGGGTATAGGAGAGGGTTTACATCCACTTTAAGCTTTACAATCACTTTAATAGGAACACCATAGAGGAACACCATAAGTTCTGAAAAAGGCATATTCATACTGACAGGTAGTTAGAATTCCTCCTCAAATCTTAGTTTGAACTGGCTGTTCTGCCCTCTGTCCTGTGTTGAAAGTGACCTTAATCTATCAGACATTGCGTCTTGGTCCCTGTGCTGGACACTGTGATCAGTAATGTCACAGGAGCCTTGAGCCTGCTCTAGCCCCAACCTAGGAGGTCCGATGAGTGGTTGCTTTAATCTCTGGTCAATATTCCATGAACTGGAGTACCTCAAACCCCAGAAATACTATTCAGAGGAGGGACGAGAAGTATTTTTCTACTTCTGACTCTATTGGACATCATTTAGGTGTTGGAGTGCCTTCACCTCCAGGAAAGAGTGCAAGTTCCCACTGCAACAGGGGAAATTGTCTGACCCCCTTTTCCAGATGATGCTAAGAGTATCCGTTTCACTCTAATGGTCCTAAAGGACATTGCCTTGAAGACGGACTCTTCTCAACTGGTAACAGCTGCACTGAGAGGAGTGGCTTGTGCACCTCAGATCCATTGAGGCCATTGAAGATCGTTGCTTGAAGACCCTTGGATTCAGCAGGCAGAACATCCTTTTTCCTGCTGCAGGTGCACTCTGCTGATAATAGATTGGGGGGACTTTGTGGGACTTCTTCACCAGCAGAATGGCCCTTCCTCCTTTGCTGCTCAGCAGCATCCTGGGGAAGGTTCTTCAGATTCCTTCACATATCCTGCCCTTAACCAGGTAAATGCTGTTAGCATTTATGGCTAAAATGCATGCCCCTTTCTCCATGGCTGTTTAGGCTAGCAGGTTCCCCTATCTAGTGGAAGGCCTAACCTTTTAGATTCAGCTGTGGGTCCTTCGGGCAGCTCCTGAGGTGCAAATTGTCCCCAGTTCTAGTGAGGCTGGTTAATTTTTTTTTTTTTTTTTTTTTATTGGGTTGCCCACCTCTCAGTTGGACTGCTTTTGAATGTCCCAAATGTATCTGAATTCATGTGTCGCTCAGTGGATGAAAAAGAGAAAATATGATTTTTGTACTTGCTGTAAAATCCATTTCTTGGAGTCCATTGTGGGTCCCATCTGTGTTTTTCTATGGCCTTAGTACTGCTTTACCATAAAGCTAAGGAATGCTGGATAGAAAATTAGTTATACTGGGTGCTGGCTTACGATTTGCCATTGTCCTTTTCTCCTGTTGGTAAAAGTAAAACACTGCTTATGAATCCCTGCGTTCATAATAGACTCCCAAAATTGATTTTACTGCAAGTACAAAAATCCCATTTATTTAGTTTAGATTTGATTTAAGGTATCTCTTTTATAGTAGAATAATCGGCCAGGCTGGATGTTTTTAAAAGATCAAATCTTTTGGATTTTTTAATCCGATTTAACAAAAAGATTTGAACTTTGATATTAAACAGGAAGTATGCACAGGGCAGCTCTGAATTTGTTGATCAACAGTTTTGTTTTTGTTTTATTTGTTTGTTTGCTTTTTTGCACCTGTTGAACTGATCTAGCAAAACGCGTTGTATATGTACCAGACCAAAAGAACAAATATAAGGTCATTGATGGGCTTTACATAGATTTTTTACAAAAAAAAAAAAAAGAATTATGCCTGTTTATTAGTATTATACAATCAACGTGTGTGGGCTATTTTTTATCAAATTTGCTGTATCTCTGCAGAACCTGATCTCAAGAAGAGAATCCGTGTCCATCTACTCAACGCACATGGCCTAGATGAAGCTGGGATCGATGGTGGTGGAATATTTAGAGAATTTTTAAATGAGTTACTTAAATCTGGTTTTAATCCTAATCAAGGATTCTTTAAAACTACTAATGAGGGTTTGCTGTACCCCAACCCTGCTGCACAGACCCTAGTGGGGGACTCCTTTGCCAGGCACTATTATTTTCTGGGCCGGATGCTGGGCAAGGTAAGAAGTATTCTTTATTCTCTAGGAATTTTTGGTAACTTGAAGAATCTGAATTTCCGGCTTTCTGCCTGTTGTATGCATTTTATCTTTTCATCTCCTCTTTTGTGGAAGAACATTTAAATGAACACTTAGGCCCCTTCCACATGGGACGGGCTCCGTGGGAGTCCACCTGCTCAGCGGGGAATCTGTCCACTGATCCCCGCCCTCCATGTTCAATCCACTTATGCAGAGCAGGTACAACCTGCTCTCTTCTATGGGCAGTCAAATGTAAACAGATGACATGCCTGTTTACACACAACTGCCATCAGATGGACGGGGAGCAGATCCCTAGAGGAGACTGGAGGATATGATCGGGTCCACCTGAAAAACTTACAGTGTGAAATGGGCCTAATTAGAACTTCTATATTTACGAGCTTCCGAGTATGTTTGTGTGGCGACCCTAGGTGAATTCTTTGTACTTTGACATAATGTTTTCTACCTTATACTGAGTGTCCCTTTTTTGGTTGAGTTAGCCAAAAAAGTCCAGCTCCCCTATCAGAGCTGTGCAATGCCTGTAGGATGCTGTGTGAGGAGTCAGAGTGGTTGATCTACTACCCCACCTCCTCTGCATGGACTCACCATAAACACACTTGGCGTATGGTTTGCAGCTGTCCAGGCCAAGAGCAAGAAATGACTGTGAATAACTCCTTTTAATGTCTCTTAGGCCATCTGAAAGTTACTTGTAGCTTCTATTAGCTTGTTGTTTTGCTTTAGCAAGAGATTCTTAAAAGTGAGTCTGTGACCAGGCTATGGACATTAAAGTATTTCCATATGCTCAACCACTTCAATACCAGGCACTTACCACCCTTCCCGCCCAGACTAATTTTCAACTTTCAGCTCTGTCGCATTTTAAATGACAATTGCGCAGTCATGCAATGCTGTACCCAAATAAAATTTGTATTATTTTCCCCACAAATAGAGCTTTGTTTTGGTGGTATTTGATCACCCCCTGGGGAGTTTTTTTGCGCTACAAATAAAACAAGAATGAAAATTGTGAAAAAAAGTTTTTCTTTGTTTCTGTCACAAAACTTTGTAAATAAGTACATTTTCTCCATCACTGATGGGCACTGATGAGGCTACACTGATGGGCACTGACGAGGCAGTACTGATTGGCACTGATGATGAGGCACATATATGTAGCACTGATAAGCAGCACTGACGGGCACTGATAGGTGTTAGTGAAAAGCGGCACTGATGGGCACTCATAGGCGGCACTGATGGGCACTCATAGGCGGCACTGATGGGCACTGATCGGTGGCACTGGGCACTGATAGGTGGCAATGATAGATGGCACATTTATGGAGGCATTCCCTGGTGATCCTGGGTGGCATCAAAGACGGGCACTGAGTGCCATCCCCGTTGGGCACTGTGCCCCTTACCTGGTGGTCTAGGGTGGGCTCCCTGGTGGTCAGGGTGGGCTTCCCTGGGCTATCCCTGTGGTCCCTGGGTGGGCATTACCTGGTGTTCCTGGACGGGCTCCCTGGTGGTCCTCAGCGATCCTAAGGGGGGCTGCACTGATAAACAATCAGTGCAGAAAGCTGATACATGGCTCTTCCTGTTTACACTGTGACCTGCCATTATTGGTCACGGGTTATCATGTGGTAAAGAGCGGTGTGTCAGACCGATGCACCGCACCACCGATCGCCGCAATGCGCTCCCCACTGGTTATCCTGTAAGACGTTATATGACGTCCGATAACTGAACCATCGCCCGGCCGTCATTTGTCTATAGGCCGAGCAGGAAGTGGTTAAAGTGGATGTAAATCCTCATGTACCCAGTGAAGTGAACAGCCTCAGAATATGCACAGGGATGAAACAAACCTTCCTATATAAGTTTTACGTGCATATCTTCTGTCTTCATCTGTAAATATACTTTAGAAAGGGCTCTTCGGGTTATGATTTTTTTCTCTTCCTGCTTAAGACTGCAGAGAAGCCTAAGCACACAGCCAATACAGCTGATTGGATGAAAGGCATACACCCCTCTACTCATAGGTAGAGACTCTCCGCTCTCTCTGTTGTTTTTGTTCATCATGGTTCTAATCTATTTGTAGCATCCTTCCCAACACAAAACTCTGGCTGCTCTTATCATAAGGTGACGGAAACTTGTCAGGCTGATAACAGAGGAACGGTGCAGGACAGAGCTATGAGACACAGGGGGCTGCTCTTATAATGTGACGGAAAATTGTCAGGCTGATAATAGAGGAATGGTGCAGGACAGAGCTATGAGATAAGAAAACTCTGCAGGTCTATGCGCCCAGCTCATATTTCATGAATTGGGTGTACATCCATTTTAACAAACCGTAAATAAGATTTAAAACAAAATAATAACCTCTCTTAGCTCTGTAACTGCAGGCACTGTGGAGCAATTCATCCTCCCAATTCATAGGCAGAAGCACTGAAGTGATTAGAGTCTTTCTGTCAGCAGCTCAGCTCTTGCTGCTTACCTTCCCAGAGCACCTGTCCTGTGTGTAGAGATTAGAGGACACTGTATAAAGAAAACACTGTATAGTGGATGGGAGTATATACTTTAAGGATCCCTATGACATCTGTTTTGCAGTGACTTTAAATAACAATAAAGCTCCTTTAACCTCTTGAAGAGTTCCTAAATGATGACTTTCTTGGGTAATTTTATTAGAACAAAAGAGGCAAAGCTGCTTGCTTCAGATGAGGTCATAATTTTAATGGAGCTGTGATGATAAATTGTTTAGCAAGATTTAATAGCACAAAGAATTGTGTTTGAATTGATTTGATTTTAGGATCTACATTTAATCCATAACAGGACTCCTGGGCATTATATATGAGTTTAAGTAGGATTGTGCCAAATGTATATGGGAAATAGATTCAAATAGTGGAACCCAAGATAATTAAAAGGAGTTCAGAAATATGAATTTCTTTTCAGCCAGATCTAGTCATTTTTGATATAGTGGAAAGCTAATGGCTATCACTTGGAGCAGGGGATATATTAGACACAGTACTTTTGAAAGAATTGTAATTTACACGTTCATTCTATTTCCAATTACAGAATTAATTTCTTTTTCTGCAATAGAGCATTTTGAAGGTGGAGGAAAATTTGTTGCGTAATAATTACTAAAATGAACTACACAATGTCTCCCTAACTTCTCAAATCCTGCTTTCAGGGTGACAGCAAATGAGAAAGAGGCACAGAACAATTTCTTTGTAATAATTTAAAATATTTTTTTTAAAGGATTGAAATGCTTGACTATAAAACACTATTGCCACTTAAATATTAAGGATTTAATAAAAACTGCGTAAATCCGACTTTCCAGTAAATGTAATGTTGCCAAGCAGGACACTGAAAACATTAACTTTGCAAATAGTCTTTATTATCCTTTACATCTGAGCACATTCTTAGCATGTTAGTTGTTACTACTGGGCAATCTTCAAATTTCGCCTGCTGCTGCCGTCATCAAATCGTCTGCAGAATCCTTGTATTGACACAAGTTTTTGTGTATCTGTTGTGCCCAAATGGAAACATATAAAATCTGTACATTTCCTTCTGGGCAATTTAAAACTCAGAGTCTGTGAAAATATACAGCACATGACCAATAATAATTATGCATATGGAGCCAATTGACCTAACCAATTTTGACTTTTCGTGTGCCATTGACTCTTACAGTGGTTTTCCATGTTAGATTAAAAATTGACTTCTGTGTACAGCAACCCTTTATTAGTAACTAAACCACCTCCTATAAAGGGGTTGAGTAATAAAAAAAAGTGTTGTTTTCAATATATGGAGGATCATTTCAAAATGCCCATAGTGGCCATTCTATGAGAACATATAGTCTACATCTGTCCGTAGGCTTGGATCTGGTGGCAAGTTGGTTTTCAGGGAATTATCTGACCACTGAAGCCTCGTACACACCGTTCGACGGTCATACGACCGAATGGATAAAATAGTATGTTGGCTGTTGTATCTAGCATACTGACATGCACTACATGATCGTACAACCAAGCTGAACGTAGGGACGTGTTATGAACGTATAAAGAGAAAGTTCAGGTGCATGTAATGAGTGTCTGGCCGTTCCTGACTTCTGAGCTTGCGTGTTTTGGACAATACAACTTGTTGGACCAACTTCTCTGTACACACGATACAACGGTCGTAAGACCGCTTGTTGGTACTACCAAGTTTTCTAGTTTGCTCATACAACTCCTGTTGTGCGACCATCGTACGTCGGCAGTTCTAATCGCGCATACTAACGATCGATTTCGCATACAACGGTCGTTCGTACGATTGTTGTATATGACTGTCGAACCGTGTGTACAAGGTATTACTCTTGACATGGCATTTAAATACGTATGGACATGTATTTGAAACCCCGTCTGAAAATTGCTAGTATGAACCATATGAATAAAAGCTGTGCACCAAAAATATCTTTGTGGCTATAACCCACATGGGTTAATTTTGTATTTATAAACTAAGTATTTAAAGCAGACCAATACCTAAATCAATACTACTTTTTGATATATTTACGTAGGACTGCAACTAACGATTATTTTCATAATCGATTAGTTGGTCGATTATTTTGATTAATCGGATAATAACCTTAAAAAAAAGTGTGGAATATAATTTTGTTATTATATAAAGTTTAGAAAAAAAGGCAATTTATTCTTAAATATCTCTATGCAGTGGTAAATAAAAATAACCACCTATATGGTTAGGGAGCAAAGTCTCTAATCCACTCTGAGAAGAACAGACAGAAGAGATATATTGTATAATATACTATAAGAGGTTGAATCTGGTAAATATCATAAGACTCAGAGATCACATTTTTTAATTAAAGACTGTTTTACCGATTTTCAGACAGAACTGTAATATATTATATGCTGGCCATACAAAAACAATGTCTTCCTTCAAAAAAGTCATTTTAAAAACGTTCGTTCGATTTTCTAATCGTTAGTGGGGTGAAATTGAAGTTTATTTTCGACCACAGTGATGGGAAAATTCGAAGGAGCAGAATAGAAAACTTCTTGGTCAAAGGAATTTTCAGACAGTGTATGTGGTTTTCTTTCAGAAATGACATTCCTTTTAAAACTGAATGTCAAAAGCAAGTGAAATTTTCAAACGACATTCTTGCATTCAGCGAATGTACAAAGATTTTTCGTATGAATATTCTCATCCAGTTTGCTTTTGATCCGTTTCTGCAGTGCTTTTTGCTGTGCGTTTTGTATTTTTGCACATGCGATTTTGCTGCAATTTGCGTTTTGGATTTTTTTAATGCTTTTTCTTTCTTTGGCCAATGTGTTGTTGGGCTGATTAAAAAGAGCAAATTGCTGCAAAAATGCACTACATACTTTTCTGCAGATTCTCCATTGAAGTATATTGAACCAAAAAAGCACCATTGTGCATTGAAAAAAGTCCTTGACCCTTTCCAAATAGGCAGTGGTTAAAAAAAAGCATAGATGTGAACATGTCCCATAGGAAACCATGTTAAATGAACTGTAGTGTGTTAATGCAAAAAGCACCAAAAAAAACGCATAGATGTGAACCAGGCCTAAGACGTTTAGTGGCAGCAGCATGCTTTTTTTGGATCACCTGTCATAATGGAGTTAAACAACTAAAATTAGCCCTTTATAGTACAAAAAGAGCAGATAATCGCTACTATAAGGGGTTCATTTATACTGTGAAACAGTGAAAGTAATAATCTATATTACTTATATCATATATATATAATAATAAATACACCCACAAGTAGGCTATATGGGCATTTTAACTAGACATGAAGCTATATGAAGGGTAGAAGGGAATATATAAATCTTTTATGTTAAATTAATACTAAAAGCTGAGACTTTTTTTAATGGATATGATCATTTTATATATAATGCACAATACAGGCGGTCCCCTAGTTACAAACTTAACTTAAATCTGACTTACAAACGACTCCTACTTACAAACGGAGGGAGACAATAGGAAGTGACAGGAAATCTACCCCTAGGAAGGGAAATTCACTCCTGTAAGAGTCATTATGGGAAAAAGGGGTCCCCACTGATGCTTTATCACCAAGATTTGTTTCCACAACAACCCAAAATTTTCAAAATCCAATTATCATTGGGACAGGAAGTGGGGGGAAATCTTCTGAAGAGAAACATAGACAGCAAAACAAACATTACAGGGGTGTTACCCCTTCCCTATGCTATCCAAAAAGCTTAAAAATAGTTTTTTTTGGCTGGAGCTACACCTAAAAAATTTACCTGTTCCCACTTACAAACAAATTCAACTTATGAACAAACCTACAGTCCCTATCTTGTTTGTAACCCGGGGACTGCCTGTACTGGTAAACGTTTACTTTAAATGTAATTGTAATGCCTTCTATTACCTCCAGTCTATCAGACTCCATCTTTTCTGGGTTCAGATGCTGATCTTCCCTGCACATAGTTTTTAACCACTTCTCAACCGAGCCTGTTTTTTGGGTCCGGTGTTTACAAGTTAAAAACAGTTTTTTTTGCTGTAAAATTACTTAGAGAAAAAAAAATATAATGTTTGGGGGTTCTAACACCCTAGAGAATAAAATGGCGGTCATTGCAAAACTTTGACACACCGTATTTGTGCAGCGGTCTTCCAAGCGTGCTTTTTTTTTTTTAATAAATTCAGTTTTTTTAGTTAAAAAATAAGAAAACAGTAAAATTAGGCCATTTTTTTTTCCATATTGTGAAAGATAATGTTACGCCGAGTAAAATGATACCCAACATGTCATGCTTAAAAATTGCGTCTGCTCGCGGAATGGCGACAAACTTTGCAACTTAAAAATCTCCATTGGCGATGTTTAAAAAATTCTACAAGTTAGCAGTTTTGCGTTACAGAGGAGGTCTAGTGCAAGAATTATTGCTCTCACTCTAACGATCGCGGTGATACCTCACATGTGTGGTTTGCACACGGTTTTCATATGTGGGCAGGACTTACGTATGCGTTCGCTTCGGCGGGATGGAGCGCTTTAAATTTATTTTTTTTTAATTATTTATTTTGCTTTTGACTTTTTATATTAACACTGTTCTTTTTAAAAAAATGTATTACTTTTAGTCCTATTACAAGAAATGTAAACATTCCTTGTAATAGAAAAAAGCATGACAGGACCTCTTAAATATGAGATCTGGGATCAAAAAGACCTCACATCTCATATTTACACTAAAATGCAAAAAAAAAAAATTTGAAAAAAAGACATCTCAAAAAAAAAAAAAAGGGCCCTTTAAGACCGTTGGACGGAAGCGACGTGTGCCGTCATTTCCGCCCTGCCATATTATGGAAGCCGCTCACTCGGCTCACGGACACTGGGGGGGACGGATCGGATCATCTCTACCGCTGCCGGCAGGTCCGGTAAGCGGCGGAGATGACGGGAAAGCAGCAGGAGGGGGGGCACTTCTCCCGCCGCTGATAAGTGATTTCGCGGTGAAACCACTTTTATCTTGTTCAGAATCGCCTGAAGAAAAAAAACGGTATGCACCATTCAGATCTCACCACTCAAACCCAAGGACATCAATAGACGTCCTTGGTGGTTAAGTGATTAAAGTAGTTTTTTTAAACAGCAAACGTTTTGTACTTGCCTCCTCTGTGTAATGGTTTTGCACAGAGCAGCCCTGATCCTTCTCTTCTGGGGTCCCCCACCAATACATCTGGCTCCTCCTGCCTTCAGAGTGCCCCAATAGCAAGCTGCAAAGTATAGTATAGAATGCCCCTATAGCGAGGTAAAAAAAACTTCTGACTTTAGAACCACTCACTTCCTGCCCAGGACTACATGTCCCATGAGGCATTGCTCCTCACACATTCACATGTTCTCAGACACTAACTGACATGTATGGGTGGTGTACTGAGCTATATGTGTGCTGCACTATATTTCCTTTTATGTAAACAAAGAATGCATTCTGTATGCAGGCCAACTAATCGGCTGGCCGATTAATTGATTATGAAAATAGTTGACAGCCATTTTCATAATCGATTAGTTATTGATTAATTGATTCGTTCTTTCGGCCCTATATTTCTGTGACCTTTGGTAAATTGCAGGACATAGAGGAAAAAGGCCAACAAATTAAAAATGTTCAGTTCTGACCGCTAAGTATAATGTATTTGTTTCGATTTCTGAAGCCAGGAAGGTAGTGGTGGTCTCTTGAACCAGACACTTTGGAAAAATGTGTTGTCTGTGTCCACCCTGATTTAGGATCCTTGCCACTTCGTTCCATAAAGGGTTTACTGAACGAAAAAAAAAATCTGGAAGTACAGTGTTTGCAGTCAGAAGTAGGCACAGCATAAGACATCATAACTTCCAGGGACAAAGCAGGAGAGAATGTATAGGACACAAATGCATATCCTCCATAATTCAAAGAAGCAAATGCTTAAAAACATGTACCCAGATATTGAAGAGCATGTGAAACTGGTAAACCTATAAAGAAAAAAAAACATATGGACAGTACCAAATGTAAAGTGGTGGTATCCACAAAACTAGCCACCCATACCCCTCCCAATGGCGCCCACAACCACACAAATAGGAAGACAACATGCAGAAGAGGAGTCGGGAGGCCAATCCTGGCAAAGCTCCAAACTACAACCTGTAAAACTTCTCTTTACTCTTGCTGGTGTTTCCAACACAGCTTAGTACATTGACTGCATTGGCTGAAAGTAAAAAAAATGTCATATAGTAAGGGTATCCTGATATGAAACGCTGCAGTCCATGTCGTAAGTTTAGAATGATGCCAACTATTTTTATAGAACATATAGTTCTGTAATTAGAGCATTTTGGTAAATAAAATACTTTAGAAAATGTAACTCATAGTATCAAAATTATTTGATAGGTAAGATATTTGGACGAAGAGCCATGTCCTCTAACAGCATACGGATTGTGGTGTTATAAATTCACTGTCCTCTATGAATGACTGTTCTCGTCCTACATGATCTGGGCACATCTGATCGTCCCCATCTCTGTCCAGCCTGAATTTATGTAATAATTACCTAAGTATTAATTGACCAATAGAGTCTGGTCCTTTTACACTAAGTATCCTATTGACTGATAGAGCTATTTATGGGGTCATAACGTATTTAACTTTTCCTTAATGTATACGTTAGTGAATGTTTACCGTGATAAAGTATAGAGTGGAGAAGAATTAGCTCTTGTCAGTGCTCTCCTCTGCTAAAACTTCCATTAGCGAATGATTCTCCTGCTGCATTTGTGTAGTGATTGCATTTTATTGCCTGTAAATCAGCCCCACCGACAGTGAATAAATAAAGTGTTAAAAGTACAGTATACGGTAATAACATCATGATCTTTTGCAGAAAGCTTTGCCTAGTTAACGTTGGGGTATTATTCAAATTAATTATTTTTGGTAATTGAATGGTTGTGCCTGGCTGCAACTTTTGTGATTTAAAATCACATAATATCCGTAAACAAGGGTGTTTTTTTTACTCGAAATATAGTATTAATTTTTATTTTGTAGCATTTTTTCCGACACTGGTAATAGCTTTGAGCTTTCAAGCACCATTAAAAGAGAGCTTCTTGTGCAAACTATAAAGGATAGTAAAATCGGTGTAATTTTATTGCAATGATGCCACTGTTTATTATTGATGTAATAAAAATCTGGCATGGTTACCTGTTTAAAAATAAAAAAAATAAAAAATCTGGCATGGTACCACCTTGTAGGGTGATATGTTAGCCAGCCTAAAGGACTTTGTGTTTATATAAATGGAAATATGTCCTGTTTATAGGAAAGATTTATGGTCCTTCTTGTAAAAGATTTGAATAACATTTTAACATGCAGCCCCAACAACCAATCCATTTTCATTTCTTGCACTTTATTTGGCTTGTCTAGATTGCTACCAGTTAAATTCAAGACTCACTTTTTTTTTTTTTTTTTGGATAAAGAAATGTTTTTTCTGCTAAAGTTTTCCCCACATTTTTTGTCCCAATGATTATACGAAGCATGGGGAACTCTCCCCAGTGGGAACGCAGAGAACAGTGAAAATCTGACATGACAGGTTGTAAACATTTTGTTACCTAAAAAATAGGTGATTGACAGTAGAACCATAGATAAGTTTGTTGTCCCTCCTTACTTACAATCATAGACCCACCAGTCCCGCTTCAGCTTCTCCCCAGGGTTCGCCTTGGGAGGTTTGATTGTTGGACGTGTCCTGTGTTTAAATGGGAACGATTGTTCTTTACTTAGAGACTCCCCAACAACTCTGCAATTGATGACAAGCACTTATGTTGTTTGGGGGGCACTCCTTGGCAATCATTAACCTCTAAACCTGACAAGGAATACTCTTTCCTACTCTATACTTAAAAAAAAAAAAAAAAAAAAAACGGTTTATCTTTAGATATACTTGAGAACAGACTATCGATACATAAGATGTCATCATATCAGTATCCTTTTTATATATATATATATTTTTTTTTTTTTCTAACACCCTAGAGATTAAAATGGCGGTCATTGCAATACTTTGTCACACCGTATTTGCGCAGCGGTCTTACAAGCACCTTTTTAAGAAAAAAAAATCAGTCTTTTGAGTTAAAAAGTAAGATAACAGTAAAGTTAGCCCAATTTTTTTCCATATTGTGAAAGATAATGTTACACCGAGTAAATTGGTAGCCAACATGTCATGTTTCAAAATTGCGCCTGCTCGTGAAATGGCAACAAACTTTGCCACTTAAAAATCTCCCTCGGCGACGTTTAAAAATGTCTACAGGTTACCAGTTTTGAGTTACAGAGGAGGTCTAGTGCTAAAATGATTGTGCTCACTCTGACGATCGCTGCGATACCTAACATTTGTGGTTTGAACACCGTTTTCATATGCGGGCATGACTTGCGTATGCGTTCGCTACTGCGTGCGAGCTTGGTGGGACGGGGAGCAATCATTTTTAATTTTTTTATTTTACTTTTTATTTTTACGTCATTTAAAAAAAAAAAAAGAAAATCATCACTTTTATTCCTATTACAAGGAATGTAAACATAGAGCTTTCTTTTGGGGGTATTTGATCACCTCTGCGGTTTTTATTTTTTGCGCTATAAACAAAAAAAGCAACAATTTTAAAAAAAGAACAATATTTTTTGCTATAATACATATCCAAGAAAATATGTATAAAAAAAGAATTTATTCATCAGTTTAGGCCGATATGTATTTTTCTACATATTTTTAGTTAAAAAAAAGGCGTATATTGATTGGGTTGCACAAAAGTTATAGCGTCTAAAACTATGGGGATAGATTTATGGCATTTTTATTATTGTAATTTTTTTTACTAGTAATGGCAGCGATCTGCAATTTTTATCGGGACTGCGATATTGCGGCTGATATATCGGACATTTTTGACACTTTTTTTTTGGGACCAATGACATTTATACAGCGATCAGATCTAAAAATATCCACCTATTACTGTGTAAATGTCACTGGCAGGGAAGAGATTAACACTAAGGGGGCGATCTAGGGGCTAATTGTGTTCCCTCACTGTGTTCTAACTGTGTGGGGGCTGGGCTGGCAGGGATATAACAGATCTCACTGATCCCGTTCACAGGGATCAGTAGATCTGTTATGTCCCCTGACCGAACAGGGAACTGCCATGTTTACATTGGCGGTTCCCCATTCTGCCTCTCTATTAGGCGATCGCGGGTAGCCGGCAGACATACAGTCTGCACGGGCACGCTCACGAGAGCACGGCGGCTGTGGGAGCGTGCAAAGGGGGCAGACGTCCACCAGGCAATTCAGGTCCGCGCTGTAGCCGTCTTTTGGCTATAGCATGGATCTGTAGTGGTTAAGAGCTTTGGGCGGAAGTGACGTTTGACATTGCTTCCGCCCTGCAATGCTATGGAGCTGAGTGGGCGGCACCTTCCGCTCACTCGGCATCCAGGCATTAAGGAGATAGGATTGTATTGTCTCCGCTGCCAACGGTGGGTCCGGTAAGCGACGGAGATGACCGAATCGTGGCGGGAGGGCCCGATAAAAGTGATCTCACGGTGAATCCATATTAAAAATACTGGGGTTATGGTAGCTATCTGCTACAATAGCAACAGTATTCAACAGCAAAATACCACCGTATAATGACAGAGCGCGGTCCGGAAGTAGTTAGCAAAAGGTATTCTTTATACAGTGCCTTGAAAAAGTATTCATATCCCTTGAAATGTTCCACATTTTGTCATGTTACAACCAAAATGTAAATGTATTTTATTGGGATTTTATGTGATAGACCAACACAAAGTGGCTCATAATTGTGAAGTGGAAGGAAACTGATAAATTGTTTTCAGAATATTATAAATAAATATGTGAAAAGTGTGTCGTGCAATTTGTATTCAGCCCCCCTGAATCAATACTTTGTAGAGCCACCTTTCGTTGCAATTACAGCTGCAAGTATTTTTGGGGATGTCTCTACCAGCTTTGTAAATCTAGAGAGTGAAATTTTTGCCTATTCTTTGCAAAATAGCTCAAGCTCTGTCAGATTGGATAGAGAGTCTTGCCACAGATTCTCAATTGGATTTAGGTCTGGACTGGGCCATATGAATATGAATATGCTTTGATCTAAACCATTCCATTGTAGCTCTGGCTGTATGTTTAGGCTCATCCTGCTGGAAGGTGAACCTCCACCCCAGTCTCAAGTCTTTTGCAGACGCTAACAGGTTTTCCTCTAAGATTGCCCTGTATTTGGCGCCATCCGTCTTCCCATCAACTCTGACCAACTTCTCAGTCCTTGCTGAAGAAAAGCGGTGGGAATGGTGTGTTCAGGTTGATGTGCAGTGTTCGTTTTCTGCCACACATAACGTTTTGCTTTTAGGCCAAAGAGTTACATTTTGGTCTCATCTGACCAGAGCACCTTCTTCCACGTGTTTGCTGTGTCCCTTACATGGCTTCTCGCAAACTGCAAACTGGAGTTTTTATGGCTTTCTTTCAACAACGACTTTCTTCTTGCCACTCTTCCATAAAGGCCAGATTTGTGGCGTGCACGACTAATAGTTGTCCTGTGGACAGATTCTCCCCCAGAATTACCATGGCCCTATTTGCTGCTTCTCTGATGAATGGTCTCCTGGCCTGTCAGTTTAGGTGGATGGCCGTGTCTTGGTAGGTTTGCAGTTTTGCTATACTCTTTCCATTGTCGGATAATAGATTAAACAGTGCTCCTTGAGATGTTCAAAGCTTGCGGTATTTTTTTTTTATAACCTAACCCTGCTTTAAACTTCTCCACAGCTTTATCCCTGACCTGTCTGGTGTGTTCCTTGACCTTCACTAACAAACCTCTGAGGGCTTTGCAGAACAGCTGTATTTATACTGAGATTAAATTACACGCAGGTGGGACTCTATGTGCTAATTAGGTGACTTCTGAAGGCAATTGGTTCCAATAGATTTTAGTTAGGAGTATCGGAGTAAAAGGGGCTGAATACAAATTCACACCACACTTTTCATATATTTATTTGTCAAAAAATGTGAAAACCATTTATCATTTTCCTTCCTCTTCACAATTTTGTGCCACTTTGTGTTGGTCTATCACATAAAATCCCAATAAAATACATTTATGTTTTTGGTTGTAACATGACAAAATGTGCAAAATTTCTAGGGGTATGAGTAGTTTTTCAAGGCACTGTATGAAGGGGTCAGATACCTGTGTGCACCGATTTTGTTGTTTCTCAGATATTCACTTTGGTCCAATAAAACCACATTTGACTTTGTTTACCATTAAACTTTTGCACTTCATTTTTAAGAAGAAATATGAAAAAAACTGTTGGAAATCTGTAGTCCAGTACATTACATTTATAAAGAGGTGTAAATTGACTTTGTAGAGGAAAACTTTTGCATAGTATGACTAATGGCATAAAGTACATGATGCTCAGTAATACCCCCTCTTCTGTCTGTCACTGTACAGCAGCTGTGTTTGCCACATTTGTCCAAAAATACACCATCTGTGTCCAAATTTTCAAAGACCGCTGTTTCCAGTTCATTCAAAATTTGTGCTTAAAATGTTTGATGTATCATGCACTACTGCTGGCCATAGATGGTTCATTTTTTTTGTTTAGTCACACAAGCAAAGTGAATGGAGGAATTCCCCCCACTGGGACATTGTATTCTGACAGTGATACTGTTTAACCACTTCAGCCCCAGAAGGATTTCACACTTTAGGACCGGAGCCCTTTTTGCGATTCGGCGCTGCGTCGCTTTAACTGACAATTGTGCAGTCGTGCGACGTTGTACCCAAACGAAATTTGCGTCCTTTTTTTCCCACAAATAGAGCTTTCTTTTGGTGGTATTTGACCACCGCTGCGTCATTTCTGATCGCCGCTATAAACAAAAGAAGAGCGACAATTTTGCAAAAAAAAAACAAATTTCTTACTTTTTGCTAAAATACAAATCCAAAAAAAAGATATAAAAAAAACATTTTTTTTCATCGGTTTTGGCCGATTTATATTCTTCCTCATATTTGTGATAAAAAAAATCACAATCTGCGTTTATTGATTGGTTTGCGCAAAAGTGGTTGCGTTTACGGATGATGAGAATTAATTTCTGGGGTTTTTATTTAATTTTTTTTTTTTTTTTACTAGTAATGGTGGCGATCTGCGATTTTTAGCGGTACTGCGATATTTCAGCGGACATGTCAGACCATTTTGACACTTTTTTTGGGACCATTGGCATTTATACAGCGATCAGTGCTATAAAAATGCACTGATTACTGTGTAAATTCCATTGGCAGTGAAGGGGTTAACCTGCAGGGGGCGCTCTAAGGGTTAACTGTGTTCCCTGGGCGTGTTCTTACTGTGGGGGGACTGCCCTAGCTGGGGAAGGGAATCGATCACAGCTTCCGTGTAAAGGAAGGCTGTGATCACAGCCCTTCCCCCTCTCACAGAACGGAGGTCCGTGTTTACTTACACGGACTTCCGTTCTTTCACTCCGAGGGGGGGGGGCATCGCAGGTGGCCGGCGGAGATCAACTCCGCCGCTCCCGCTCCCTAGCCCTCCACGAACACAGTGAGCGCGCAGGCGCGCCTCCGGCGGCGCGCGCGCGCTCACTGGGCGCGATCTCGCGGCCGCCGTCATATGGCGGTGATCCGCGTTACAGAGACACTCTGTCGCCGTCAAATGCCGATCAGCCGTCAGCAAGTGGTTAAATGACTGCAGCCGCTGATTGCCAATTGACTTCTGTCGAAGGGACAGCCACACACTGATCAAAATTTGGCCGCTCCCTGTTGAACTGGACAAATTTAAATCCGTCTATAGTCCACTTCAGAAGTGGTGTACCAATTTGGAAACACCACTTTAGTGTGACCCCATGATTTCTGTCTGTCACCTCAATGTGCAGATTTAATGGAATGGCCTAGACAGCTCTGTACCCTACATCTTCTTAGTAGATGAATAAATGTTTCTAACAAGCCTGTGGGTAACATCATGTCCTAATCTAATGTAGGGCCTCCGCCTGGGCTGCAGGAGATCACCAGCACTGAAATGCAACAATGGATAAATAAAAAAAAAGTGAAATAGAGTATTTTATTTTTAAAAATAAACCGCGCTATAGCATATAATTTAGTTTTCATCTACTATAAGAAAACTAATGGTAGGCCTCCTGAACTAATTTAAAGCCCCATCCACTCAGGCGGTATCGGCAAGTTTAATAGAAAGCAGCCAACATTCGGCACGTGTGTATGGCAGCTGGTCCGATAGAAGCCAGCTGAACATCCAACTTCTGTCGAAGGGGCATGACCGATAAAAGTAGCTGATTGGCCTTCATGCAGAACATGAGGATGAACCTATATGTGAATGTGGGGTTTAGACCAAGATCTAAGCAGATAGATGATTTCCTAACATCCCAGCACCATCTGATACTTGTGGTTGGTTTTATATAGTCCAGAATTACAGTATAATGGTAATGAGGGTTGCTTGTGACCCTTCTTAGGTATTTGCTTTTGACCAGCAGTAAATATAGGCTAATCCCCAGTATCCTGTGGTTTTCTTTCTGGACAGCACAAGCAATGCACACCAGTAGCAATCACAGAAAACACTAAAAGGCTCTGCAGACTGTATTTACATTTAATATCCCGAAAAGTTGGTCTAAAAGAGTTTAGCCGAGTGTATTTGGTTATTAGATGGAAATATAAATGTTCTCTCTGGAACTAGCTCCAGATTGATAGTGTTGCATTTGAAAAGCATTATTTTTTTATTGATTCTTAATGCAGTAAATTACCAAAGTTATTTGGCAGCAAACAGATCTGGCCTGTGATGTTGTCCCCCATCCATTCTCATGATAGCAACACAATTTGCATTAATCACATTCCTAGCTCACTCACTTATATTAAAAGGCTTCTACCATAATTAATCCGTTTTATTTCAAATCATTTTGGCAGGATTTCTGGCAATAAACACCCGCCGGAGACAGACACTTGAAAAATAACGTACACGTTTCTTCAATCTACCTACCTGACGGGGGAGTTATTGATAGCCCCACCAGGGCATCTGATGCAAATGTCTACTTATTAAGACCAATATGACAAATGTTAAGTGGATTATTTTGCATAAAAAATAGACAGTTTGCGGAGTTGTACAATTAACCTGTGTTTAGAAAATACCTTGATTTATGTCCACACTGATATTTGTGTTGCATACATTATGGAAATGTAATTTATAATCCATTTTGCTGATGTGGTCATAGTGCTTAACGCAATCATTTATATACACTTCAATATTGAATGTGCTAAAGGATCAACCTGGTTCTTTTTTTTAGCAAAATAAGGACAGGGAGGGATGGATGGGGGGTGTTTTCTTCTTTTAGATTACATGAGTCATAAAGGTCATTTGTAGTTTGTAGCCCAGGTTGCTTTGATATATACATTCAATTACAATGGACTTTTTGTTGGTGGTATAGCAAACAGTGACCTTGCCATTGATGTATCTTGAATAGCTATACTTCACACCTCCTCTTTGCTTTTTTTTCTACACTCCCAGGACTTTAAAGCACACACACCTTGAATAAATCATGGCATTCTATTTGACTTGGGCCAATTTCTCTGTATTCTTATGTAGTTATAGCACTGGAAGCTTGGCTAGAAAGCTAACTAAAGGCCAAACTTTGTTTTTTTTTTTTTAGTTTTGGATAGAGTGGTGAGGGGTTAGAACACCTGGCAATTTTTATTGCTGTCTGTGTCCCTGTTGAAGAGATTCACCCTCTCTGTTCAACCTGTTTACCATTATCATTGAAAGTGAAAGTTAAAAAAAAATACCCAATTTTGGGTTGTCCCCAGAAAAGTAATAGAGGGGAAATCTTCCAAGGAGGACACTAGTTCTGGTGACTTGGGGTCCCCAAGGAATTCCCTTAATTTGCAGGGATTTCCTCTCACTTCCTGTTTGGCTATGGGACAGGAAGTGAAGGGAAATCTCTGCAATGGGACACAGATGGTGAAAAAAATATGACAGGGGCTATAGCCCCCCCCCCCCCCCCAAAAGCTCTATCCAAAATGAAAAAACAAATTTTGTCTATAGTTCTACTTTAACCTTTGTATATGTGTGTATCATAACACAGCCTTGGGGGCTCCCCATAACTCTTTTTACTAGAGCTCCCCAAAACCAAATGGCTCTTTATGAGCAGTGAATTGTTAGCTTTGTGCTCTGCATTAAAGAGAACACCGATCACAGCCTCTGTTTGGGGTTTATGATGGTTTTTTTTCATTCATTCATATTTCTTGTTTGACTTTGTTAAAATGTATGTACATCACCTACTTCGTTCATCACTACAGCTTCTGAAACCTTTGGATAGAACAAGGGAGGGTTATAACCCCTGTCAGATTTTGTTTCACCATCTGTGTCCCATTGGGGAGATTTTCCTTCACTTCCTGTCCCATAGCCAAACAGGGAGTGAGAGGAAATCCCTGCAAATAAGGTGAATTCTTTGGGGATCCCCAGAACACCAGAACTAGTATACTTATTGGAAGATTTCCTCTTTATTACTTTTCTGGGGATGACCCAAAATTTGGGGTTTTCTTTTGCTTTCACTTTAAGTGATAATGGTAAATAGGACAAATGGAGAGGGGGAATCTCCTTAACAGGGGCACAGACAGCAATAAAAACTGAGAAGGGTTCTAATCCCTCTCCACTCTATCCAAAACACAAAAAAATGTTTTGCCTTTAGGTATACTTTAACTGAAAGGCATAGTGAC
Source organism: Glandirana rugosa (assembly GCA_018402905.1). NCBI lineage: Eukaryota > Metazoa > Chordata > Amphibia > Anura > Ranidae > Glandirana > Glandirana rugosa. The sequence continues at coordinate 181,467 of BLSH010034008.1, read as the reverse complement.
AGTACCACATTGCTCCAGCAGTTGGAATTTTTTTTTTGCAGCTCTAACATGTCCTTCAATTTGCTATAATGGAGAAATCTCAGCCAAAACTTGATCATGTTATATGCAGTCCCCGGGTTACAAACAAGATGGCTTCTGTAGGTTTGTTCTTAAAGCGGAGTTCCACCCACAAATACATCTTTATATATTTCAAATCACCTTTGGGGAAAAAAAATTTAACACTCACCCTAAGTGCCCTGTTGCTATGTGGTCCCTGTAATCTTCCACTTCCTGCCTCGCCTGGGCTCATGGGAGATGTGAGTGGTCATTTCCCATGTGTCAGTGGACATCCCTGAGCTGTTCCAGACAGGAAATGACGAGATTTTGTGGGGAAAAGACCTGTTCTCTATGTTGGCATAACAATGGGGCGGGACCTTCCTCCGTCGCTACCCATTGTTATGGCAACGAGACATACACTCGAGATCGAGAACTAGCATGCACTATCCAGGAAGAGACTCGAGGAGGGTGCGAGTGGGCTTCACATGTAAGTAAACACGGACCTCCGTTCTGTTAGAGGGGGAAGGGAGTGATCACAGCCTTCCTCTACATGGAAGCTGTGATCACTCCCCTCCCCCTGCCAGTCAAACATTAAGACAGTTAGAACACACCCAGGGAACATAGTTAACCCTTAGAGCGCCCCCTGCAGGTTAACCCCTTCACTGCCAATTGCATTTACACAGTAATCAGTGCATTTTTATAGCACTGATCGCTGTATAAATGCCAATGGTCCCAAAAAAGTGTCAAAATGTTCCGACATGCCCATTGCAATATCGCAGTACCGCTAAAAATCGCAGATCGCCGCCATTACTAGTAAAAAAAAATTAAAAATTAAAAACCCCAGAAATGAATTCTCATCATCCGTAAACGCGTCAACTTTTGCGCAAACCAATCAATAAACGCCGATTGCGATTTTTTTCTATCACAAATATGAAGAATATAAATCGGCCAAAACCGATGTAAAAAAATGTTTTTTTTATATATTTTTTTTTAATTTGTATTTTAGCAAAAAGTAAGAAATTTTGGGGTTTTTTTTGCACAATTGTTGCTCTTCTTTTGTTTATAGCGGCAATCAGAAATGACGCAGCGGTGATTAAATACCATCAAAAGAAAGCTCTATTTGTGGGGAAAAAAGGACGCAAATTTTGTTTGGGTCACACGACCGCGCAATTGTCATTTAAAGCGACGCAGTGCCGAATTGCAAAAAGGGCTTTGGTCAGGAAGGGGGCAAATCCTTCCGGGGCTGAAGTGGTTAAATATAAACTAAACACCTACCTACTATAAGTACTAAATACCTTTTCTCATCAGCAGTATATCGCAGTCTTGTGACTTCTATCAGTGTCCAGCAGAGCACCGGTTAAAGCTTGTAGGAGGAGTTTTCATTCTCCTCTGACTGTCCAATGAGGCTGCATAACCTCTGACCTTCTGTCTGGACAGTGCTAATTCCAGATACTATTTAAGATACGTACACATAATGCATAGAGTGCATTAAGGTAAAAAAAACTTTCTGCCTTTACAACCCCTTTATAGCTGAATTCTGGGTACAAAATTGTTTAAAATACATTTTTCATTAGCCATAAGGGATATAAATCCATGTTGTGTGCCCCAAATGCTTTTACAAACTCAGCTAGTGTCCGGTATCGGTGCCGATACGAAGCATTTGCATGAGTATTTGTGCAAATGCTCTGATACCTAATGAAAGTGATACGAAATGAATGGCCTCAAATTGCACAGCAAAGAATCACATATTTCCCTCACTGCTCCTGTGTGTTCCTGGGCTTGTCATAGTGACTTAAGTCTTGGCCCACACAGGAGCAGTGAGGGAAACGGCATGCGATTCGGACAGGAATTGCACTGCATTCCTGTTCAAATCGCATGCAATTTTTCTACAGTGCAATTTGGGCACAAGTATCAGTACTCGCCAAAAAAAAAAAAAGGTATTGTATCGGTGCAACCCAAAACTCTGATATTAACTTGAAGATAGAAGAAGTGAGACATCACCACTGTGCTGTACATAGTAGCCTGTGCAGAGAGCAGAGCTGTGGGAGGGATTAAACATCCACCCACTATAAATGGCCTGCAGAAAACTATAGGAGGGGGTGAAAACAAGACCAGTCACCCTGCACAAGTGACTGGCCTTTATTACAGGAAGTTCCTGCATAGAGATAAAGTTTCACACTGGATTACTGCACAGATCAGGAAAAAATACAGATAACATACCAAGATTCAAGAGAGAATTTATTTATTACCTATATTTATGTAGCACCAACAGTTTACATCATGTACATTCAGTCCCTGCCCTCGAGAAGGGTCCCTATCCAAGGTTCCTGTTTTACATACGCATAGATAATAGACAGCCAGAGCCACTTAACCTACCAGAATATTTTATGGAGTCCAGGAAGAAACCTAAGTACCTGGAGAAAAACCCACGCAAGCACACATAGAATATGCAAACTCTATTTATGTGGTATCCTAGTTGGAATTCAAACCAATGGGCCTAGTGCTACAATGCATAAGTATTAAAAAGGGTAAGTTCACATTTACAGAAAAATCTGTTAGGTGATCTTACACTGGACACCCTCCCATCGCACCCGGTCCCGTACCTGGAGCCGATGATCTCCCGCACTGACACATCGTAAAGCCGATTTACCGGTCCGGGGATCAGAAATCCCCCTCGGCTTAATCTCCTAAACGTACCTCATAAAGGTACGTATAGGAGGCATTCTGATTGGTCGGCACCACCGACCAATCAGAACGCGCGTATCCCATTCTGTCAGTGCTGGAGAAGAGGAGAAAGCTGCAGGGATTTCAAATCCCCAGACTGGTAAAGCGGGTGCGGGTGATCGCCGGACTCCAGGTCAGCGGGACCGGGTGCGATGGGGAGGGTGCCTAGTGTAAGTTCACCTAACAGATTTTCTGTAAACGTGAACTTACACTTTAAAGACTAAAGCCGGCCATAGATGTATTGAAATTTGTCCGGTTTAACAGGGAACGTATTAATTTTGATCCATCTATGGCCATTCCCCCTAGAGAGAAGTCTGTTCTAACATTCGGCTTCTCTCAAATAGGAATGTTGGTAAATGCTTGGCTGCAGCGCTGATCAGTATCAGTTTATTCTGACAGCAGAGGAGTCCCTGCTGTCAGAATACAATAATGCAGCGGGGACGATTCCCCAAACCACTTTATTTTTATTTATTTTTTTTTTGATCCATTGCTTTAGCAGAAATTCTCAAGTTGTAAGACCCATTTCACACTGGGGCTGCGTTCGCAGTAAAGTGCTGCTCGTTTTTGCGGCGCTTTTCGGCCGCTAGCGGGGTACTTTTAACCCCAAAGAAAGGGTTAAAATGCCCATGTTGTGGCGCTTCCGAAGCACTGCCCATTCATTGCAATGAGCAGGGGCGTTTTGGGAGCGCTGTATACAGCGCTCCCAACCCACCCCAAAGATACTGCTTGCAGGACTTTTCCTAACGTCCTGCAAGCGCACCACCCCAGTGTGAAAGCACTCGGGTGGCATGAAAGGCAGTTTTCAGGCGCTTTACATGCGCTATTTCTAGGGCTAAAACATCTGTAAACTGCCTTCAGTGTGAAAGGGGTCTAAATGATCAGATGCAGTTTTACTGTAATACATTTTTCAATGTCATTTGCTAAAGTTACATATTTTTGACACTCAGCCAAAAGGTTGGTGGAAAGATGATTCAGTTGGCAGGTTATTCTTCTTCTTGGACTATATGAAAGAATTTCTATCATTGACTCAAACCTGTATGCACATGCTGTATGACTGTCATAGGTTACATACAATACCATGAATACATTGGATACTGTCAGTATGTCGTACACGTATGTCCAAACTCAGTTACTATCTTTAAGAAAGT
>BLSH010034008.1:138515-152703 GCA_018402905.1 Glandirana rugosa | reverse complement strand
TGTACCGTGGGTACCAACGGTTTTGCTCAGATAAAATAACGGGACAAGGTTGAAAAACTCTGTACAACGACGGTAGTTAGAGTTTTAATGGAATAAAAAAAGAATTTTACCGTGTAAAAGAGTCAAATTTGTAAACTATGCAAAAGACAAAAGATAACATTTTTTTTATTCAAATACTCTAAAAGTTTAGTGACGTAAGACAGAAATACATCTAAAATGTGTCTCAGGGTTGACAAAACTTTAACCCCAACATATACGCCAGAAGTTAGAACAATGGTGATATCCAAATTGAAAACAGTCATTATGACATAAAACTGTGAAAAAAAGATACACGAAAGATACCAAAACAAACATGAAAATGTGCCATTTTAAGAAAAAAATAAGGTAATTTTGAGATTGATGGCAGCAACATGTCTCAAAAAGTTGGAACAGGGCAATAAAATAGACTCGTTTTGGCAACCATGGGTGCCATGTCCTCCAGAATGAAGAGGAGAGGGACCTTCCAGCTTGTTATCCAAGCTCAGTTCAAAGGCCTGCATCTTTAATAGTGTAAGGGGGTGCATTCTGGAATTGGCAGCTTGCATATCTGGTAAGGCGCCATCAATGCTAAAAGATATATCCAGATTTAGAGCAGCATATGCTCCCGTCCAGATGTCTTTTTCAGGAAAGGCCTTGCATATTTCAGCAGGACAATGCAAAACCTAATACTGCATCTGTGACAACAGCATAGCTTCATAGTAGAAGAGTCTGGGTGCTTTGCCTGCCTTCAGTCCAGACCTTTCACCAACTGAAAATATTTGGCACACCATGTAAAGAAAATTATATGGCAAAGAAGATCCAGGATTGTTGAGCCGTTAGATCCTATATCAGGCAAGAATGGACTGAGAGGGCTTAAGTATTTGAGCCTGGTCATGTGGCCACCCCCCTTCCTGCTTGTTTTTTTTTTTGTTTTTTTTTTAAGGGGGGGAGTAAAGGTCCCTTTAAGAGTATTGAATTGTCCTTAGGTGGGAAAAACATGGTCATGTGATATTGGGGAATATTCTTGAATGACAAATGACCGCCCTAGAGGGTTCCAGAAGGTCACATGACCAGCTGGAACATTCTAGAAAAGGGGCTCATTATATAAAGCGGCCCTCCACGGGAATAATTGTGCCAGTTGGTCAGAGTCAGCAACAAGCTCCCAACCCCCACCCTTCCTGCGGGTACATTATGTGGTTCGTCACCCTTTATATTTAAATGGGAGACTTGTGTTTACTGATATGCTGTATTGCTCGGTTCCTTTAAAACTGAGCTGTTTGTAATTATTATTTACAAGTGAAGAAATTTTATGTATTAATAAAATTGATTAAATTGATAAGTTATTTAAATAACTTATAGGTTTAAGGTCTGGAGACTGGCTAGACCAGTGTTTTTCAACTCCAGTCCTCAAGGCACACCAACAGGTCATGTTTTCAGGATTTCCCTCAGATGAAACAGCTGTGGTAATTACTAAGGCAGTGAAACTGATCAAATCACCTGTGCAAACTCATGGAAATCCTGAAAACATGACCTGTCGGTGTGCCTTGAGGACTGGAGTTGAAAAACACTGGGCTAGACCACTCCATGACCTTAATTTGCTTCTTCTGGAACCTGTCCTTGCTTGGTGGTATGTTCTGGGTCATGGTCATTCTGGAAGACCCATCCACGACCCCTCTTCAGTGTTCTGGCTGAGGAAAGAAGGTTCTCATCCAAGATTTTACAATACATGGCCCCGTCCATTGGCCCCTCAGTGCGGCAAAGTCAGCCTGTACCTTTAGCAGAGAAACCCCAAAGCATCATGTTTCCACCTCTGTGCTGGACTGTAGGGATGGTCTTCTTAGGGTCATAGTCAGCATTTTTTTTTTTTTCCCTCCAAACACGGCAAGTCGAGTTAATGCCATAGAGCTCAATTTTGGCCTCATCTGACCATGGCACTTTCTCCCAATCCTTCTCTGAAGCTTTTAGATGTTCATTGGCAAGCTTCAGATGGACCTGTATATGTGTCTTCTTGAGAAGGGGGGCCTTGCAGGTGCTGCAGGATTTCAGTCAATGGCGGTGTATTGTGTTACCAATGGTTTGCTTAGTGACTGTGATCCCAACTGCCTTGAGATCATTCGCAAGCTCCTTCCATGATCCCTCACTTTTTTCATGATCATCCTTACCCCCTGAGGCAAAATCTTGCATGGAGCTCCAGACCAAGGGCGATTGATGGTTATTTTGTATTTCTTCCATTTATGAATAATTGCTTAAACAGTTGTCTTCTTCTCACCAAGCTTATTTCTGATGGTCTTGTAGCCCATTCCAGCCTTGTGTAGGTCTACAATTTGCCTTGACATCCTTTGACTGCTGTTTGATCTTGCCCATAATTGTGAGGTTTGAATGGAAGACACAGATTCTGTGGACAGGTGTCTTTAAATGCAAATAACAAATTTGTCTTTTGGAGCACCACATGTGCACATACTGTAGCCAGTCTGTGGGAGCCAGAATTATTTTTGGTTAGTAGTGGATCATATACTTATTTTACTCATTGAACTGCAATTCAATTTATAACATTTGGTTGATATTTTGTCTCTATCATTTACAATACACCTATGATAAACAATTAAAGACCCTTCATTTCTCTTCTTTCTGTTCCATATGCATATTTCCTCTGGTTACCTACAAACACATATGAGGCCAATTTATTATGACCACCAGCACACTACTGCACAAGCTGCACTCCTTCAAAGCTCTCCAAAACCTAAGAGGGTTGGTTTTGTAATGTTTAGATTGACTCATTCCCAGTACAGAACTCTGATACACTGTTAAATACTGTCACACGTTGTGTAATTGTATGTTGTCCGTGCATTCTTAATGCTGTTAATACTCTTTCTTGAAGGAATTGTATCCTGCTTTCTGCATCCACAATGGAGGATCTGATCTGGAGCGACTTCCCACTGCAAGCACTTGCATGAACCTCCTAAAACTGCCGGAATTTTATGATGAGAATCTAATGAGGAGCAAACTGCTTTACGCCATAGAATGTGCTGCTGGCTTTGAGCTAAGCTGAGTCTGGGTTTTAATTCAACACAAGGAAACCCCTGCCAGGGACTGGAAATCGGTGCCTAAACGGAATTCCCCATCTAATGGAGATGCTTCAGGAATCCTGACTTTATTATGTGGAAAGTCAACATAAAAATCTGCCATAGGCCATCATACCGTGAAAATTGCAGTTTGTACTTCGAAAAAAGAAGGAAAAAACGATATTTAAATATTGAGGCCAGTCTGCAGATAATAACCAAAGATAAAGATTTGGCTTAATGCTGTTTGGACTGAAAACATCCACAAGCTGGCAATAAGTTTATACAACAAGCAGATTGGTTGCCTATTGGCCTAAACAGGGTCAGGATCATCTAGAGGTGAAAAAGTCATCTGCACACAGCAGAACAAAGGGATGCAAAAGATACATTGCACCCTGTTGTTGTTTTACATCATAGTAAATGAATTTTAACTGTTTCCACTGTGTTTCTTTCACTACCTGCTGCACTGGTAATTTACCATCAAAAATGTCATTCATGGTATTTTATTTGTTCTTTCTATTCCAATCAAAGACCCCCTTTAGAAAACGTGGACTATACAGGCTTCTGTAAAATGTATATCATGATGGGTATGAACACAGTTGTGAATATAAAAAAATGCTTTGCTTTTGTTCCCATTATTGTACAGATTTTTTTATATCAGATTTTCTTTTGTTCATGTAGTACAGTCTACGGTCATGGCTATGGAGGAGAGTATACAGTAACAACTATTAAATATTATTTCAAACTACATGTCTGCCTATTTTCAGTGTTGTATAGAAAATCAAACACTTTAGGATGAGTTCTTTACTGAAATATGGAGATACCTGCCCTACCCTGCATCAGTGCTGCATGAAGTGTCCTGAACGAAGGCTTCTAGTTTTATATGTTCTCACAGCCTGGTATGCAGAGTTTGTTGGTCAATGTAGCAAACCAAAGAACAGAAAAAGTCAGCACTATATAAGCCAATGTAACTGGCTGCTGGCAAAAAAAGATCAATGTAAAAAAACCTTCAAATACAGATACACAATATGTTGCAGCACCACACTAATGAATACAAATATATAAGTAAGAATACATTAAAAATTCTATATCTGCAGTGTAAAATCAATATACATAAAATTCATCTTCATGTGAAGAAAAAAAAATAAATGATTTCCACCAGTGCATCCAAAAGTATGTGAAGAAATAAAGCCGCGGCTCCGAGTTCCATGCGGTGGCAAAGCTTATGTGCTGGCGTCACGCCACTGCTCAGAGCAAGGGCTTTAGATGTGCGTTCCAACTAGTGGTTTTCTATCTATGAGTGTTTATTCCTATTGAGATTTGCTTTTAATGTTTAATGTTTGGAGAGATGTATTTATTGAAATACTACACCTTTGTCTTCCTTCTGTTTGTGAGCTTTGACTGTACAGCTACTTCGGATATTACTGCCCCCAGTGGAGGAGTGCTGGATAAAGAGGTGCTTGTCAAAGGTTGGAGCTGATAGCAGAAGGGTGGGAATCCTCTTTATAGTCATAAGGCTGTTTATGCTACTTACCATTTTGCAGCAATTATTTTTGATGCTTGTGCAATTTTGGTGGTGGATGACGATGATCAGAAGGATTTCACAGTCGGTTAAATTGGTGAAAGTTGTTCACGTACTTTCAGATGGACTGGTGGAAGTCCTCTATACGCCGCTCTAAAAGATTAAAGGAACACTTTTTAATCAGAATATAGCAGCATGTCAATTAAACTCCTGGGCTATTGATCTGGTCAGTTAAGTAGCAGAGTGGGTTGTTAATCCATTTCAGCTGTTGTGGTGTTAATGAAATTATCAACAGGTGCACTAGATAGGCAACAATGAGATGACCTCCAAAATAGGAATTGTTTTACAAGTGGAGGCCCTTTTTTTCCCTTCTCATCTTTTCTGACTGTTCTTCACTAGTTTTGCATTTGGCTAGGGTCAGTGTCACTACTGGTAGCACAAGGCAATACCTGGACCCTATAGAGGTTGCACAGGCAGTCCAACTCCTCCAGGGTGGCACATCAATACATGCCATTGCCAGAAGGTTTTAATGTGTCTCCCAGCACAGTCTCAGCATGGAGGAGATTCCAGAAGACAGTTACTCTAGGAGAGCTGGACAGTGCCATAGAAGGTCCTTAACCCACCAGCAGGACCGGTATCTGCTCTTTTGTGCAAGGAGGAATAGGATTAGCACTGCCAGAGCCCTACAAAATGACCTCCAGCAGGCCACTGGTGTCAATTTCTCTGACCAATCAAACAGACTTCATGAGGTGGTCTGAGGGCCTGACGTCCTCTAGTGGGCCCTGTACTCAGAGCCTGACACTGTGGAGCTCGATTGGCATTTGCCATTGAACACCAGAATTGGCAGGTCTGCCACTGGTGCCCTGTGCTTTTCACAGATGAGAGCAGGTTCACCCTGAGTACATATGACAGACGTGAAAGGGTCTGGAGAAGCAGTGGAGAATGTTATGCTGCCTGTAACATCGTTCAGCATGACCGGTTTGGTGGTGAGTCAGTGATGGTTTGGGGAGGCATATCCATGGAGAGATGCACAGACCTCTACAGGCTAGACAATGGCATCCTGTCATTAGGTTCTGGTATGAAATCCTTGGACCCATTGTCACACCCTACAATGGTACAGTGGGTCCTGGGTTCCTCCTGGTGCACAACAATGCCCAGCCTTGCGACAAGAGAATGCAGCCAGCCAGGAATTGATACCATTAAATGTCCCCCATGCTCTCTTGACCTAAATCCAATAGAACACCTCTGGAATATTATGTTTCAGTCCATTCGACGCTACCAGGTTGCACCTCAGTCTGTTCATGAGCTCAGTGATACCCTGGTCCAGATCTGGGTGGAAATACCCCAGGACACTATCCATTGTCTCATTAACCACTTGCCGAACGCCAATCGGCATCTGACGGCGGCAAAGTGGCTCTGTAAGGCGAAACGCCGTCATACGACGGCGGCCGCCAGATCGAGCACAGTGAGCGCGCGCGCGCCGCCGGAGGCGCACCCGCGTGCTCACTGTGTCCGGGGAGGGCCAGGGAGCGGGTGCGGCGGCTTCGATTGCCGCCGGCCACCCGTGATGCCCCCCCCCGGAGTGCAGGAGCGGGGGTCCGTGTAAGTAAACGCGGACCTCCGCTCTGTGTGAGGGGGAAGGGCTGTGATCACAGCCTTCCTGTACGTGAAGGCTGTGACCACTTCCCTTCCCCAGCTAGGCAAGCCCCCATACAGTTAGAACACGCCCAGGGAACATAGTTAACCCTTAGAGCGCCCCCTGCAGGTTAACCCCTTCACTGCCAATGGCATTTACACAGTAATCAGTGCATTTTTATAGCACTGATCGCTGTATAAATGCCAATGGTCCCAAAAAAGTGTCAAAATGTTCCGACATGTCCGCTGAAATATCGCAGTACCGCTAAAAATCGCAGATCGCCACCATTATTAGTAAAAAAAATAAATAAAAACCCCAAAAATTAATTCTCATCGTCCGTAAACGCGACCACTTTTGCGCAAACCAATCAAACGCCGATTGCGATTTTTTTTATCGCAAATATGATGAAGAATATAAATCGGCCAAAAACGGTGAAAAAAAATGTTTTTTTATATTTTTTTTTTGGATTTGTATTTTAGCAAAAAGTAAGAAATTTGTTTTTTTTTTGCAAAATTGTCGCTCTTCTTTTGTTTATAGCAGCGATCAGAAATGACGCAGAGGGGATCAAATACCACCAAAAGAAAGCTCTATTTGTGGGAAAAAAAGGACGCAAATTTCGTTTGGGTACAACGTCGCACGACCGCGCAATTGTCCGTTAAAGCGACGCAGCGCCGAATCGCAAAAAGGGCTCCGGTCCTAAAGCTGGAAATCCTTCCGGTCCTTAAGTGGTTAAGAGCATGCCCTGACGTTGTCAGGCATGTATACAAGGATGTGGGGGCCATACAAACTACTGAGTACCATTTTGAGGTGCTGCAATAGAATTTCAGCAAAATGGACTAGCCTGCTGCGTCATTTTTTCACTTTGATTTTTGGGGTGTCTTTGAATGCAGCCCTCTGTAGATTGATAATTTTCATTTCCATGTTCCTAACACATTACCCAGTCTATATCAGTATAGGTATCCAGCATGAGATTTTTTCCCCATTGAGATCTGATGTGTTTTCAAAGTGTTCCTATAATTTTTTTGAGCAGTGTATATTTTACACATGGAGATACTTCAAGTATATTGATTTTACACTGCAGATATACAATTTATTCTCATACACAGTGGGTAAATAGGGTAAATAAGTGTTGAACACATCAGCTTTTTCTAGGTAAATAAATTTCTAAAGGTGCTATTGACATGAAATGCCCACCACATGTCGGTAACAACCTATACAATCCATACATACAAAGAAACCCGTTCAGAAATTAAGTTATGTGTAATAAAAATGGAATGACACAGGGAAAAAGTATTGAACGTGCTAACTGAAATTTATTTAATACTTCATACAAAATCCTCTATGGAGAAACTATTCGCATGCATTGCTTAGGTGTGATTTTAGCCCATTCTTCCACACAAACGGTCTTTAACCGCTTGCCGACCGGCTCGCGTACATTTACTCCTGCGAAGTGGCAATGTACCACGAATCGCCGTATATAAATGCCGATTTGCGCAGCTAGGGGGCCACTCGCCAGCGGCGGCACGCTCTCGTGCTCGCCACACACTGCGTGAGCGTGGCCAAGAGACAGGCGAACTCGATGTCCGCCGGCGATCCGCGATCGCCTACTACAGAGGAAGAACAGGGAACCGCTGATGTAAACATGACGGTACCCCGTTCTGTCAGGTGGCATGACAGGGATCTACTGATCCCTGTCATCGGGATCAGTTAGATGTGTCATGCCCCTGCCAGCCCAGCCCTCACACAGTTAGAACACACTTAGGGAACACATTTAACCCCTTGATCGCCCCCTTAGTGTTAACCTCTTCCCTGCCACTGACATTTATACAGTAATCAGTGGCTATTTTTCGATCTGATCGCTGTATAAATGTCAATTGTCCCAAAAAAGTGTCAAAAGTTCCGATAAAAATCAACGCAAACCGATCGATAAACGCTTATTGCAATTTATTTTATTTTTTTACCAAAAATATGTAAAAGAATACATTTTGGCCTAAACTGATGAATAAATTTGTTTTTGTTTTTTTGTTTTTGGATATTATAGTAAAAGTAAAAAAATATTGGGTTTTTTCAAAATTGTCGCTCTTTTTTTGTTTATAACGCAAAAAATACAAACCCCAGAGGTGATCTAATACCACCAAAAGAAAGCTCTATGGGGAAAAAAAGGAAGTCAATTTGTTTGGGTACAACGCCGCACGACTGCGCAATTATCAGTTAAAGCAATGTAGTGCCGAATCGCAAAAAGTGCTCTGGTCAGGAAGGGTGTAAATCCTTCCGGGGCTGAAGTGGTTAAATCTTGCAGGTTCCATGGGCCTCTTCTATGAACTCTGATCTTTAGTCTTTTCCATAGGTTTTCTATTGGAAGTCAGGTGGTTGGCTGGGCCTTTCTAGCAGCTTTATTTTCTGTCTTTGAAACCAATGGAGAGTTTCCTTGGCTTTGTGTTTGGGATCATTGTCTTGCTGAATGTCCACCCTCGTTTCATCTTCATCATCCTGGTAGATGGCAGCAGATTTTTATCAAGAATGTCTTGGTACATTTTTCCATTCATCCTTCCTTCAAAGATATGATGTTTGCAGTACCGTATGCTGAAAAAACAGTGTCACACCATGATGTTCCCACCTCCAAACCTCACTGTTGGTATGGCGGTGTTTTTGGGGTGATGTGCAGTGCCATTTGATCTCCAAACATAATGTGTATTATGGCATCCAAAGAGTTCCATTTTGGTCTCATCTGACCAGATTATATTCTCCCAGTATTTCACAGGCTTGTCTAAAAGTTTTGCAGCAAACTTTAAACGAGCTTCAACATGTTTTTTCTTCAGCAATGGAGTCTTGCATGGTGAGCATGCATACAGGCCATGGAGGCTCAGTGCATTACTTATTTTCTTTGAAATAATTCTGTAGCTCGGCACAAGTGGTCCTTGCCTCTTGGACAACTCTTTTGATAATTATTTTCACTACTCTGTCAGAAATCTTGCAAGGAGAAACTGGTCGTGGCCGGTTTATGGTAAAATAATATTTTCACTTCCGGATTATGGTCCCAACAGTGCTCACTGGAACATTCAGAAGTTTAGAAATCCTTCTTTAACCAATGCCATCAGTATGTTTTGCAACAATAAGGTTACGAAGGTCTTGAGAGAGCTTTTTGCTTTTACCCATCGTGAGATCTTTCTTGTCTGACACCTTGGTAATGAGACACCTTTTTATAGGCCACCAGTTGACACTGAACCAACTGATATTAATTTACACTGACAAGGGGCAGGAATGCTTTCGAATTACTGATAGATTTCAGCCGGTGTTTTGGCTTTTCATGTCTTTCTGCACTTCCCTTTCTTCATGTGTTGAATACTTTTTCCCTGTGTCATTCCATTTTATTACACATAATTTCATTTCTGGACTTACTTGTTTTGGTTTCTTTGCATGTACGGATTGCATGGATTGTTACCGATGTGGTGAAAATTTCATGTCAATAGCACCTTTAGAAATATATTTACCTAGAAAATGGTGACATGTTCAATACTTATTTTACCCGCTGTATATATTTCTGTTCAGTAGTGTGGTGTTGCAACATATTGTGTAAATGTAGGAAATCAGTCACGTGTTTTTCACTGTTTGCTTCTCTAGCACAAGCACAAATGGAAGCCTAGCCACAAGTGCCTGTGTTTGCTACACCATCTGTAGTCTTGTTGAAAATGTTGTGGGTAGAGAAGTTAGGGATTGTCCTTTTAGTATTATGAGGCTTAGACGCAGGAGATATATCTTGTATACAAACAGTGAGTGCAGAAAACTGGTTTGGAAAGGTTAAACACCGATTTGAATGGGAAGGTTGACTGTTACTTTAAGGCAGTGGTTCTCAACTCCTGTCCTCAGGACCCACCAACAGGCCAGATTTTAAGGCCTCATACACACGGACGTTTCTTAAAAAATAAACAAAACGTCGGGCCTGACGTCAAGGAAAAAAAATAAGTGTTTTTCGGCGTTATGCATGGGCGTGGGTGAGCATCGGCGTCAATAGGCGTTTTTTTAAAAAAAAATCATCCCTCTGCTATTTTTCAACCTAAAAACGTCAGCGTCAAAAAACGCTGGTTAATGCTGGTACGGCGTTAGTGAGCATTTTGCAGCGTTGGCGTCAAAGAACGGCAAAACATTACAGCCTCAGAACGCGCTGGCCGTGGGTTCTACTTTCAGCTCACTAACGCTGACGCCATCTACAGCTCAAAAACGTCGGCTTTTTTATGGGGCCATTGACTAACATGGAGAGCTGCAAAAAACGCCAGAAAACACCGGCGTCAAAAAACGTCCGTGTGTATGAGGCCTAAGTATTACCTGGGGAGATACAGACTAGAATACTGCAATCACTGAGCAGCAAATTATATCACCTGTGATGTATTTTCAGTTATCTTGCAAACCTGGCCTGTTAGTGGGTCCTGAGGACAGGGGTTGAGAACCACTGCTTTAAGGGCTCATGCACATGGGTGCATTCCTCTTTGCAGCATAAAAACAATAATGTGTTTTGGTGCCTGGGAGCCTCTGGCGCTACGTATAGCTGCTCATAGACATGAATAGGTCTAGGTATCTGCACTCAGGTATGCACTGCAATTTACATAAAGTGGTGCATGCATACAGAAGTAAGGTCCTTTGCTTTGCAGCAGAGCAAAGGTTCCAGAAATGGGTGGTGGGACAGGTAATGGTAAAGTCCCTTCTTGCTTCTTAATTTTTATTTCAGTTCCTGTAAACATAAATATGGGTACTCCTGCAGCTGAATTTTCAAGGTACAGAATGTTTGGGCTGTTGTCCTGATCCTGGCTTCTCTATGTAGTGAATTGCTAATCTTAAACAAATGTGGAGGATGAGAGTTAAAGCAATTCAAAGTCCAAAAAAACCCCAAAAATCTATTGTGCAACACATACTAGCACACTATGAAATACTTACCTTGGAACTAAGCTCTCCGGCGCTGTAAAGTCACTGCTGAGAGGGCTGACATGTCATCGTCCCCCCCCCCCCCTGTTTTCCGGGCTCGCAAGCTCCAGCTATGCGATGATGTCACTCACGTGCAGGAGCTGGCATTTCTGGCACAGGCTATGAAGGTCTGGCACCGTAAGCCGGACCTTCAGAATGCATGCGCCAATGATGTCGACTGCATGCACTCTGAATATCTCTTAAACTGTGCAAGTGTATGAGATGTTCATAGTACCTACAGGTAAGCTTTAATATAGGCTTACCTGTGGGTACAAGTGGTAGTACAGAGTTTACTACCACTTTAAGACTTCATTAACTGGTTCCCGACCGACTCACGTACATTTACTGCTGCTGTGTGGCTCTGTAGCACGAATCGCCGTCTATAAATGGCGGCTCGTGCGGGCACGCTCTCGTGCCCACCGCACTCTGCAGAGTTGTGGCTGCGGCTCGGGCGGACTCAATCTAGGAAACACAGTTAACCCCTAGATTGCCCCCCAGGTTAATGCCTTCTTTATACAGTAATCAGTGGATATTTAAATGTCTGATGGCTGTATATATGTCAAGGGTCCCAAAAAAATGTCCATCATGTCTGCCCCAACATTAAAGTCCCGATATAAATCGCAGATCGCTGCCATTGCTAGTAAAAAAAAATTGTAAAAACACCAGAAATTAATTCTCATGGTTTGTAAATGCGGCAACTTTTGTGCAAACCAATGAATAAACGCTGATTGCGATTTTTTATTTTTTACCAAAAATATAAGGAAGAATATAAATCGGCCAAAACCGATGAATACATTTGTTTTTTCATATTTTTTTTTTCTCCTACGTTCACTGACAGACGCAGCTCTTCATGACTTTGTGGGGTTTTATGTTCGTCCTACCAGGAGTTAACTAGGCAGGGAAAAGAAATCAGCTGGCCCCTCCCCTGGGGGCCGTCCTCTTTTCCTACATTAAAACCCCCCTCCCAGAGGAGCTCTCCAGTTTCAATGCCTAGTTCGCAAGGAGTTGACCTGGCTTCCCTATAGGGAACTGCGGTCCTATTGTGACCATTTTCTTTTTTATATTTTTTCTTTTTTCTGCAATCAAGATGATCTGCTATCAAGAAGCCGGTCGGGGCATCGAGAGTCTTAGTGCTCTGTACTTTCCCCGACCTGGCCACCATGATGCGAAGCCAGCCCCAACACAGGGACCCGCCGCATCTTACCCGTTCCGTGCGGATGGCCCGGGGCGAGATCCCCCATATTGGTCCCCGATTCGTTCGGCAGGGTGACTCTGGGCCTGCAGCGACCCCCCCGCCGAGGGTGGAAAGTCTGCATCCGGGTGGCTACCGTGGCGTCGGACTGGTAAGTGAGCGCCCTGCCTTCCTCCCCACATGGGGAGTGAAGAGGGCCCGACGTCCAAAAATGCAATTTTTTCACTGCTCCTGTAGCTGTCCAGGGTAGCCACCGGGTGGGAATTAGCCTCTCATCTTGCCCCCTGCCACCCCCCGCCCTCACCCCCCCCCCCCCCTCCCCAGCGCTGTACCTTCGTTCAGCCTTCTCGTCCAGCATCGCCATGCGGTCTTTCGGCCGACATTTTGCCGTAGCCGCGGACATTTTCAGTCTATGGGGCTTTCCCTCTAGCGCTAGGAGCGGCCATAATCGGTACTGCATGTTGCCTGAGAGGTGTGCACACCCTCTAGTGCTTCCTGGCGGCCATCTTCACTGCATGCTCTGCATTCTACACGTGGCTGCAGCTTCTTCTTCTCTCTGAAAACGGCAGCTGACAGAGGCTGAGCGATTGGCGCTATCAGGCAGCAAAACAGCAAGTATAGCTGGGCTCCCTCTGGGCTGGTGGCGGTGGGGTGCTGTCCTCTGGACCCTGTGGGTGGTGGCTGTGTGCGGGGCGTCCCTTCCTTCCATCCATCCATCCCTGTTATGGCTGATCTCCCTGCTGAACCTACTGAGGTGGCTTCAGCAGCCACGCAGTCTGACCAAGGGGCTTTTTTCTCTCCCAGCTGGGGGATTGAGTTTCTTCCGCGTGGGGAAGCCGCTCTGCGGGCCCCCAGGAAGAGGCGGCCCCCCCCCCTTCATCAGGGGAAGATTCTGAGCCGGAGGTGGCTTTAGGGGTCTTAGGGACCCCGGGGGATGGGCAGCACAGTGGCGTAGGGGGTAAAACTTCCGCCTGGCAGAAAAAGAGTCGCTGGTTCGAATCCCCAGCATGACGACCCTGCCTGGAGTTTGCATTTTCTTCCTGTGCCTGCGTGGGTTTCCTCCGGGTACTCCGGTTTCCTCCCACACTCCAAAGACATGCTAGCCTGTCTGATGAGGAAACG
Organism: Glandirana rugosa; assembly: GCA_018402905.1. Taxonomy (NCBI): domain Eukaryota; kingdom Metazoa; phylum Chordata; class Amphibia; order Anura; family Ranidae; genus Glandirana; species Glandirana rugosa. The sequence goes on along the minus strand of BLSH010034008.1, from coordinate 139,198 downwards.
GGTGGTGACATGGAAACTGAGGACAAGAGCCTGTGACTGACCAGGACAATGTGCTGGTAGCCACCATTATCGCTGGCATTCGCACCAAGTTGCAGTTGGATCAAACAGGCGAATTGCGGGCTGTCTATGTGTGCGGGTCTTCTAGGCACCCCAAGGCCCCAAGTCCTATCCTTACGATGAATTTTTTGACCATTTCCTATACTGTGAATGGCAACAACCACGCCGTTCTCCCTCACTGACTGCACGTTTTGTCTGAACGCTATCCTTTGAGGAGAGCTTCCGGAAGAAATGGGAATCTCCTGCGGTGGATCCGCCTATTGCACGCCTTACTAAGGCGCCTACCATTCCTATGGAGGGGACTCCTTCCTTTAAGGATCCTGCTGAAACAGAGGCATTTCTGAAGTCCTTGTTTTTAAATGCGGGCTCCGCGGTGCGACCTACTTTGGCTGCGGCCATGGCAGTGCAGTACCTTTCGGAGTGCATGAAGGAACTTAGGGCGGACCTGACTGAAGGTCGCCTCATGGAGGCACCGCAGAACGCTGAGTTTTTATTCCAGGGGATTAATACCTCTGTGATGCGGCGGTGGACGTTCTGCCCTTGTTGTCCAGAATTTCTATATCGGCCATTAGGTTTCGCAGAATTCTTTGGCTGCGATCCTGGTCGGGTGACCACTATCCTGAACC
>BLSH010034008.1:95421-136133 GCA_018402905.1 Glandirana rugosa | reverse complement strand
AGGAGAAATTGGTGAAGTCGGGACCTTCCTAAAGGGTACAATCCTGGTCTCGTGAAAAACGCTAAGCCGTGACGCAGTGAACTATTAATGTGCCAGTACGCTGCGACATGGGTTTCAAACACAGGAAAAAAGGGGTGTTTATCTCGAAAGAAAACCGCCATAAACTAGGGGAGACGCCTTAAAGACTAGTAGTCATGAAGAGCTGCGTCTGTCAGTGAACTCGGAGAAAAGGATTTTACGGTAAGTTTTAATAAAATCCCTTTTTTTGGATATGTATTTTAGCAAAAACTAAGAAATATTGTTTTTTTTGTTTTCTGTTAATAGTGGTGATCAGAAATTCCGCAGAGGGGATCAAATACCGCCAAAAGAAAGCTCTATTTGTGGGGAAAAAAGGACACAAACTTTGGGTACAGCGTCGCATGACCGTGTAATTATCAAGTGACGCAGTGCCGAATCGCAAAAAGTGCTCTGGTCCTAACATGGGAAATCCTTCCAGGGCTGAAGTGGTTAAAGAGGAAGTAACCCACTGGGGTTTTTTTCTGAGCTGCAGTAAAGGCATAATGTGCTAGTATGCATTGCATACTGGAGGCTGCATCCATCTTCACCTGTCTTCCTTCTGGGTCCGCGCACTCCGTCTGTGTGATTGGCCGAAGCCGTGTGATGTCATTCCCGCACATGCACGCAGGAGCTGCCGGTCATGCCACAGGGCTCTGAAAAAACGGTACGAGTGGCCGTTCTTTCAGAGCGCATGCGGCAATGATGTCATCGGCTGCATATACAGTCAATATATGCACTGTGCACTGTTTAGGAGATATTTACAGTACCTATAGGTACAAATAATCGATGGACGTTTACTCTCACTTTAACTGTATGATCTAAAAACAAGTCGGAAATGGCTGCTCCTCTATTGTATTGTAATGTGATCTGAGCTTCATAGTTTTTCTGGGCTGGTAAAGGTGAGCCTTTTATTATTTGTCTTTTTAATCTTCCTTTATATGAATCACGTGACTTTAGGATTCAATTTCCATAAATCAGCCTGCATCAACAAGTAATTACCCAGCCTCAGCCCTATCCATGCACTTACTAATTCAGTTCGTTGCACAATAAATCCATAAACTCTCGCCAGTCACCTAAAGTCTCTGAATTCATTGCAAGTAAGAAGTGTAATGTATGCAGAGAGGATGGCTTCCTTGTTGGAAGTACATTATCATCCATTACTGCGAATAAAATATCCCATAGTTCAAAGTGTTAAATGCTGTCATAAACATGGGAAGAAGGCAAAAGTGGAAATAATATACAGACTGCAGATGTGCTCTGTACACAAAATGTTATAACTTATCAACATGTTCCCACCTTAAGTCATAATCAAGGAGTAATTTTTATCTAAGAGCAGAAGTAAACTGCAATAAAATATCCCCAATGTCTTCTATTCATTAAGGGAGGTTTAAACGGTCAAATGAAATGTATGCTAAAACATTTTCTGAGTACGTTTTGGCAAAGCATGTATTGTGACAACATAGTGCAGAACCACAATATACGGTCTTAATTAAACGGTATAATAGATGAAACCTCTTTAAGAAGGGCTTAAGAGCATTGTGCTTGACAACAATTATCAATAATTGGAAACCAGAAGCAAATACTTAACAACTGTTTGACTTGTGCCAAAGTAGAGGACATTATCTACAGGATTTGTCTTAAAGGGAATGTACTGTACAGTATTCAACATTCTATGTTTTCTTTGTAAAATATTTACAACTCTGCCATAGTTTTCAGAATTTAGAAACCAAAAAAAAAAAATCTATATTTAAATACTCATTAACCACTTCAGCCCCGGAAGGATTTCCAGCTTTAGGACCGGAGCCCTTTTTGCGATTCGGCACTGCGCCGCTTTAACTGGCAATTGCGCGGTCGTGCGATGTTGTACCCAAACTAAATTTGCGTCCTTTTTTTCCCACAAATAGAGCTTTCTTTTGGTGGTATTTGATCCCCTCTGCGTCATTTCTGATCGCCGCTATAAACAAAAGAAGAGCGACAATTTTGCAAAAAAAAAACAAATTTCTTACTTTTTGCTAAAATACAAATCCAAAAAAAAAATATAAAAAAAAATTTTTTTTCACCGTTTTTGGCCGATTTATATTCTTCCTCATATTTGCGATAAAAAAAATCGCAATCTGCGTTTATTGATTGGTTTGCGCAAAAGTGGTCGCGTTTACGGATGATGAGAATTCATTTTTGGGTTTGTTTTTTTTTACTAATAATGGCAGCGATCTGCAATTTTTAGCGGTACTGCGATATTGGGGCGGACATGTCGGACTATTTTGACACTTTTTTGGGACCATTGGCATTTATACAGCGATCAGTGCTATAAAAATGCACTGATTACTGTGTAAAAGCCATTGGCAGTGAAGGGGTTAACCTGCAGGGGGCGCTCTAAGGGTTAACTATGTTCCCTGGGCGTGTTCTAACTGTATGGGGACTGTCCTGGCTGGGGAAGGGAAGTGGTCACAGCCTTCATATACAGAAAGGCTGTGATCACAGCCCTTCCCCCTCACACAGAACGGAGGTCCGTGTTTACATACACGGACCTCCGTTCCTTCGCTCCGGGGGGGGGGGCATCGCGGGTAGCCGGCAGCAATCGAAGCCGCCACACCCGCTCCCTGGCCCTCCCCGAACACAGTAAGCGCGGCCGCCGTCATATGACGGCGATTTGCGCTCACGAGCCACCTTGCCGCCGTCAATTGCCGATCGGCGGTCGGCAAGGGGTTAATAGATGCTAAGGCTCCCTGCACACTGAAGCTGATAAACGACCGTTCATGGTCGTTTGGGCTTTTTTTTTTATAACAGCCCAAAAATGCCCCTTTATGTTATCCTGTGTCCATGCACACATGGACGTTTATTGTCGTTTAACAGCGGTGACGTTTTTGGGCTGTTATCTGAATGTCCTGAATTGGCGGTCAAGAGTCGTTCTTCTGACCACAAAAAACGCTGGACGCCGCTAAACAGCCGTTTATCGGCGTCTGGCAATTTTTGTAGTCAATGGAAGCTAATGAAGTTAAAAGAAAAATGCTGACGCCGATAAACGAGCATAAACGCTGATAAAAGCTAGTTTTAAAAGTGACGTTTTTCTGCCAGAAATCCGACGTCCAAAACGACTATATAGAGCGTCTAGTGTGCATGGAGCCTTAAAGTGATTGTAAAGACAAATGTCATACTTCAAACAGTAGCGCTGTGCTCTAATTTAAATTAAAAATATAATTTGTGAACGTGTATATTAATAACAAATTTGACTATCTATATATATATATATATATATATATATATATAAACAGAAAAAGGAAAACTATTCCTCATAAAGAACCAAAATAAGATGAAAATGAAGAAAATGATAATAAACGTGAAAAAAGTCCACCAAAAGAGTGAGAAAAGTAGTGTTCCTGATGGCCTCAGCTGTTGCCGCATAACCACGATGGACATATTTCATCACCTCATACTTTGTCACAGACCCCCTGTGATGAAGTCAGAAGTGACAAAACATGTCGGGATGTGGTTTCGCGGCAACAGCTGAGGGCGTAAGGAAGACGGATGAAAACACGGAGGCGTGCTATCACAGTCCACAGTACTTGGAGGTGGTGCGACAATGCAGTCTATAGCACGATTATGATACACCTGATGCCACAACGCAGTTTTATATCATATGCAAGTTTTTATCTTGTACATTGTGAGTAGTTCTGTATTGTGTTTTTAGTGCTACTGTTTGAAGTGGTTCACATTTTCAATATTTAATAGTTAATTTTGATTTTAAGGTGGCAGCAGTGTACTTGTTTTTTAAGCATATTCATAGAGTATGGGATTGTTTACAGTATTTGGTTCACTTCCATAGCGCGGAAATCTTTTTTTGATTTATAAATGTCATACTTACCTGATCTGTGCAATGGTATTGCATAGAGTGGCCCTGGACCACCTTTTTTAGGGTTCCCGCTGGAGCTCTAGGCTCCTCTTCTGCATGCACCACCATAGCAAGCCACATGATATGGGGACGCACATGTGGGCTCATTTCCGAGCCGGGCTATATGTGTCCATAGATAGTGTGGCTAGCCCCCACTCTCCGCTCCCTCTGACCAGGATTTGATTGACAGAAACGGGAGCCAATGGATCCCGTTGCTGCCTTTGTGTCCTGTGAGAAGAAAGAGAGAGCAGCGATGGATGGAAAAAGGATCCTGGTAAATATTTAGGGTAGGCGGGGGGGAGATGAATTTTTACAAGAAAAGTTTTTGCAGGGTATGCATTAAAGTAAAAAGCCTTCAGCATTTACAACCACTCTAATGTTCTATTCCTACTACATACTAAACTGAGCAAGTCCTCTCTTGCAGTTAGAAACTGAAGGCAAATCCTTATCCCAACTATATCCACAGAAGACTGGAATGAGATGTTCCCTCGGCGGTATGCCGAAGCTAGCCATTTTTCCCACACCATTCCCCCCCAACAGCAAAGATGGCTGCCTCAAATACAGGACATCAGCTCAGTGACGTGGAGTCTGTTAAAAGTTCAGACTCTGTATCACTGAGTAAAAGTCTCTGTCCCACTGCTGTGCCTGCCACGCAGGAAGGTGCAGTGGCCAGCAGCACTGTGATACTGAGCCAGCACTTTTAGCAAGCTTTCAGTCACTGAAGAGGTCGGCTAATGCACCTTTCTGTGTGACAGTAGCAGTGGCTGAACAGGGAGCTAATTAGCATGCAATATCTGGCATAGACACTCCAGCCTCAATGTCCCCCCACCACACTGTGCCTCTATGGGACTGCACAATTGGCCTCAATGATATGTGTTCTTCTCACATGATACTATCACCTGCAATTATCAACTGTTCATTGCACACCAGGCCTATTTATCTCCTTTTTCACTGCACGTCTACTGATGTCAAAGACGTTCCCAGCCTGAGGCAGATTTTGTACATCTTATGTGGCATTGTCCAGTAATTACCAGACTTTTAGAGGCCAGGTCATTTACTAAAACCACCTCTTCCATGTACACCTGAAATTTGTCTGGTATACTTGATGAAGAACGTTGGACACAGTGTACTAGAATATTTGTTAGGGAAAAATTGTTCATGGCACATAAAACCATTGCTATCAAATGGATTCTATTATCCCCCAGCATATTTCTGAGAAAGCCATTTGTAACGCTCACCCCCCCCCCCCCCCCAAGGAGCTGCTGTTTGTCATCAGGCCCTCTGTTCCCATGACCATAAGGCCTCATACACATGAACGTTTTTTGACGCCGGCGTTTTCTGGCGTTTTTTGCAGCTCTCCATCTTAGTCAATGGCCCCATAAAAACATCGGCGTTTTTGAGCTGTAGATGGCGTCAGCGTTAGTGAGCTGAAAGTAGAACCCACGGCCATCGCGTTCTGAGGCTGTAACGTTTTGGCATTTTTTGACGCCGCAAAATGCCAACTAACGCCAACTAATATTGTACCGGCGTTTTTGGCGCCAACGTTTTTAGGTTGAAAAATAGCAGAGGGATGATTTTTTTTTAAAAACGCCTATTGACGCCGACGCTCACTTATGCTCACTAACGCCGATGCATAACGCTGAAAAACGCCAATTTTTTTTCCTTGACGTCGGGCCCGACGTTTTGTTTATTTTTAAAGATACGCCCGTGTGTATGAGGCCTTACTCTGTAAGATGCACAATGCTCTCTGACACACCTGAGCTGTAAGGGGAGAATATTTATTGCAAATATATATACAGCACGCTGATAGCCAAAGGAATAGAAGCAGCAGTAAATACACAACAAATAGTTAAACCAATGGCAAAGAAAAAATGCTGTTCATAGCAAACAAGTGGAACAGAGAGTAACTCCTAAACCCTATAGTAGGGGCAATCGTATCTAAAGAGATTTATACCACAATAACAGCCCGGCAGTCTATATTAAACCCTCTCTCCCCACTGGCCAGCACACTGGGGCCAAGATCTGGTGTTGGAGCGCTCAACATAAAGTTCCTCCAAACACTGGTAAAGGCACTTTGACCCACCTGGGCAGCGCTGTTCCTCTTTATCAAGGTGTAGTGGAGGTGGGCCAGTGGCCACTAACCAACTTCTGTGATGGTAGCTGATCTTTCTCTGTCCTCCGAAGGCAGCATAACAAAGTCAATGCCCGCAATGTTCTCCCCCAAAATCAGGCAGCGGGCTCAGTGTCATAATTCTCTTATACTAGGGACTGTCTGCTGCTGTGCCCCTCTCCATCCCAGATGTGGAGGTAAGCAGCCCACAAGCAATCTGATGCACAGTTTGCTTCTCAGAATTTCCTCCTCACATCTCTCTCAGCCTGGGAACAAGCCTTCTCCTCTTCCTCTCTCCAGAATTCCAGTGCCCCTTTGGATCTGTAATTCCTCCCCCAGTGTACAAAGCAGGCTTATGGCCCGTACACACGATCTGAAAATCGGACGAAAAATACTGCATACGATGCGATCGTACGATAATCGGATCGTTAGTACACAGCTTACGAGAGCCGATCACGACAGTTCATCAGATAATATTCGATCGGACAAGCATGAAAATTTTGATGGTATGGTGCCCGATCGTACGATTTTCGTTTAATCAGTACAGTTGTCGTCCGACAATACAAATACACTACAACACATGACATCACTTCAGATTTTTTATTCTGTTGTACGAGAATATTCGTTACTTTAGTACATTCTACTGATTCGATCTGAGATTAGCATGCAAAAAAAACGGACTATCTGTCGTCCGATTTTCGGATCGTGTGTACGGGGCATTAGTCTGTGCAGGAACTACATCTCCCACAATTCCCCATTCCTCCCAGTAGTCCACATCCTGTTCCGCTGTGTATTCCTCCTGAGTGGTGGGCAGGATTAATCCCGGCTGCACATAGCTCTGTATTGATAGCCTACTTTTCTGAACAAGTAACCACAGCTTTGAATCTGGCAATAAGATCCTTGGTATAATTGACTTGCAGACGACCTTTCACAAAAGTCTCACAAAGCCTTTCTGTGCATTGTCCTTGCAGCTGTGCACTTGTGAATAGTATCTGCTGCTTGATCAGATGCAGAAACGGCAGCAGAGAAAACTGACAACCAGGTCCATGCTACTGCTTCTCTTCCAGCACTGCAGACCAGGCTACACATTAATCAATCAGATCTCACCATATGAGTAGGTTATATATGGAATAAGAATCTGCCTCCTTAAATTTCATAAAAAATGATCGATGGGTCTTGTGGTGGGAATTTTTTTGATCAGAGTAGATCTTTCTGCCTAACAAACTGCGGATAACCCCTAAATAACAGTAGGACCAGGGAAGCAAGTGGAACAAAGATTATTCAGTGGTCAAATTGTGCCTACTGGCAGGAATACACAATAAGAATATCGACCGAAAATTTACGTTCTGCGAACGATCGGCCGATATTCTAACCGTTGATGCCCAGCAAGTAATACCCAATATCGTGAATGAAAAAGACCGATTGAAAAAATGGAAAATTTGTGTTGTATCATTTGCGAACTAACATTATTCTATTCGTTGGTGTGAAAGTCGACAGTAAAAAATCTCTGGAACATATTACACATGAGCGGAACGTTTTCGACTACCGACCACTCGGTTGATTTTCTACCTGTGTATTCCTGCAACGTTTTCGACCACCGACCGCTGTTTCATTGGTCGACGATCGAGCGATCGGCCGATTTTCTAACCGTGTATTCCTGCTATAAGGGCTAGATGTCCAGCTTCACAAGTGTCAGGCTTGTCAAAAATATAGAGAAAGGTAAATTACAGCAAACCAATGATTCGATTATAAATTGTTCTGCAAGTTCTGGTTCAGTAAAGGACTAAATGGTAAAAGTAACCATAAAATACCTCTCCTGAAAGTGTCTCTGAAGGTACAAGGTTTTGTTTTGTTTTTTGTTTTTTTTTACCTTAAAGCGGAGTTCCACCCAAAAGTGGAACTTCCGCTTTAAGGGAAGGTGACCCCCTGACATCCCACAATTGGTATGTCTTGTTTTTTTGGGGGGGGGGGGGCAGCAGCGTCCCTGTTTTCACAGGGTCCCAGGTCCACTTCCTCTCCTGGCTCCGCAGACCCAGAAGGAAGTTCACACCCCCCCACCCAGCGATCTTCTGGGACATGTCGCAGATCCCTGAAGTTATGCCGGTCATTCACAGCACGCAACGTGACTCGCGCATGCGCAGCGTGCACATGGCTTTGAAGCCAGGAGCCCACACTTGTGATGTCGGCGCCGCACGGAGGAGGGGGAGAAGAGCGACGCTGTGGGTGGCTGCATCGCTGGAGCCTGGGACAGGCGAGAGTCTGATTATTAAAAGTTAGCAGCTACACTTTTTGTAGCTGCTGACTTTAAATAGGGTGGAACTCTGCTTTAAAGTGGTTCTAAAGCCAGAAGGTTACATGCATTAAGATTAAAAACCTTCTTTGTGCAGAAGCCCCCCTAATACTTACATGAGCTCATCTCTATCCAGCGGTGTTGCACGAGAAGCTCGGCTGTCCGGGACTCTCCCTCCTGATTGGCTGAGACACATGAATGGTGGGAGCAATCTGCCTGCTGCGGGGGCACTCGGCGGGAGGGAGGGGTCTGGAGTGCTGGTGAGGGACCCAAGAATCTGCGCTGCTCTGTGCACCACTGCACAGAGCAGGTAAGTATGACATGTTTGTTATTAAAAAAAATAGACTTTAATATCAATTTAATGCATTTTATGCATTATGCAAAACTTCTGCATATAGTACCCCCTAAATACTTACCTGAGCTTGATCATGATCCAGTGATGTGCACCAGAGCAGCGGTTCTCTCAGCTACCTCTCTCCTCATTGGACACAAAGGCAGCAGCATGAGCCAATCTGAGTCAATCATAGTCAGTAGGGGGCGGTGCCAAGCTGTGCTCCATGTGTCAATGAACACACAAAGCTAGCTTGAAAGCAAGCAGGTTGCTTGGGGGGCACTCAGCAGGGGGGACGAGCCAAGAACCATTAAACAGGGCAGGTAAATATGACAAGTTTGTATTATTTAAAAAAATATATTGTGCCTTTAGAATCACTTTAAAGCGGTTGTATACTCATAATGACGACTTTCAATCGTCTACAACATTGCTGCAAGGTCAATTAATACCGCTCATTGTCATTGTTCCTACCTTTGTCCTTTCTCTGTTATGGCTATATTTTCATCTAGTGACATCATCCCGTGCATGCCCAGAACCGCCGCAATTTCCGGCAGGCCTAGAGTCCGCCAGAAAAAAGCAGGGTGTATGCCGGGGCTGCGTCATTTCCTATTGTTGACGTGGGCCCCGGCAATCCCGCAACATCTCATCTAGCAGAGAAGGAGAAGAGGCTTACCAGGGAACAAAACGAACTTTAAGTGTAGCACCATAAACACCCTTAATGATGCGACAGTCGCCATATCCCAGGAAATAGTAGAGCAGAAAATGTGGTTTTGGTGGGATTGTATAGGCAATAGTTGCAAATAAGAGGTTTGGATATAAAATTACATTTATTGAAATCAATCCTTAAAATTATTCATAACAATGAGATGAATTTGAAATACACTTGATACAAAATTATACATTAGTACAGCAGAAGATTATACATATTACTTCCTCGGTATAGCAATAAGTTGCATGATATACTTCCAATTGAAAGCCCCGCAGGGATTCATCCGGAGTGGGGACTTGCTTCTTCTCCATGGTGCAGTTTGACCACGTCTCCTGTACCCTGGTTTTGGAGTGTTCGCTTTGACCACTAGGGGGCTTTTCTCTCCCCCTGTGATCTTAGGAGATCCGTGTCAGCACGACGGCTCCCTTTTGAGCAACCTCTTCCGGCTCTGTTGTACCGGAGGTGACGTCAGGTTCCCTCCCGGCTTCCGGCTTTTGCATACCGGAAGTGACATCGGGGGTGACTTCCGGGACACTTCCGGACGCTGCTTTGGGCCGGAAAGGGGGGGGTGCATGTCAGCGTGACACTCACACTGCACGCGGTCTGTTAATGTCGGATGCCATTTACCTTCACACCCACTTAGTCCTTGGAGGCACGTGATTGCCCGTGCTTCCAATAAGGACAGTGGGTGTTTCCCTGGGGGGATATTTATCTATGGCTCTCAGTGCTGTGAATTAGTTCTGACCGACCAACAGGGCCTTGCACACCATTTTGATGCAGCAGATGACCGCACTCCTGATGCAGTTGTTGCAGGTACTATTGAACCCTTTTTGTATGCCTAATTAATGGGTGATTTTATCATGGGGAAAACTGTGCTGAATTGAAATTAAGTGGGCTTTTTTGTTCACCTGTAGGTTGCTCTTTGGTGAGGGGCTTTTTTGCCCTGGTCTTGGAGTCCGGGTGACTATTGTCAATTCATCCCTGTCTATGGCTGTCTTCTGTCCCCCGTCATCTGATCCCAGGGACAACTGAAGACTTATCATTAAGGCCTCATACACACGGGTGTATCTTTAAAAATAAACAAAACGTCGGGCCCGACGTCAAGGAAAAAAAATTGGTGTTTTTCGGCGTTATGCATCGGCGTTAGTGAGCGTCGGCGTCAATAGGCGTTTTTTTTTTTAAAAAAATCATCCCTCTGCTATTTTTCAACCTAAAAACGTCGGCGTCAAAAAACGCCGGTACAATATTAGTTGGCGTTTTGCGGCGTCGGCATCAAAAAATGCGAAAGCGTTACAGCCTCAGAACACGATGGCCGTGGGTTCTACTTTCAGCTCACTAACGCTGACGCCATCTACAGCTCAAAAACGCCGACGTTTTTATGGGGCCATTGACTAGCATGGAGAGCTGCAAAAAACGCCAGAAAACGCCGGCGTCAAAAAACATCCGTGTGTATGAGGCCTTAATCTCTCAATTCAAGAGTCCTTACTAGAGATTGGCTTCTGTGGCCATCCGCTGCATCACTATCCTTGCAAGGTGGGTGTGACTCAATGCCTTCTTGATGAGCCCAAACACTTTTAGGCCCCTTTCACACATACGGACCATTTGTCCATTTTTCATCCATCCGTTGATCAATGCAAAATGAAAAAAAAGGATTATCATCCATTTGCATCCGTTTTCATCCGCTACCGTTTGAACGGATGAAGGGTCCTTTCACACATGTTCATCAGTTCCGTCACTTCAAAACGGATGAAATATTCATCTGTTTTTTCATTTGTGGTCATCAGTTTTTCATCAGTTTTTTTTTTACATTCACTACCAATGCAAAAACGGATGAAAAACGGACCGTTCGTCAGTTTACATCCGTTTTTCGTCCGATCCATTTTTTTGACAGATGAAAAATAGGACTTTCATCTGTTAAAAAAAACGGATGTTGACGAAAGTGGATGAAAATGGATGCAAATGGATGATCATTAGTTGTCATCCGTTTTTCCCTAGAGTTGCATTGATGTCCGTTTTTCATCTGTCAATGGATGGATGAAAAACAGACAAACGGTCCGTATGTGTGAAAGGGGCCGAAAGCCCTATTTTTCATCCGTCAAAAAAACAGATCAGATGAAAAACGGATGCAAACTGACGAATGGTCAGTTTTTCATCCGTTTTTGCATTGGTAGTGGATGCAAGAAAAACTGATTAAAAAATTGATGAGCACTGATGAAAAACTGATGAATACTTCATCCATTTTGCCTTGACTGAATGGATGAAATGAACGGTCTGTATGTATGAAAGGACCCTAATCACAATTGATTTTGACGGGCTGCGCTGCCCATACCGGGATCCATCCGTTTATCCCCGCTGAGCTGGCGGATGACAGGACAGTCTCTGCACTTTGTGCAGAGACTGACCTGTCAGAGCTCCATTCTCCTCTATGGAGGATCGGATGAACACAGACCATCTGTCCGAGTTCATCCGATCTGCCAGACAGATAGAAAATAGGGTTTCCGTCCGTCTGTTTTTGGCGGATCAGAGTGGATTGGATGTCAGCGGACATGTCACCACTGACTTCCGTCACTCCATAGAGGACAATGGAGTGTCCGGTCGGGTCCGCCTGAAAAACTGACAGGTGGACCTGAACGATCCGCTCGTGTGAAAGAGTCCTTAGGGTCCTTTCACACATACAGACCGTTCATTTCATCCGTTCAGTCACGTCAAAACGGATGAAGTATTCATCAGATTTGCATCAGTTTTTTTTACATCCACTACATGTGGTGAGATTCTGCCCCGCCAAGCGTGGTAAGTGTCCGCCAGTTACTGCTAGTGATTTACCTGACTGGCCGAGTCCGGTCTCGCACCTTGTGATCTCTCTTTCCTTGCAGCTCCCTGGAGGGACTGCCCAGGTCCCAACAATAATTGATTCCGGAGCATGCAGCTGCTTTGTGGATGAAGTATTTGCAGCTTCCCATCGGATCCCCCTTCTGCCAAAGACCCACAAGATCATCATCCGCTTGGCAGATGGATCCCCTATTAAGTCCGGCATGGTCACCCACGAGACCGATCCCCTACCGGCTACCACGGCTGACAGCCACCAGGAGCTGCTTCTTTTCTATGCTATAGCATCTTTTCTGTTCCCCATCATCTTAGGCCTGCCCTGGCTCTGGGCACACAGCCCCAATATCGATTGGATCACCGGATCCATCAAATTCCAATCCATGTACTGCCGTCAGCACTGTCTGAAACAGGCCAAAGAAACAGTCCCTACCCTGGGCTATTTAGACTCAGATCCCGACCCCAATACCCGCCTGTCCGTTCCCTCAGCCTAAGACAGTTTCCTGGACGGTTTTAGCAAGAAGGGGGCTGAAAAACTACCACCTCACCAGCCATACGACTGGCCCATTGAGCTTTTGCCAGGGGGCTGAAGTACCTTTTGGGAGGATTTATCCTCTGTCTGAACCCGAACTGGCGGCCCTCATTTAGATGACAATGTAGAGAAGGGGTTCATCCGGCCCTCCACGTCCCCAGCTGGGGCCGGCATATTCTTTGTGGAAAAGAAGGACCATTCTCTATGACCTTGTATCGACTACCGGGAACTCAAACGGATTATAGTTAAAACCCGTTGCCCCCTACCTCTGGTCCTGGAACTGTTTCAAAGGCTGGGGTCCGCCACTATATTCACTAAGCTCGACCTGCATGGGGCGTACAACCTTGTTCGGATCCGGGAAGGCGATGAATGGAAGACCGCCTGCCGTACTCGTTTTGGGCACTACGAGTACCTTGTCATGCCCTTTGGCCTATGTAACGGCCCTGCAACCTTCCAGCACTTCATAAATGATGGGTTCCGGGACTATTTAGATCTATTTGTAATCATCTACCTGGATAACATCCTTATATTCTCTTCCTCCCTTGAGGAACACCGCGGGCATGTGACCAAGGTCTTGAGTCGCCTCCGGCAGCATGGACTATACGCCAAGGCAGAGAAATGTGCTTTTGAGCAGTCCAGTATCCAGTTCCTTGGCCTAGTCATCTCAGTGACTGGTATTAATATGGACCCGCAGAAGGTCTCTACCATCTTAGACTGGCCGGCACCCACAGACAGGAAAGGGGTCCAGCGCTTCGTTGGCTTTGCTAATTTCTATAGGAAATTTATCAAGGGGTTCTCTGCCATCATCACCCCAATCACCCAGCTAACAAAGCAGAACACCCGTTTCCATTGGTCCACCGAGGCCCAAACGGCCTTTCAGACTCTGAAAAGACTGTTCACTGCAGCGCCCATCCTAAAACACCCTGACCCAGTCCTGCCATATGTCCTGGAAGTGGACGCTTCAGAAACCACTGTAGGGGCAGTTCTCTCCCAGAAACAAGGTTCTAAGGCCTTGCTCCATCCCGTCGCATTTTTCTCCCGCAAATTGTCAGCACCTGAGAAAAATTTTGATGTGGGGGATAGAGAACTCCTGGCCATTAAATCGGCCCTTGAAGAATGGTGGTACCTACTCGAGGGGGCCACAAACCCCATTCTGATATACACGGACCAAAAAAACTTTGAGTACTTGAGAACTGCCAAGAGACTAAAACCCCGCCAGGCTCGCTGGGCACTTTTTCTCCAGATTTCTGTTCCATTTAACCTACAGGCCAGGGTCAAAGAACATAGAGCCAGATTCTCTCTCCCAGATGTTCAGTGAACTCGGCAACTTTACCCCTCCGGAACTTTCTGCTTTCCCAGGAAGACTTACTATCCCACATCAGACGATCTCTTGCCGGCTCCACCGGCCCCTCAGATCCTAGGTTGCTGGCTAGGGATGGTCTATGGTGGAATGGCAGCCGAATCTTTGTTCTAGTGGAACAACGTCCAGCTGTTCTAGGACTGTGCCATGATCACAAATTGGCTGGGCACTTTGACGTTCATGAGACGGCCGAGCTGCTCTCACGCTCTATTTGGTGGCCACTAGCCGAAGCAGATTGTAAGAGGTACATCAACACCTGTTCCACCTGTGCCCAGAACAAAACTGACTAGGCCAAAGCTTGGGGCCTCTTAAACCCGCTCCCTGTACAGGAACGCCCTTGGTCTTGGATAGCTATGGATTTCATTGTGGAACCACCTCCATCTAAGGGATACACCACTATCTTCGTGGTCGTAGACCGCATGACCAAAATGCCCCATTTCCTGCCCATGAAGGGCACACCCACTGCCGCAGACACAGCGGAAATCTTCGTCCGGGAAATTGTTCGTCTCCACGGAGTGCCACTCAACATTGTGTCGGACCGTGGGGTCCAGTTTACCTCCAGATTCTGGAAGGCCCTATGCTCCTCATTGGAGATTGAACTGTCTTTTTCCTTGGCCTATCATCCCCAATCCAACGGCCAAACTGAGAGAACGAACCAGACTCTGGAACATTATCTTCGTTGCTTCTCCTCCTTCTCTTAGGATGATTGGGCCTCATTATTGCCTCTGGCCGAGTTTGCCTTTAACAACACCATGCGCTCGGCCACCAAACAGTCTCCGTTCTGGGCGAACTATGGCTTCCATCCAACATTCCTGCCCGGCTTGACCTCTTAAAGCACGGTAACAGCAGTGCAGGAAACCTTAAGATTCTTTGAAAAGAACAATCAGCTTCTGCAGGACACGCTCACAAGAACCTTGAAACTTCGACAAGAGAAGGTGGGGGGAGCTGGAACTGCAATGGGGTAATCCTGTCTGGTTGGCCACCAGAAACCTGAGGCTGGCATGTCCGTCGAGGAAATTGGGGCCTAGGCATATGAATTGGTTCTCCCTCCATCTCTATGCATCCACCCAGTCTTTCATGTGTCCCTGCTAAAGCCAGTCCCCCCAGACCGCTTCCCAAGACGGGTCCACCAGAACCAGTTCTAGTAAATGAAGAGGAGGAGTTTGAGGTCGAGGCCATCCTGGATTGCCAGAAGAGGGGTAACTCCACTCAGTATCTGGTGAAATGGAAGGGGTACGGCCCTGAGGAAAGTTCTTGGGAACCAGAGACAAACATCCATGCAGCAGAACTAATTCAAGCCTTCAAGAGAAACCGCCAGGAAGTTGGTACCCGGCGAGGCATCTGGAGGCTGCCACTTGGGGGGGCAATGTTAGGAAATTACTGTTGCCTGAAACCGGGTCCGTGCGCATTCACGCTCGCCTGTGCGTGGCAATGGCTCCAAACGGCCCATTTAACCACTTAAGGACCGGAAGGATTTCCAGCTTTAGGACCGGAGCCCTTTTTGCGATTCGGCGCTGCATCGCTTTAACTGACAATTGCGCGGTCGCGCGACGTTGTACCCAAACGAAATTTGCGTCCTTTTTTTCCCACAAACAGAGCTTTCTTTTGGTGGTATTTGATCACCTCTGCGTCATTTCTGATCGGCGCTATAAACAAAGGAAGAGCGACAATTTGGCAAAAAAAAAACAAATTTCTCACTTTTTGCTAAAATACAAATCCAAAAAAAAATATAAAAAAACATTTTTTTTCACCGTTTTTGGCCGATTTATATTCTTCATCATATTTGCGATAAAAAAAATCGCAATCTGCGTTTATTGATTAGTTTGCGCAAAAGTGGTCGCGTTTACGGATGATGAGAATTCATTTTTGGGGTTTTTATTTTTTTTTTATTTTTTACTAATAATCTATATGTGCTATAAAAATGCACTGATTACTGTGTAAATGCCATTGGCAGTGAAGGGGTTAACCTGCAGGGGGCGCTCTAAGGGTTAACTGTGTTCCCTGGGCGTGTTCTTACTGTATGGGGGCTTGCCTAGCAGGGGAAGGGAAGTGGTCACAGCCTTCAAGTACAGGAAGGCTGTGATCACAGCCCTTCCCCCTCACACAGAGCGGAAGTCCGTGTTTTACTTACACGGACCTCCGCTCCTTCACTCAGGGGGGGGCATCGCGGGTGGCCGGCGGCAATCGAAGCCGCCGCACCCGCTCCCTGGCCCTCCCCGGACACAGTGAGCACGCGCGATCTGGCGGCCGCCGTGGTATGACGGCGTTTCGCCTTACAGAGCCACTCTGCATCCGTCAGATGCCAATCGGCGGTCGGCAAGTGGTTAAGCAGACTGCACCCGGGGATGTCCGTTCTACAGCGTTTGTATGTTCCAGAGTGACACGTATTCTGATTATCTGTTCCTGTGACCCAGCTTGTCTTGACCTTGATTGATCTCTGCCTGCACCGACCCCCATCTTGCCCACGACAACTCTTCTGCCTGATCCCTGTGTACCTTGCTGCCCGCCTGTTGACGATCCTGCTTGTACCCAGCAAATCTTCTGCCTGCACTTTCTGAACGCCTTGCCAGCCAGTTGCTGACCCCAGCATGCACCACTATTCTACTATCTGCACAAGCTTCTACCGGACCTCTCACACCTCCACCAGTGAACTAGTCCAACCCTCATGCTTCCCTGTGCTCCCGAACCCTCTGTCTGTTCTACCAGGGGTTCCTGAACCAGGGCCGTAAGAGTGGTTGCTCCCTGCATAAGACAGACTCCACCATCAGGTGCGTGACAAACACGCTGTCGTAATACGTAGATCCAGGACATCCCAAACATGCTCAATTGGTGACATGTACGGTGAGTATGCTGGCCATGCAAGAAGTGGGATGTTTTCAGCTTCCAGGAATTGTGTACAGTTCCTTGCAACATGGGGCCGTGCATTATCATGCTGCAACATGAGGTGGTGGTCGTGGATGAATGACACAACAATGGGCCACAGAATCTCATCACGGTATCTCTGCCATCATAATGCAATCAATAAAACGCACCTGCGTTCGTTGTCCATACCATACGCCTGCCCATACCATAACCCCACTGCCACCATGGGCCACTCAATCCACAATGTTGACATCAGCAAACCGCTCACCCACACGACACCATACACACTGTCTGCCATCTGCCCTGTACAGTGAAAAACAGAATTCACCATGAAAAGATCACCTCTCCAAAGTGCCAGACTCCATCGACAGTGAGCATTTGCCCACTCAAGTCGGTTACGACGACGAACTGCAGTCAGGTCAAGACCCCGGGACGACGAGCATGCAGATGAGCTTCCCTGAGATGGTTTCTGGCAGTTTGTGTAAAAATTCTTTGGTTATGCAAACAGATTGTTGCAGCAGCTGTCCAGGTGGCTGGTTTCAGACAATCTTGGAGGTGAAGATGCTGGATGTGGAGGTCCTATGCTAGTGTGGTTACATGTGGTCTGTGGTTGTGAGGCCGGTTGGATGTACTGCCAAATTCTCTGAAATGCCTTTGGAGATGGCTTATGGTAGAGAAATGAGCATTCAATTCAAGGACAACAGCTCTGGTGGACATTCCCTGCAGTCAGCATGCCAATTGCACGCTCCCTCAAAACTTGCGACATCTGTGACATTGTGCTGTGTGATAAAACTGCACATTTTTGAGTGGCCTGTTAATGTGGCCAGCCTAAGGCACACCTGTGCAATAATCATGCTGTCTAATCAGCATCTTGATATGCCACACCTGTGAGGTGGATGGATTATCTCGGCAAAGGGGAGGTGCTCACTAACACAGCTTTAGACAGATTTGCGAACAATATTTGGAGAGAAATAGGCCTTTTGTGTACATAGAAAAAGTCGTAGATCTTTGAGTTCAGCTCATGATAAATAGGGGCAAACACAAAAGTGTTCCGTTTGCTCAGTGTATATATATATATATATATATATATACACAGAATCTCACAAAAGTGAGTACACTTCTCACATTTTTGTATATATTTTATTATATCTTTTCATGTGACAACACTGAAGAAATGACACTTTGCTACAATGTAAAGTAGTGAGTGTACAGCTTGTATAACAGTGTAAATTTGCTGTCCCCTCACCTGCTGTACATTGTAGCAAAGTGTAATTTTTTCAGTGTTGTCACATGAAAAGATATAATACAATATTTACAAAAATGTGAGGGGTGTACACACTTTTGTGAGATACTATATACAGTTCCGCTCATAAGTTTACATACCATGGCAGGTGAGGATAGTTACCTTTAATAGCCATTCAAGCCCCTTTGTGTCAACTTGTGTGCATGTTATCTGCCGAAAATTACCAGGGTATGTAAACTTTTGATCAGGGTCATTTGGGTAGTTTCTGTTGTCATTGTGATTTAAAAAGAGTAAACACAGTTGATTGATAATTGGCTTCAGCCAAACATTTACCATGAGTGAAAAAGTTTGTGTTATCATTCATATTTATTGAAAAATTACCAAGTAATCATAAATTCTGCCAGGGTATGTAAACTTATGAACACAACTGTGTGTAATACATATATATATATATATATATATATATATATATATATATATATATAGATACATATACTGTATGTTAATGGGTATAGCAGGGTTCCCTGCGGGGATTATGCGGTGCAAGGGAAAAGAGTCAAAGATGCAAAAACATTTCTTTTAAGGTAAAAAACAATGAAACTTTATTATAGTACAACATCAGTTAAAAAAGGGGGGTACTATATAAATACAGTACAATAGTTAACCACTAGAGATCCGCGCTATAGACGAAAGACGTCTACAGCGCGGATCTGAATATCCGGATGGACGTCCGCCCCTTTACACGCCCCCTGCGCGCTCTGACAGGCGGCGGCGCGCGCGGCCGCCACACGCTGCGTGGGCGTGCCCGCGGGTCGGGCGGACTCTATGTCCGCTCCTGACCCACGATCGCCGGCAAAGCTGTAGAACAGGGAACCGCCAATGTAAACACGGCGGTTCCCCATTCTGTGAGAGGGGGACAAGCAGATCTACTGATCCCTGTCACTGGGATCAGTTAGATCTGTTATGTCCCGGCCAACCCCGCCCCCCCACAGTTAGAACACAGCCAGGGAACATTGTTAACCCCTTCACTGCCCCCTGCAGGTTAACCCCTTCACTGCCAATGACATTTATACAGTAATCAGTGGACATTTAAATTTCTGATCGCTGTATAAATGTCATTGGTCCCAAAAATGTGTCAAAAATGTCCGACATGTCCCCCCCAATATCAAAGTCCCGATAAAAATCGCAGATCGCCGCCATTACTAGTAAAAAAAAAAAAAATAATTAAAAACGCCATAAATCAATGTCCATAGTTTGTAGACGCGATAACTTTTGCGCAAACCAATCAAACGCCGATTGTGATTTTTTTTTTTTACCAAAAATATGTAGAAGAATATAAATCGGCCAAAACTGATGAATAATTTTTATTTTTTTATTTTTTATTTTTGGATATTTATTAGAGCAAAAAGTAAAAAATATTGTTCTTTTTTCAAAATTGTCGCTCTTGGTTTTGTTTATAGCGCAAAAAATAAAAACCGCAGAGGTGATCAAATACCACCAAAAGAAAACTCTATTTGTGGGGAAAAAAGGACATCAATTTTATTTGAGTACAACATCGCACGACCGCGCAATTGTCATTCAAAATGCGACAGCGCTGAAACCTAAAAATTGGTCTGGGCAGGAGGGGGGTTTAAGTGCCCAGTAAGGAAGTGGTTAAAAAGCTGGTGATCCAGAGATTTGAGATGGGAGTTACCCAAGTGGTGGTTTACAGAGAAGTTGTTATCCCAACATGTTTCGCCTTAACAGGCTTCCTCAGGGAATCTGATTGACCGCCACCAATTATATGCTTAAACAATATAAATACAGGGCAAGCAATAACGAAACATACATTATAACATTTAATACAGTTTACAAAATCTTAATATGTGGAAATTGGATTATCACTCAATCATGAGGTCAAAACCCCCTGTCCCCCTAAAGGTGGATAGCCAAACAGGACTTACCAGGATGCACACCAGATCACCTTTAAGGGAGAGGCAGCAGGCCCGCACTCAGAGGGGGACCCAGCACTCTGCAACTGCAGGAGACGCATATAGTCCAGGCTGGGATGGAATAATACAACGTAGTAAGTAACATAGTACAAAACGACAGGAAAAGCGCAAGAGAGTCACTATCTAATAGACAGCTAAGAAACAAACTGATCATCATAGCATTTTGACACTGCACCTAGAACTGTGCAGAGCAAAGCAGTATTCGCCTAGAAATATACATAATGCACTTTACATATGAATACCAGTTTATAAAAAAAAAAAGAACAAACAAAAAAACTTACATGCGTCACATGATAAAGTATAAAGCACACTCCTGAAGCAGAGCCTGTATATTGTGTCCTCTGTGTTGGTAGACACCGGGGCGTATCAATGGGGAGATCGATCCGCCCCAGGTGCCACACATTAGGTGATGTCAGTAGTCCCCCTCTTCCCCCACAGAAAGCAGAAAAAAAGCCGACAAGGGATATAACTCTCCTTTTTTGTCCTTAGTTCTACTTTAAAGCTACAAAAGTGTTCTGATTGATGTGTAATATAATACTGTGCTGTACATATTGCAATGCACAAGGTTTACCTTTAGCCTAGGTTCACACTAGTGTGATGCGGGAATCAGCGCGATTCCAGAGCCGGTTTCTGCATCGCATTCTTCCCGCAGGCAGTGCACACTGCCTTCTGCAAACCGCTGCGGGTGTCCTTACAAGGGAAATGACACCCCCAGATCGGTTTGCAGATCGCAGTGCGAACTGTGAACTCGCACATGAGTCGAATTGCATGGGTGAGAACACCCATGTGATGAGATTCCACTGCGGGAAATAAAAGGCCAAGGCACATTTTTTTAGTGTGAATCCAATGTGAGTTCAGCCATACTGAATGCTGCTGGAACATTTTGTCTAGTTAAGTATTTTGCATCCTAACACATTATGCTGGTGTCTTGCAGGTGTTTTTTTTTTAAATTGCCGTGGTTTAGTATCACTTTAAGGCCCCTTTCCCACAGATGTTCTGATTGAGTCTGCCTGTCTGATTTTCAGGCTGACCCGATTGGACCATCCATTCTCTATGGAGAGGTGGATGTAAATGGACATGTGTCCATTTACAACTGCCTGCATCCAATCTGATCTGTTAAAAACAGATGAATGGGGATCCATTCCCTTTCCATCGAGCGGATCGGATGAAAGTCTGATGTAAATGGAGAGGAGGTCCATTTCCATCCAATGGCCCATAGAGGAGAGCGGGTTCTGTCCATGTCCGCTCTGTATCCTATAAAATCTATCAAGCCAAAAAACATCTCCTGGAGCAGGGACAGCCCAGAGCACCTGTAAAGGGATGCTGGGGATGCCATATTCCATACACCATTCTCCAATACACAGCCACAGTAACTCACCCCAGGTCTCTCTCCCTCCATGCAGCCCGTAATAAAGATGGAAGGGGGAGGCAGTCCAGCTGGTGTTAGCAGACAGTGCACAGTCCCGGTGTCAGGAGTTCAGTCCTGCAGATCAGCAGCCTCTAAAAACGAAACCAAAGTAACCCTAATGTTAGGATGGGGAGTGGCCCCTCCCCCCAAGTACTGCCAGGCTGAACTGGACAACGGTGACTGTGTAGTACGGGGGGTTCTCGTCATCCCATAGGGGGGAGACTACACATGCGATGTAGAAGGCATAGGAGGCACCAGGGTGATCAATTCTGCCTGGATCTGTGTCAAAGGACACATTGCAATTAGGAATGATTAGTCAGTGTGGGCGCAGCAAGTGACTGGGAAATGATTTTACCGCCCCTCCTCTGCTGGCGCCCTCAAGCGGCCGCCTGAGCTGCCTTGTGCTTGTGCCGGCCCTGATTATGTTCCACCTGGGCGGCGCGGCTGCTGCTGCACACTGTGTCCACAGTCCTCCCTAGCTGCCACCCAGGTGTACCTGAGGCCATGGGGTCCACCACCCAGTCACCTAAGCTGGTGTGAGAAGAGGCCGGAGGGGGGTTTGTGTCTGCCCTTCCACCCTGAGCTGGTCTGATAATGGGGAAAGGGGTGAGGTTGCTGTGTCCACCACCACTCAGGTGTAGCTGATTTGATATGGGGGGTGTTGCTGTGCATCCACCACCCGCGTATAGTAGCTTTTCTGAAGGGGGGGTTGGTTGGGTGGTGTTGCTGCTTCCACCACCCAGGTATAGTAGGTGGGCTGGTCTGATAAGGGGGGGTGGTTATTACATAGAGCGTGAGAGAACGTTTCCCCCCCCCCTCCGCCTGAGCCCTGGTCCAGGGCTCCTGGCTGGCCGGAGACCTGAACAAAGCCGGATTTAACTTTGATCGGGTCCCCGATGTGGAAACACGGAATCAACATCACAGCGTCACTTCCGGTTTACTTGGCAGCCAATGGCGCCATTTTTTAAAAATTGTCGGGGGGTGCCAGATATCGGATCTGCCCCGGCTGCCAAATGCTCTAGGTACGCCTTTGGGTAGACATGTCCTAGACCTGTAAAAGATGACCAGCTCTTTGGAAACTAAAAAGATAAATATCTTTTATAACTATACTGCAAATGCTGAAATAATTATTTTAGAATAAATCATTCCATATACTGTATCAGTAACTAAAACATCTATTTTTACATTTCTACGGCTTCCTTCTAAGGTGACTTTTTTGTGCAGTAGATATTGCAGGTTTACAATGGCTTGCCAAAGTCTTAAAACAATAAGAGAGTATTAGTCCAGGGAGACTGGATTTTGGAATTCAAGGGCAAAATCCTTATGAATAGTTTTGCATTCGAACCTTGACCGGGCATTGCCTTTAAACTATACTACGAGCTGTGAGAGTAGGAGAGCAGATTGTTCCTGGAAATATCTGAACGGGCCAGGCAGATGTATCTACTATTACCGTACAAACCATTTCTTTATTGCCAGGTCATTTTCTCCCACTTGGGCATTGAAGGCAAATCTAACCCAAGGGCACATGCAGTACATTCTTTCCTTTGGTTAAGAGCTAATTTGTCATGGGTGCATCGCGCCATATTTTTCTGTACCGCGACTGTATAATTCTTTATTTTAATTTTCCTAAGGTTTACTTGTATCCAATCAGGCAGACCCTTGTACTGCATAATTGTTGATGGATCTAAAGAAGATACAATCAGATTGTAATATGCAAGGTGAGGTTAACAGGTAGAAGGGTACAAAAATGGAAAAAAGATGTGGGGCAATACAAAGTGTATTTTCACTTTGTAACCAAATTGGGATAACATCTACTTCACATTTATTTCATGTCCCTATTCACATAGCATAACTTAAAAAATATATATAATTGCAGCTTACCTTTTTTAGACGCTCCTTTCTCGAACCTCCAACAAGGAAAATCCTAGGTAACTCTCTGGGCGCTGGACAGTTGTGTCTGCCATAGTTAACCCTGTCTGTTCTGTGCAGCAGATTTTCATTATCAGTCATTACTAGATTTAAAAAACTATCTGCCCTATGGTGTTAATGGTGTAGAGGTTTGGCTTCTTGCACTGTATTTTATTGAGGACAGACTTGGGACAGGCTCACTCTAAAATTCTTAAAAAAAACCTTGCAGTCAGCCACAACGCCTCTTTCTGAGAAACATCTAAAAGGTAAGATTTAAAAAAAAATGTAGGCATGCTGTGTGAGTGGGAACTAATAACAAACCCATCATGCCGTTTTCTCAAATTTGACTGCAAAAGTGGAAATATGCTTTAGGGCACAAATAAAGTTTTATACCATTATAGTCCTATACTCCTGCATATTATGATTTATGACTGATTTTCGCAGTCAGTGAAGAATCATTTTTTTGTCCTTCTCTCCAATGCTCTGTGCTAGCACAGCTGAGACTTGTATTGTAGAGGAAAAGAGGGGCTTGTCAGGCCAGGTCTGTAACTGAGAGCTGATTATTGAGCAAACTGGGCATATTGCACTGGAGAATGTGGAGGTAAGACTATGAAAGTGGAGGTTGTTAATACAGAGTCTATATAACTGCAAAACTATTTCTGTGATTTCAGTTGGGCTTTACTAATATACTACACGTAATTCTTGCACCGAGTGGTCGTATGTGTAAACTGTTCTGCACCCCTTTGGTTGTCGGTGCGACTGTTTGTGATTTATATATGTTACAACGCAATAAAATAAAAATTACAAAACAAAAAAATAATACGCTACACAGCAACACTGAGGTAACTGTAGTAACTGCTACTAATCTACTGCAAACAAATTTACAATTGGCTCCTTTAGGCCTCAGGTATCAAACTGCCAGCCACTAATCAGATTCACAGTTTCAGTGTTATGCATTCTGATCCCAAGTGTCATATTCCAAGGCGGGTTTGTATATGATTTAGAGACTGAGGGCAATTCTGACAGTTCTGACATTTTCATAAATTGGGGAAAAATGTATTATAATAACCGTAAACTTGGCGTGTGTGATATGTGGGTTCTGTCATTTCTGACTTCCTTGTAAAGATGCTAGTTGTCTGCCTCTTGAACAGATTCATTGGCTCCCTACATTAACTCAGTGGTCTCCAAATAGTGGTCAGTTGGCCTGAAAGCAGCCATTTGCTTGCCTTTATCTAGCCCTTGTGGCATTTTTTCTCCCACCAATATGAGACACTATTCCTCCCACTGACACCAACAATGGGGCACTATTCCTCCCACTGTTACCAATGATGGGACACTATTCCTCCCACTGATACCAATGATGGGACATTATTCATCCCACTGATACCAATGATGGTAAATTATTCCTCCCACTGATGCCAATGACGGGACACTATTCCCCCCACTGATACCAATAATGGGACACTATTCCTCCCACTGATACCAGTGGTGGGACACTATTCCTCCCACTGATACCAATGATGTGACACTGTTCCCCCCACTGATACCAATGATGGGACACTATTCCTCCCACTGATACCAGTGATGGGACACTATTCATCCCACTGATACCAATGATGGGACACGATTCCCCCCACTGATACCAATGATGGGACACGATTCCCCCCACTGATACCAATGATGTGACACTATTCCTCCCGCTGATACCAGTGATGAGACACTATTCCTCCCACTAATACCAATGATGGGGCATTATTCCTCCCACTGATATCAATGATGGGGCACTATTCCTCTTACTGATACCAATGATGTGGCACTATTTCTCTTCCTGATACCAATGATGGGACACTATTCCTTCCACTAAAACCTAATACCAATGATGGGGCACTATCTCTTCTCCTGCTATCCACAGGCACATGTCATTTTTTTACTTCCACTGACCATCAAGCCTGAAAAATGATCTACAAATGGAAGACTGGTGTATAAATGAAAGGTCTGCCTTTTGATTAATGTAGGAGATCATCAAATGATTCCATCCCTTTTCTACCAAATTGGACAATATTTTGTAAAGGTTTTTCACCTTCCTTTGGATCACCAGCAGGTTTAGATTTCCAAGAATGAGGCAGCATTCCTCTTGGCAAAAAGCCTCGAGTTCCTGGAAATTCTTGGGCAGTCTTTAATGAACTGAACGTCTGAGATCTCCCCAGAGTGGCTCAATGATATTGAGGTCAGGAGACTGAGATGGCCACTCCAGACCCTTCACTTTATTCTTCTGTAGCCAATGACGGATCGACTTGGCCTTAGGACTGTCGTAATGTGCATAAGTAAATAATGTGCAAATGTAAATAATGTACAGAGAGAGTATTTATTTTTGTACTTATTTATTCATATTTTCCCCATCCAAGTTTGTTCCCTTTTCCCCCTTCCCATTTTTTGACTTTGGGATGCCCTTGCTCCAGGGCCCAGGAGCTATTTTTGTAAATTTTCAGCTGGGGACCAGCTGATGTTTGGGTGGGGGGGGGGAGAGTGTAGCGCCCCCATAGTAAGTAATAGGTGCTTTTTGTACTGGATTTTTGCAGGAGAGGCAAATTTAGTCAGGCCTGACAATAAGTGCAGGCCTGAATATTTTGATCTGGGCAGGGGAGTGGCCCAGGGAGGGCTGGAGATTGCAGGAAGGAACAACCCTTGGATACACCTCCCCTTTGCTTCTGGAAGGCTCAGGAAAATGGGACAGATGAGGAGGTGTCACTTTCTGAAGTATGTTAAGGAGCCCTGACCAATTCCCATCCTGGATTGGCAGGAGGCAGGCCTCCTTAAATACTGTGATCTGCCCAGCTGGGGGAGGAGAGTATCGGATGGAAGAGAGAGATGTAGCAGAGGTGCTGTGGAGGCCTCATCCGGGAAGGGAGCCCCCAGTCTGGGGGGGTGACCTTGAGGCCTGGTGGCTCGGGTGCAGCCAGGAAGAGGAGTTGGTTCTTGGAGTGGCACACGGGAGCAGGAGAACAGCAGAGAGGCTACATAAAGGTCTATTTAAAGGATCCACCAGTTTCTGTGAGTGGCAGCCAGCTCCTGGAGCTGAATGAGAAGGCTGAAGCAGGCTGGGAGAGGACAGTGGATAGCCTGTAAAGGTTAGAGAAGCCAGTCAGGGAAGGAGTGTCACTGGACAGTGAGGTAGGCCGGAGGGCCATGAAAGCTGGATGGGCTGGGAGTAGTAGTTTATCCAGTGCCCAGCTAGCACCTACGTACTTAGCTACACAAATGAGGGCCCGTGGCTTCACAACTGGGAGCCTGTGGCCCTTGCCCTTGCGGTCCTGAGGTCCTGCCGACAGTAGAGCAGGCCTCACCATGTGCTAACTGTGGTGGAAGAGGAAGTGTCATGGAGGCTTGATAAATTTCTCTTCAGGCCTAACAGGAAGGAAGCAAGTGTTGTGCAGAAGAGAAGTGAAGGAGTGCAAAGGTCAGCAAGGATTAGTGCTGGAGGAAGAAGGAGAGTAACGTTCAGCAAGCATCAGTGCTGGAGGACGAAGGAATGTATATACGGAGGTGTATATAGAATGGTTCTAAATCCTAATCTACTGGGCTTCCCACAGTCGTCCCTACCCGATCCAAGTTTAACCCCTCAATAAAACAACAAAAACAAAGTACCGGCCTGTTCAGTGACTACGGATGAACGGAAAAGTGTGTGATTGAGGGCAGAAAGACAGGTGAACTACAACTACCAGCCACCCCTAAGGGGGGCATGTGCTATATTTTTGTTTTATACAGTTCAACTACCTTTTCCCGCAGATCCTTTGACAATTCTTTTGCTTTCCCCATGACTCAGAATCCAGAAACGTCAGTGCAGCACTGGATGAAAGAAGCAAGGGTCTGTCAGGAGTCCAGAAACTCATTGACCTTTTATGCACATACACTAATTACAAGCAAACAGATCACAGGTGAGTTTACATACCATGGCAGGTGAGGATAGTTACCTTTAATAGCCATTCAAACCCCTTTGTGTCAACTTGTGTGCATGTTATCAAGCCAAAATCACCAGGGTATGTAAACTTTCGATCAGGGTCATTTGGGTAGTTTCTGTTGTCATTATGATTTAAAAAGAGTAAACACAATTGATTGATAATAAATGGCGTCAGCCAAACACTAACCACGAGTGAAAGAAATGTTTTTGTGTTATCATTCATATTCTCTGAAAAATGGCCAAGAAATCATAAATTCTGCCAGGGTGTGTAAACTTATGAGCACAACTGTATACCACAATAGAACATTTATGCAGACGATGAAACTGTACAGTAAAGTGACACTAAATGATAACCTAATCCATACAATTTCACTAATTAATGGCCCTGTAATCCATTTTTAATCAAACATTTCCTTACTGTGTTTTTTTTTACCTCCTTGTAACATCTTCTGTGAGCTCCTGAACCTCTCCTTTTCCATATTACTTTCATTTGGAATGAGCAGTGCACATTAGTTGTCATGTACCCTGTTCTATGTACTCTACAACTCCCATAGTCCATCTTAGGAGAGAAGGTGGTTACTTTCCTAGATGCAACGGGCCATGGAGAACAAATGTAGCCAACCTCCAAGAGGAAATCACATCACAGCAATCAAAAAAAAAAAAAAATTGGAGATTTGTAGGAGACCAAGATCAATAGAAGGAACTTTTTTTTTAAGAAAAAGGAAAATTGTTAACAACACTGACCTGCATCGCCGGAGCTACTCCCATCACTGGATCCCATGACAGACACCCTGGCACTGCTCATATCCGACCCGCAGAGCCCCTCACAACCACACCTGACATTGCAGGTGGATGCAAAATAATGTGCGGCTGCGGGGCTTGCCAGAAGCCACTGGCACCGAGGACTTAACGGCAACAGCGACAGCCATCTTCAGGAATGTCACTGACGGCTCCCTTCCAGAGCAAGTGGAGATAGACCGAATTCAAAGAGCGATAGGACCCCGACCAACTGACCCAGCCAGATCCCCTGATGTGGTTCTATTTAAGCTTCCTGCACCTGTCAGCAGGTGCTGTCCGTTCTACAGCATCTGAGTACCTGTGAGCTTCTGCTCTGCTTCCTGAGACCCGTTCCTGTGTTGTTCTTGCTCCTGTGATCTGACCCGCTATCTATCTGCCTGCACCGACCCCGGCTACCCACGACCATCCGTTTGCCTGACCCCTCTGTACTCTGCCGCCAGTCTGTTAACGAACTCTGCTTGGACTTTGACCACTCTTTTGCCTGACCCTTTTGTGCCTCTCTGTCCGCCAGTTGCTGACCCAGCCTGCACAACCATCCATCTGCCTGCACGACTACCTGGAGCCTCACATCACCACCAGTGACCATCCAACCCTCGTGCCATCCCGCACTCCGGGACTTCCTGTCTACACTATCAGGGGTCCCCGAATCGGATGTGTAAGAGCGGTTGTTCCCTGCATAAGACAGACTCCACCACCAGGACCGTGACAGTAACGGACAGCCATGTCCGAGTCTGCACAGGGAACGCCCTCTGCCATGGACAAACTGTGCATTTATTTGGCCGGGCTCACGCAAGCCGTGAAAAACCTGCAGGAAGGCTATACTAGGCTGGAAGAGCAAGTACGTGAGATCTCCGCCCCCTCTGCATCTGGAGGTGGAGCTGCCGCGGCCCGCACCATTGTGGCGCTGCCTTCTGAGCCCAAGGTCCCTTTGCCTGACAAGTTTTCGGGGGATCGCAGCAGGTTTCGGGCATTTTGCAGTTCATGCGAACTGTACCTTGGTCTGCAGCTGCGCACCTTTTCTCTAGAAGCCACCAAGGTGGGCCTGGTCATTTCCCTGCTGCAGGGTGACCCCAGACCTGGGCTCATCGCCTTTGGGAACAAAGAGCACCTGAAGTCAGAACCATGGACACCTTCTTTGATCCCATGACCCAGCTCTACCAGGATCCTCACCTAGCGGCTACAGCCGTGGCCACCTTGCACGCCCTACAGCAGGGCCAGCGTACCGCTGAGGACTACATAGTAGAGTTCAGGCGTTGGAGTGCAGACACAGCATGGAACGCCGCCGCACTCTGCTACCAATTCAGGCTGGGACTGGCTGAGCCGTTGAAGGATGAACTTACCCGCGCCAGGGTGCCTACGACCCTGGATGCTTTAATCAATCTGGCCATCCAAATAGACTGGAGGCTCAGGGAACGCCGGACCGAGTGAGCTGTGGGACCCTCTCCTGTCTCACGCCTAACCTGGATGATGCCCTGGGTGCCCGGTCGCACGGCCCCGGCACCAGCTCCATCTGCACCCACAGACCTGCCTGAGCCAATGCAGATCGGCCTTCTGCGCCTGTCTCTTACCCCAGAAGAGAGACAGCGGCGCCGGACCCTGAACTTATGCCTTTATTGTGGAGAGTCTGGGCACATGGTGAGGACCTGCCCTGCCAAAGCTGGTAAGTGGCCCTATCCGGCCAACCAGGACGCAACCCCAGCTAGTAATAACATGTCTCATCTGACTCTCTTTGTCTCTTTGCAGTTGCCCGGAGGGAGCGTTCAAGTGCCAACGATTGACACAGGGGCGTGTAGCTGTTTCGTGGACCAGACCTTCGCAACACTACACCAGATGCCCCTGCGCCCCAAGGTGCATAAGATGACGGTCCGCCTGGCCGATGGGACGGCCATTAAATCCGGCCAGGTCACCATGGAAACCCAAGCTATCCCTGTATCCACACCCCAAGGACACCAGGAGTTGCTCATCCTTGATGTCATAGCCTCACCTTTGTTTCTTGTCATCTTGGGGCTCCCCTGGCTCCGGGCGCATAGCCCCAACATAAACTGGTCCTCTGGGAGCATCCAATTCCTGTCTCCTTACTGTGGACAACATTGTCTGGTTCCGTCCCGGAGTGTTGGCCCCTCACTCCTGAGCCTTGATTCTGAAACTGACTCGGAAACCCGTCACGCTTTGCCGTCAGCCTTCCACGAGTACCTTGATGTGTTTAGCAAGAAAGGGGCAGACCAGCTACCACCCCACAGGTCTACGACTGCCCCATCGAGTTGCTTCCTGGAACCGAGGTCCCTTTTGGGCGTATCTATCCTTTGTCCGAACTTGAGCTATTGGCCCTCAAGGCCTACTTGGATGAAAACCTGGCCAAAGGGTTCATCCAACCTTCCATGCCCCCTGCCGGGGCAGGCATCTTCTTTGTGCAAAAGAAGGACCATACCATACGCCTGTGCATAGATTATCGGGAGCTAAACCGCATCACCGTCAAGAACCGTTATCCCCTTCCACTTGTTCCAAAACTGTTTCAGAGGCTTGGGTCGGCCACCGTGTTTACCAAGTTGGATCTCCAGGGGGCTTACAACTTGATACGTATCCGAGAGGGCGACGAGTGGAAGACTGCTTTTTGGACTCGTTTTATCCACTATGAGTACCTCGTCATGCCCTTCGGACTCTGCAACGCCCCAGCCACCTTTCAGCATCTGGTCAATGATGTGTTCCAGGACTATCTGGATCTTTTTGTTATTTATCTGGATGATATTTTGATTTTTTCCTCCTCCGTGGAAGAGCATCGTCACCATGTCCGTTGTGTCCGCAGCCGCCTGCGACAGCATAGACTGTATGCTAAGGCCGAGACATGCGCCTTCGAGCGCCCCAGCATCTCTTTTCTTGGACTGATCCTGTCTGTCTCAGGAATTACCATGGACCTTCAAAAGGTCTCAGCTATTCTGGACTGGCCAGCACCTGTGGACAAGAAAGGGGTCCAACATTTTGTCGGCTTTGCCAACTTTTATAAGAGGTTCATTAGGGGATTCTCGGCCTTTATCGCCCCTATTACACAGCTTACAAAACATGTCAGCGGTTCCACTGGTCAGCTGATGCCCAAGACACCTTACAAGCATTAAAGAAACTCTTCACCACAGCACCCATTCTGAAGCATCCGGACGCTACTCTGCCCTATGTTCTGGAAGTGGATGCATCTGAGACGGCGGTGGAAGCGGTCCTGTCTCAGCGGCAGGGAGCCAGGGCACTCCTCCATCCTGTAGCCTTCTTCTCCCGCAAGCTCTCTGCTCCGGTGAAGAATTATGATGTCGGAGACAGGGAGCTGTTGGCCATTAAGGCGGCTTTGGAGGAATGGCGCTATCTGTTGGAGGGAGCCCCGCACCCTATCCTGATATACACGGACCACAGAAATCTGGAGTACCTCCGAACGGCCAAAAGGCTCAAACCTCGCCAGGCACTTTTTTCTCTAGATTTCAGTTCAACTTGACTTATCGACCCGGAGTGAAGAAAACTAAGTCCGATGCTCTTTCCTGCATGTTTTCGGAGCCGGGAACATCTGCTCCCCCCGATACCAACCTACAACCTAGGAACTTCTTGCTGACCAAGGATGATCTGTTGTCCCGGATTCGGAGAACCTCAGCCTGCTCTCCGGGATTATCTGGCCAAGGTTTAACCTGCAAAGATGGTCTCTGGTGGCACCAAAATCAAATCTATGTTCCCAAGGAGTTACGTCCTGCCATACTAGAACTGTGCCAGGACCATAAATTAGCCGGGCACTTTGGCACACGGAAAACCGCCGAGCTTGTATTACGCTCCTTCTGGTGGCCATTACTCCCTGAAGACTGCCGGGCCTATGTCCGCTTCTGTTCTACTTGTGCCAGAAATAAGACGGACAAAGCCAAAGCCTGGGAGCTGTTAAGGCCTCTCCCCATTCCTGATCAGCCATGGTCAAAGATATCAATGGACCTTATTGTGGAGCTGCCCCCGGCCAAAGGATACACCACAATCTTTGTCGTGGTAGATAGGCTGACCAAAATGGCACACTTCCTCCCAATGAAGGGCACTCCCACTGCAAAGGAGACTTCTGAAATTTTCCTTAACCACTTGACCACTGGGCACTTAAACCCCCTTCCTAACCAGACCAATTTTCAGCTTTCAGTGCTCTCACAATTTGAATGACAATTACTCAGTCATGCAACATTGTACCCATATGAAATTTGCGTCCTTTTTTTCACACAAATAGAGCTTTCTTTTGGTGGTATTTAATCACCGTTGGGTTTTTTATTTTTTGCGCTATAATTTAAAAAAGACCGAAAATTTTGTAAAAAAAATAATTTTTCTTTGTTATAAAATTTTGCAGATTAGTAATTTTTATTCATAAATTTTGGACAAAATTTATACTGCTACATATCTTTGGTAAAAAAAACAAACAAATTAGTGTATATTATTTGGTCTTTGTGAAAGTTACAGAGTCTACAAGCTATGGTGCCAATCAATGAATATTGATCACACCTGATGTACTGACGGCCTATCTCATTTCTTGAGACCCTAACAAGCCAGGAAAGTATAAATACCCCCCAAATTACTCCTTTTTGGAAAGTAGACATTCCAAGGTATTTAGTAAGAGGCATGGTGAATTTTTTGAAGTTGTAATTTTTTCCCACAATTCATTGCAAAATGAAGTTGTTTTTTTTTTTGTTTTTTTTTCACAAAATTGTCATATGTTAACAGGTTATTTCTCACACCCAGCATATGCATACCACAAATTACACCCCAAAACACATTCTACTACTTCTCCTGAGTATGGCGATACCACATGTGTGACACTTTTACACAGCCTGGCCACATACAGAAGCCCAACATGCAGGGAGCACCATCAGGCGATCTAGGAGCATAAATTACACATATCATTTTTTGACTACTTCTTGCACTTTTGAAGCTCCTGGAGCACCAGGACAATGGAAACGCTCAAAAAATGACCCCATTTTGGAAAGTAAACACCCCAATGTATATTCTAGGAGGCATAATGAGTCTTTTGAACATGTCATTTTTTCCACAAGTTTTTGGAAAATATGGAAAGAAAATGAAAATGCATTTTTTTTACACAAAGTTGTCAATTTATACAATATTTCTAATACA
This sequence comes from Glandirana rugosa, assembly GCA_018402905.1. Classification (NCBI taxonomy): domain Eukaryota; kingdom Metazoa; phylum Chordata; class Amphibia; order Anura; family Ranidae; genus Glandirana; species Glandirana rugosa. The sequence goes on along the minus strand of BLSH010034008.1, from coordinate 102,737 downwards.
CAACATGTACCTAGCAAAAATTACACCCCAAAATATATTCTGCTACTTCTCCCGAGTATGGCAATACCACATGTGTGACACTTTTACACAGCCTGACCACATACAGAGGCCCAACATGCAGGGAGCACCGTCAGGTGTTCTAGGGGCATACATTTCAAATCTAATTTGACTACCTTTTACACTATTGTGAGGCACTGTGGTGACATGGATAGGCACTGTAGTGGCACAGATGGGCAGTGTAGTGGCACGGGTGGGCACTGTAGTGGCATGGATGTGTCACGGATGAGAACTGATGTGGTATGGATGAGCATGAATGAAGCACAAATGAGCCATGGATGGGGGATGGATGAGCCATGGATGGGGATGGATGAGCCACGGATGGGGATGACTGAACACGGATGGGGATGACTGAGCACGGATGGGTGGGTGAGCATGGCTGGGTGGGTGAGCATGGATGGATGGCTGGGTGAGCATGGCTGGGTGGGTGAGCATGGATGGATGGCTGGGTGAGCACGGCTGGGTGGGTGAGCATGGATGGATGGATGGTGAGCATGGCTGGATGGGTGAGTATGGATGGATGGCTGGGTGAGCATGGATGGATGGATGGTGAGCATGGATGGGTGAGCACGGCTGGGTGGGTGAGCATGGATGGATGGCTGGGTGAGCATGGATGGATGGCTGGGTGAGCACAGCTGGGTGGGTGAGCATGGATGGATGGATGGATGGGTGAGCATGGATGGATGGCTAGGTGAGCACGGCTGGGTGGATGAGCATGGATGGATGGCTGGGTGAGCATGGATGGATGGATGGGTGAGCATGGATGGATGACTAGGTGAGTAAGGAGGGGACCTTGTGGGGAGCACGTGTGATCCACACTTGAACACCTTGAGAGGCTTTTTGTTATGAGATAGAAAGATCCAGAAGTGAATCTAACACATTGAAGCACAGTGTACTTTGTTGGGGGACTCCACTAATATGTTACAATAATGAACTGCCTATAATCCATCATTGGTTTTCATATAGACATTAAATGATCAATCCTGCAAATATTTTATGCTGAAGGACTATATGATCAGCCCACTCTTTTTTGGATTTTATATCATATTACTGGGCAATTTCTCATTATACTAATATCACCACTACCAGGCACAGCACCAATATTTTTAACACACTAGAGTGTGACTATATACACTAGTTTTCTATTATTAAAATTTTTTTTTTTTTTTTTATTATATTTTTTTATTATATTTTTTTTGTTTTTTATATACTTTTATTATATATTGTTTGTTTTATTAAGTTTGATTGGACCCTGTAATACTCAGAACCTATATGCTTTTAATACACGGGTGAGAATTCATGTTGCACATTTAGCACATTAACTAAAATTGCATACTAGCACATTATTTTCATACTAGCACATTACACTAATTTTTGATTCTTCATAAGACCGGTATATAAAATAAAGAGTAAGCAGCGCCAATTTCCAGATAAAAACATATATCCACAAGCTTATCACTCCACTAATCCTACTGCTAAGTCCAAAGGAGTTTCAATTCTGTTATCTGGACGAATACCCTGGACCTGCCAGGAAATAAACAGTAACACTGATGGCAGGTATGTATTTCTGAAAGGCAGGATAGGTGATGTGCAGGTGACATTGGCTACTTTATATGCCCCGAATGACGACAAGATATTTTCATCCGCCAAACCCTCAACAAATTGATAGAATTCACGGAAGGCCATTTAATTTTAGGCGGAGATTTTAATGTAACCCTCCTGCCCTCCGAGGACACGTCGTCGGGTCTTTCCCCTGTCTCTCCTTCCGCTCAAAAGAGCATAGCGCAGGCACTACATAGAGCCCAAATGATAGATGTGTGAAGACTGCACTACCTGGGGGAACGTGTATTCCAGGATAGACTTTTTCCTAATCCCTCATACCCAATTACATGCGGTCACCCATACCACTATGGGAAACAGGACTTGGTCGGATCACGCACCTACCACCCTGCGGTACACACTTTCCAATAACTCACACACCAGATCTCGAATCTGGAGATTAAACGAGAGCCTACTCCAGACACCGGAGATACACGAGGAGGTGGCCAGGGAGCTGCACCAATATTTTCAAACTAATGATCGACCCGATTGTGAACCGGGTATTCTGTGGGAGGCGCATAAAGCTGTGATCCGCGGTATACTTATTGAACACGGCGCCCGTATCAAGCGCGAACGCGGCCTACAACTGACCCAATTGCTAGATAAATTACACCATGTCGAATCTAGACATAAACATGCCCCTACCCTGACTCTGGAAGCGGACCTACAAATGATTCGTAAACAAATCACTGATCTTTTACTCTATAAAGCCAAATCGGCACTTCAACATTGCCAGAAGCTGAGTTATGAGTCAGGGAATAAATGTGGGAAACTACTAGCCAGAGCAGTCCGTGAACAGAGACTGGCTTCCTATATCCCCCGGATATCACAGCAGAACGGTCAAACAGCCGTCCTCTCCGTCCAAATAACCCAAGCATTCCGAGACTATTACTCCTCTTTATATAACCTGACAGACCCCCCCCCCCCCCACTAGCTACGATGAATGAATATCTGGCCTCCTCTCTCCTCCGTTCCCTATCACCGGAGATCCAAGAAGAACTTAGCTCCCCCATATCCCTGACAGAACTACAGGGTGCAGTAGGTGATATGAAACCCTCAAAACACCGGGACCAGATGGCTACACGTTGCAGTACTATAGGACCTTTTTACCTACTCTAGGCCCCTATATGGCCACATTTTTTAACGCCATTAGCTCAGATACCGTATTTCCCTGAGACACTCTATTAGCCCACATTTCTGTAATACACAAAGAGGGCAAAGACCCCTCATCATGCACCAGCCACAGACCCATCTCCCTGTTAAACATTGATTTAAAGCTGTTCACAAAGATTTTGGCCGGGGGATTGGCTCAACATTTAGGAAATTTAGTGCACCTGGACCAAGTGGGATTTATCCCTACCCGTGAAGCTAGGGATAACACAACAAAAGTCCTTAACCACCTACATGTTGCAAACTCTGCTCGCACGCCGTGCGTCTTCCTCAGAACTGATGCCGAGAAGGCATTCGACCGGGTGAATTGGGACTTCATGTTCGCAGTTCTTCGCTATATTGGTCTGGAAGGGAACATGCTGAACTGGATTTCCAAGATCTACTCCACTCTGTCGGGACAGGTGAAAGTAAAAGGCGTCCTATCAGACCCTTTCTCAATCAGTAACGGTACGAAACAAGGGTGCCCTCTGTCACCACTCCTTTTCGTCCTCTTATTGGAACCCTTTCTTTGTAGAGTCCGCATGAACTGGGATATTCGGGGATTAGAGGTAGGCAATACTCAACATAAGATATCCGCTTACGCGGACGATCTATTCTTCTCCCTAGCGACACCAGAGATCTCCCTTCCTAACCTTCTTAAAGAATTCGACATCTATGGCAAGCTCTCCAATCTAAAAATCAACTTCTCCAAATCGGAAGCAATGGGCGTGGCGATACCCCCTCGACTCATACCGTCGTTACATTAGAATTTCGGCTTTAAATGGACCACCGAGAAGCTCAAATACTTAGGAACGTTTATATCACCTGATATAACTCTGGTTTTTACTATAACTTTCCACTCCTTTTAGCCAAAACCCGCGCGATGTTAGAGAGTTGGAACAATGGCCTCCACTCATGGTTCGGCAGAATAAACCTACTAAAAATGTGTATCCTCCCGAAATTTCTATACTTGTTTAAAGCATTGCCACTCAAAATACCCGCCCCCTTCTTTAAACAAGCGCAATCCCTTTTCACTAATTTTGTCTGGGCCCATAAGAAACCCTGCTTACCCCACTCAAACTTAATACTACCTAAGATTTGTGGTGATTTAGCCCTGCCTGATTTGCGTAGATACTATCAGGCAGTACAACTGGCAAGAGTGATCGACTGGTGTCGACATAGTGACGTCAAGCTCTGGGCCCAAATAGAACAAGCCCAAACAAAGATACCCCTGAGGTCCGCACTCTGGTGCTTTGAAGCCTTGCCCACACCGCTAAAGACACACCCTTTAATCAGTAACACACTTTCTGTGAGCTCATATGTATCCAGGAAAGATGCCCTCACAACCCCAGAGTCTCCTCTTTTCACAATACTAGAGAACCCCCAATTCCCGCCTGGCATCCTTACCCCAGAATTCAGAGCACTAGACCAAAATAATTACGTTGTGGCCTCAAAGTTTGCGGCATCGGGTAGGTGGCCCTCAATAGAGGAATTGGTGCACTCCTCTGGACCCTTCCATCTCCTGTTCTGGAATGCCTTACAACTACATCATTACCTACATTCCCTCCCGAACCCCCAGAATTACGGCAGACAGCTCACTGTCTATGAAGAATATTGTTCGGAAGAGGACCCCTTGCCCCACGTCCTATCTAAAACCTACTCCTTACTGATCAATCCCCCTTCCCAGCCTTTAGTACCTGGGATACAGGAATGGGAGAAAGAATTGCAACAGACCTTTACTGAAACCCAAATTCAGAGGATAATCTCCTTGGCCTTAAAATCGTCAATCTGTACCAAAATCCAAGAAACCAACTTTAAAATAATAACTAGGTGGTACCTAACACCGACCCAATTACACAAATTCTACCAAACTACGTCTGACCTCTGCTGGCGCTGCGGGAGAGACAGGGGAACTATGATACACATCTTTTGGTCATGCCCCAAACTCGCCAGATTTTGGAGAGTGGTACGCGATATTACACAAAAATTTACAGAATATAGTATACCGGAGGACCCGGCTTTCTATCCCTTGCATGTCTCTGACATATCGGTCCGAGCCTATAAACAGTCGCTTGTACGTCACTTGTTGAATGCCGCTAAGTCTTGCATCTCCTTGTATTGGAAGTGTTCAGATCCCCCAACTCCCGCAACTTGGCTTAGGAAAGTGGAAGAGATCAATAGGATGGAAGATTTGGTCCTCACAACTCAACATAAATGTGAGAAATACACTAAAACCTGGAGTATCTGGAACATATTCATTTTATCGGATGAAGGTAAGGCCCTCCTTGCCTCTGGATTCGGCCTTTCAAGGCCGTGATATCCATTGTCGCCCCCCCACAAACCCCCTTCCCCTTGGACTATTATTATTTCACCCTCTTTCGCCTCTTCGTGTTCTATTCCCTTTGCCTCCCCACCCTGCACTTAATTTCTGTCTGCTATTTTTTCTTGTTTAAGGTTTATATCCATGAGATGTCATAAGCAAATATGGGTGCAAGCGCTATATTCTGATTTGACGCCCATACCTTTTATAGTCACTTTGATCCATATGCTAGCAAAACATTCTTAGATCATTTTATAAGATGCATATTTTTTTTCTAGCCAACTGTTGCCCTTTCGGGCCTCTTTGTCTGTGTAATATATTTGTCTTGACATTGACGGGCACTATGCCCATGTGTTATGCATCATTCATCTTTGAATAAAACCATATTGAAAAAAAAAAAAGCAGAGGGAACCATGCCCTCCTGGGCCAGAAGGGCACAAATATGATGGCATGCGCTTCCTCTTTCGCAATCTTCAGTAAGGCTTTCATGATTAGTGGGATTGGTGGAAACAGGTACACTAGAGGGAACTGCCATGAGATTGAGGTGTCCTGGGCTATCGCCTCGTTGTATTTGCGGCAAACTCTGGCACCTGTGCATTTCCCAGCGTCGCCATGAGGTCTACACTGGGTGTCCACCATTTGGCAAAGATTGGTCAAATATAGAGTCTATTGATCGACTATTGTCCACTGCTAGGAAACCTCTGGCTCAGTTGGTCTGCTAGCCGATTCTGCTTGCCAGGAATGTACACCGCCGTTAAATCCTCCAAATGAGTTTCAGCCCAGTGGAGAATCCTGGTTGCTATTTGTAATTACGACAGGCTCTTGGTTCCTCCCTGGCTGGTGATATAAGATACCGCTGTCTGGTTGTCTAGTCTTAGTTTGACTCGGGCTCCCTGAATCATTTCCTTGAAAGCCAGCAGGGCCATGTAAGCCGCCTGCAGTTCCAGAAGATTGGAGTGTCTGGTCTCTGTCTCGCTCCACCTGCCTTGAACCTGTCTGCCGTGGTAGTGAGCCCCACAGGCTGGCATCCGAAGTGAGGCTGCGACAGGGTCTCCGGCAAGGTCCACCAGATTAGGCTCTGTCACACCCGGCTTGTTAACCAGATCCTCTGGTCCAGAGACCGGCTGTCCCATTGCCCCAGAAAGGATACCTAAAGGGCTCTCATATGGAATCTTGCCCACGGTACTGCTGGGATAGCTGCCGTGAACATTCCCAGCATCGTCATGCAGTCTCTTGCTGATAGTGTCGGCGCCTTCATCACCCTGTAGACACAGGCTTTTAGCTCCGCCGTCTTGCGATATGGCAGAAGAATCCATCCTGACTGGGTGTCGAATATCATGCCTAGGTATTCGCTCTGTTGGGCTGGAACCAGATTTCTCTTCTGGCTGTTTATCAGCCATCCAAAGTTGGACAGTATCTGTATCACTTCTTCGCACTGTCGCGCCAACTATTCTCTTGCATGTGCTACGACCAGAATGTCGTCTAGGTAATGAACAATTTTTATTCCCTGTAAGCGAATAAATGCTATGATAGCCAAGAGGATCTTGGAGAAGACTCTGGGTGCAGTGCTGATGCCGAAGGGCAAACATCTGAACTGATAATGCTCTTCTTCCACCACAAGTAAGAAGGCCGACCATTGGTCGGCCTGTATTTGTAGGAGGAGTCTGGCACATTTAAGCCAGCCTCCCCCTACCCATAGGACGGCGGTTCTCGTGGCGGGCGGTTCTGACGTCATTTCCGGTTTCCAAATCTTCGCATCTCTTCACTGTAAGCCGCATCTGCCGTGGAGGGGGTAAGCCAGGCTGGGGAGCCTCGCATGCTGCAGGTCTCCCCAGTCATGTCACATTTCTCTGCTGGGGGGGCACGAGCGCGACGGCGCTATGGCAACCAGTCCACGCACATTGGCAGCAGGCATGCCGCTCGCTGGTCTGCAGAGTCGCATCCGCCATGAAGGGGGTAAGCCAGGCTGGGGAGCCTCGCACGCTGCAGGTCTCCCCAGTCATGTCACTTTTACTGTAGGGGGGGCACAAGCACAGCGGTACGGACGACGGTTACACGCACCTGACCAACGGTATCGCGGCAGCGCGAGCACGGGGGGGTCGTCTCTTTACACTGTACTGACCCCTCTGGACGTCGTACGCTCCGAGGGGTCGGACCGAATGGGGGAGGTGCCGTCTACGCCGAATGTCAC
>BLSH010034008.1:81428-92197 GCA_018402905.1 Glandirana rugosa | reverse complement strand
CTAATTTCAATAACGTTTAAACCCTGGAGGGGTTTTTGGCTTACCCGGCCAGGTCGAATAGGGATCCCAGTGACCTTCGACTACACCCCCTTTTTGATCTAGGACCGGACGTCTACGGCCTACACCATCGACCAAGACTCAACCCTGTGGTCATACACCACACGCACCTACTGACCGTCCATGGCGTTTGTCCTCGAGACTCTGGGCGTTTTACGAACGTTTTCTCGAGGCACAGGTGGCTTGGGGTACTTTACCACTGCACTACGACACGTTTATACCGACGTCGAAACCGGCTTTTCCTCGCCACCATCAGTATCTTACGACTGGGTGGTATGAACACGGGGTTGAGATGGTGGCGCATCTCCATCTCCAGGTTGAGAAGGGAGGACAACCCGACCCGACTTGTCTATTGCAGAGACATACACGATTTTCGGTCGTGCTTAAGGCCTTACCTGTCAGGTCAGCATTCTATGACTACCACCGCTCCTTTTCGGCCAAAGCTGCAGCCATATTTGCACAGCATCACGTCACCATTTCATGGGGTTCGGTGGACACGGAGCTCTTTTGCAAGCATTTTGCGGGTCTCAGAGCTCCTGTTTGCGGTACCTGCCAGTCATCCACGCACACCACATACTGGTGTCCCAACTCAGAACCAGCTACCACATCCGGCATCTGCAGGCCAGGATCTAGTTTTTCCCCCACATCAGCTTCCAGTGACCCTAGGGATAAGCTGGACCGGCCCATTCGGTTTTTGGGGAGGTCCCAAATTTGCAATAACTTTAATCAAGGCTCTTGTAATAATAACCAATGCAGGTTGCTCCATGTATGCTCTGACTGTTTCAGGGCCCACCCCAAATCGGCATATCTGTCAAAACAGCCTAAGGGGTCCTGACTAAGCCAACTGAACATACAACATCTACAACAGTGCTTGGTAGGTCATCCTTCGGAAGCGACCGTCACATTTCTGGTCGAGGGTTTTTTAGGGGGTTTCCACACAGGGCTGATCTCCTTGCCCCAGTGTTCGTTTGAATGTAAGAATTTATTATCAGCCGCGGCACACTCTGAAGCTGTGAACCGCCTCCTCCAAATCGAGCTTTCCAAAGGTTTCATTATCGGCCCTTTTTCTTCCCCTCCTTTTGATACATGGAGAGTCAGCCCCATTGGCATTGTGCAAGGGAAATGTTCCAATAAATTAAGATTGATTTACGACTTGTCCGCGCCTCATTGTTCTAAGGTCCCTAGTATAAATTCCCTCATACCATCGGAAGAATTTTCCCTTAAGTATGCCTCAGTAGACCAGGCCATTCAGAGCATCATTAGTCTTGGGGTGGGCACTTGGCTTTCGAAAGCTGATATCACCGATGCTTTCAAGCTTCTACCCATCAAACCAGCATTATGGCAGTGGCATGGTATCAGATGGCGGGAAGCTTATTATTTCGCTACCAAACTTACGTTCAGTTCTAAAAGCAGCCCTTGGCTTTTCGACACCTTCGCGCAAGCCCTGTGCTGGATCCTGTCGGTTAAGGAAGGGTGTCAGGAGGTTATACATTATCTCCAATGGTGTTTGTGGATCGGAACATATAAATAGGCATCTGCTATGTCGATTGAGATTAGCCAGTCTCCTGACTGTACTACTGATATTATTGTATAGATTGACTCCATCTTGAATCTTCTGGGAATAATGAACTAATTTTTAAGATCGCTGGTCCAGTACTGGAGTTCTCCTTGGCAATGCTGCAGGACTACTGTGATTGCTTGTTTCCAAGATAATTCGGTCACGTATTCTTGTGAAAACTTGCGTTTTTTTCTGATCTTGCGGGTAATGTGTCTGCACAAAGATATTTGGGGGTTTCTCCCGAAACTTTATTTTGTATCTGTGTTTTATGGTCTGGAGTGTCCAGCGGTACTTCACCTTTGTCATCCACTCCCTCCAGTACATTGCCAACCTGGCTCCAACTTGGGGGGGTTGGACTGATTGACCGTCAAAAGGATTTCTCTGCCTTTTTTGCTGTCTGTCCTGCACTCGACTTCACCTTCCGCAAGAAGGAACTCTGTGTCCCCCTCTATTGAGCTCTATTATATTCTCGCCCTGGTCTGTATGATCTGGCCTCACGGCCTCTTCTGGCATCACACTGGCCAGACCGGAAGGTTTGCTGTCTCTTCCTGGATGTCTGGGGAAATAGACCCGATTTGCCCCCCAGTGACCCGCTTAATTGCCTCTTCCAGGGTCTTTCCGAATAGGATTTTCCCATCACATGGAATATTGCATAAGGCTTGTTTACAAGCCGCATCTGCGGTCCAATGTTGGAGCCACAGAACCCTTTTTGCCATTACCGAATGTGCCATCAGTCTCGCTAGTAATTTAACTAGGTCTATGGATGATTCGGCTAGAAAGGCAGTTGTCAAGTTAAGCTCTCCCGGAGCGTCAATGATTTTCTTTGCCTCTACTCCTGCCCGTAGAGGGGTCTCCACATTTGCAACCCAGACTTTTAAGGCCCCAGAGACAGATGTTAGGGCTATGGATGGGTGACGGGCTGCTCCGGCAACCGCATAGATTTTTTTAAGATCTGCATCTGTCCTCCTATCCATTGGATTCCTAAATGTAGTGGAGTTCTCCAAAGGAAGGGGGACATGCCTTGCAAGGCGCTATAGGGCTGCATCTATCCCCAGCGCCGACTCCCAGAAGGCGGCATCAGCGGGATTGAATGGGTAGAGCTTTGCAAAATGGTTTTGGATTCTTGCCTTTCTCTCTGGCTTCTCCCATTCGTCCTCCATTACTTCTGGGATCTCCTCCATGAATGGGAAGGAGGACCTCTGTCTCCTTAAATATGGAAAAAATCTTTTAAACTTTTTTAGTGGCTTTGAGTCCTGCTCCCATTCTATGGCCTCCTTTATGGCCTCTTCTGGGAAGGCTGTCCACAAGGTTTAGTAGTGTGTCTATGGGGATGTTTGACTATTCTTCCAGAATTGCATTTGTAAGGGCAGGAACTGATGTGGATGAGAAGGCCTGGCTCACCGTCTCCGCTCTAATTCATCCCAAAGGTGTTCTATCGGGTTGAGGTCAGGACTCTGTGCAGGCCAGTCAAGTTCCTCCACCCCAAACTTGCTCATCCATATCTTTATGGACCTTGCTTTGTGCACTGGTCCAAATCATTTAGTGGAGGGGGGATTATGATGTGGGGTTATTTTTCAGGGTTTGGGCTCCAGCCCTTAGTTCCAGTGAAGGGAACTCTTAAGGCTTCAGCATACCAAGACATTTTGGACAATTTCATGCTCCCAACTTTGTGGGAACAGTTTGGGGTTGGTCCCCTCCTGTTCCAACATGACTGCGCACCAGTGCACAAAGCAAGGTCCATAAAGATATGGATAAGCGAGTTTGGGGTGGAGGAACTCGACTGGCCTGCACAGAGTCCTGACCTCAACCTGACAGAACACCTTTGGGATGAATTAGAGCGGAGACTGCGAGCAAGGCCTTCTCGTCCACATCAGTGCCTGACGTCACAAATGCGCTTCTGGAAGAATGGTCAACCATTCCCATAGACACACTCCTAAACCTTGTGGGCAGCCTTCCCAGAAGAGTTGAAGCTGTTATAGCTGCAAAAGGTGGGCCAACTCAATATTGAACCCTACAAATTAAGACTGGGGTGCCATTAAAGTTCATGTGTGTGTAAAGGCAGGTGTCCCAATACTTTTGGAAATATAGTGTATATTAGCTAAAAGAACCTTCGCCTCTCTTAGGCCTTGTTCACACCTATGCATTTTGTAGTGCATTTTCAGTTTTGCAGAAACACACTATAGTCCATTTAACATGGTTTCCTATGGATGTAGTTCCCATCTGTGCATTTTATGGAAAGGGCCAGGGATTTGTTTCTGGTTTTTGGTTACATGGACTTCAATGGATCAAAAATGTGTATTGAAAAATGCAAAATGCACCTGAATATGCAAACTGCAACCTGCATCAGTGTAAACCAGGCCTAAGAACAGCAGTGCAACTCTATAAGGCTATGCTGATGAATGTTTTGAAATGCAACTGTGCCACCTGCTGGTAATAGTGACTTATTACTTTATTTTAAATATAGTCCCAAATTCACATGTAACATAGAAACATAGAAAAGTGACGGCAGAAAAAGACTGAGTAGTCCATCGAGTCTGCCCCTTTTTATTTATTTATTTATTTATTTTAAATAAAAAGGGGCAGACTCGATGGACTACTCAGTCTTTTTCTGCCGTCACTTTTCGATGTTTCTATGTTTCTATGTTACATGCGAATTTGGGACTATATTTAAAATAAAGTAATAAGTAAAGTAATAAAGTAATAAGTCACTATTACCAGCAGGTGGCACAGTTGCATTTCAAAACATTCATACCACGTTTACCTGCTGGAAAATAACATTTGCCCAATCTATAGTTAGCCAACATTTCAGCTGGTGTGATGTATTTCTCGAATGCATTTTTTTTATGATTGTAATTTCTGGGTAGTTTCTTTTTTATTTATGTTATATTAGTAATTCTTAAATGATTGGTAATGGCTTGTAATAAATTGTGATTACACCATTTATAAACTCTTGTGTGCCATAGCTGTCCATTATTTTAATTAATACTGTATTTTTTTTTAAAGGCTTCTTAGGTCCAGGGGTAATACGTATTTGCATCTATTGCCTTCAGCAAGCAGGAATTACTGCAGGGACAGCACCAGAGCGGCTTCTGGGTAAGAGGGCTTTGTCAGGTGTGGCCTGTCATGTCGCCCTCTTGTCTAAGCTCCAACACTATCAGCTATCTGCAAGAGCTGTCACTGTGCCCTAAATGGTCTAAATGACAGTACCCCTTTAAAACCCCAGTCGCTTGTTTGTTTTTTTGCTGTATGCATCCTGTAAGGAGATTTTCATTCTGATCTTGTCCTGACACAGCAGGACGCAAGAGAAAATTTCTGCAAATCCTCTGGCAAAATTATCAGGGTCGCAGCAGTCGTACTTGTGACCGGGCCCTGTCATTCCGCCACTGTCGGGGGCCCCAGCGGGGTTGCTAGACCCATGGCTCTGAGCGGAGAACGTCTCTCATACAGCTCAGAGCCGACAGTTCTCCTTTTCTCACATGGGATGACACAGGCACAGCCGATCTGCTCATTCTCTCCCCCCTCCGCTCTCATGTATGTGTACCACGGGAGGTGTAAGATCGTTAGCTTAACTTCACACTTGACTTCCCACAGTACACATACACTAGAGCGGAGGGGGGAGAGAAGGGAAGATCAGCTGTGCCTGTGTCATCCAATACAATAGAAGAAGGAGGGAGGACAGAGGGGAGGAATTGTCGGCTCTGAGCTGTATGAGATTCACTCTCTGCACTGATAGGCAGTGCTGATAGGAGGCACTGATGGGTGCCACTAATAGGAGGCACTGACGGGCACTGATAGGTGGCACTGATGAGCACTGATAGGAGGCACTGATGGGCACTGAAGGACGGCACTAATAGGTGGCACTGATAGGTGGCACTGATGGGCACTGATACACAACACTGATAGGTGGCATTGATGAGCAACGGTCTGTGGCACGGATAGGTGGCGCGGCACTGATGGGCATTGATGAGCACTGATAGGTGGCACTGATAGACACCATTGATGAGCAATGATAGGTGTCATTGATAGGCGGCACTGTTGGGCAGCACTCATAGACTGCACTGATGGGCACTGGTAGGCAGCATGGATGGGCACTGATAGGTGGTACTGATAGGCAGAATTGATGGGCACTGATAGTCAGTATTGATGAGCACTGATAGGTAGTACTGAAATGCAGCACTGATAACCAGTATTGATGAGCACTGATAGGCAGCACTGATGGGCACTGATAGGTGGTACTGATACACAGCATTGATGAGCAGTGATAGGCAGCACTGAAATGCGGCACTGATAGGCAGCATTAATGGACACTAACAGGTGGCATTTATGAGCACTGAGCAGTTAACGCCTCACCTTTCCTTACACAGACACAGCGTGGGAGGAAAGGGATGCCGATAACCAGCAAGTCTATTTAAATGTGATCAGCTAATCACATGGTAAGGGGCTGCCGTGATTGCGTTGGATGCACATCCCAGGGGGCATACAGGAGGCAGAGTTCTGGAAGGATGTCCATGGACACCCTCCCAAAATTGGAAGCCCGGGTCGGGGGAGCCCATCATAGTTTCTTGCACCGGGGCACTGAAGGTTCTAGTTGCGCCCCTATCTTACATAGCTGTCATCAAAATACAGTGCCTTGAAAAAGTATTCATACCCCGTGAAATTTTCCACATTTTGTCATGTTACAACCAAAAACGTAAATGTATTTTATTGGGATTTTATGTGATAGACCAACACAAAGTGGTACATAATTGTGAAGTGGAAGGAAAATGATAAATGGTTTTCCAATTTTTTTACAAATAAATATCTGAAAAGTGTGGGGTGCATTTGTATTCATCCCTCCTGTGTCAATACTTTGTAGAACCACCTTTCCCTGCAATTACAGCTGCAAGTCTTTTTGGTCTCCACCATTTTTGCCCATTTTTCTTTGCAAAATAGCTCAAGCTCTGTCAGATTGGATGGGGGACATCTGTGAACAGCAATTTTCAAGTTTTGCCTCAGATTCTCAATTGGATTCAGGTCTTGACTTTGATTGGGCCATTCTAACACATGAATATGCTTTGATCTAAACCATTCCATTGTAGCTCTGGCTGTATGTTTAGGGTCGTTGTCCTGCTGGAAGGCGAACCTCTGCTCCAGTCTCAAGTCTTTTGCAGATTCTAACAGGTTTTCTTCTAAGATTGCCCTGTATTTGGCTCCATCCATCTTCCCATCAACTCTGACCAACTTCCCTGTCCCTGGTTAAGAAAAGCATCCCACAACATAATGCTGCCACCACCATGTTGCATGGTGGAGATGGTGTGTTCAGGGTGATGTGCAGTGTTAATTTTCCACTACACATCGCCTTTTAGGCCAAAAGTTCAATTTTGGTCTCATCTGACCAGAGTACCTTCTTCCACATGTTTGCTGTGTCCCTCACATGGCTTCTCGCAAATGGCAAATGGGCTTCTTATGGCTTTCTTTCAACAATGGCTTTCTTCTTGCCACTCTTCCATAAAGGTCAGATTTGTGGAGTGCATGACTAATAGCTGTCCTGTGGACAGATTCTCCCACCTGAGCTGTGGACCTCTGCAGCTCCTCCAGAGTTACCATGGGCCGCTTGGCTGCTTCTCTGATTAATGCTCTCCTTGCCTGGCCTGTCAGTTGGACAGCCATGTCTTGGTAGGTTTGCAGTTGTGCTATACTCTTTTCATTTTCGGATGATGGATTGAACAGTGCTCTGTGAGATGTTCAAAGCTTGGGATATTATTTTCTAACCCATCCCTGCTTTAAACTTCTCCACAACTTTATCCCTGTCCTGTCTGGTGTGTTCCTTGGCCTTCATGATGCTGTTTGTTCACTAAGGTTCTCTAACAAACCTCTGAGGGTTTCACAGAACAGCTGTATTTATACTGAGATTAACCACTTCCCGCCCAGCCTATAGACAAATGACGGCCGGGCAGTGGTTCAGTTATCCTGACTGGAATACCATTGACATCTTTCAGGATAACCAGCGATCGCGCACTTGTGGGGGCACGCCTTGCGGTGTTCAGTGGTAAGGTGTGTCAGTCTGACCCACCGCATTACCGATCTCAGTAAAGAGCTTCCATCGGAAGCTCTTTACCACGCGATCAGCTGTGACCAATCATGGCCGATCACAGTGTAAACAGGAAGAGACATTTATCAGCTTTTCCTCTACTCGCGTCTGCAGATGTGAGTAGAGGAGAGCCGATCCACTGCTCTTCTGACAGGGGGGGTCCGCACTGATTGTTTATCAGCACAGCTCCCCCTAGGATTGCCACCCAGGACCACCAGGGAGCCCACCCAGGGACCACCAGGGAGAGCCCACCCAGGACCACCAGGGAACTGACCAGGGAGCCCACCCTGACCACCAGGGAGCCCATCCTAGACCACCAAGGAGCCCACCTTAGACCACCAGGCAAGGGAGGGCTGGCAGCCTTAAGCCTGGGGGGCAAGTCCAGTCAAGTGACTCATCGAACCACCGAATCAGCTCACCATCCATGCCCACCTGGTTTTAGAACGGATATTGATGTTATGAAGCAAGACAAATATGATACAATGTGGTAACATAATTTAATGTTAGTAGCAACAAAGGAGGCTTAACAAAAATAATGCATCAATGCAGCTCATCAGAGCCCACCAATGCAGCCTCACCAGTGCCCATCAATGCAGCCTCACCAGTGCCCATCAGTGCAGCCTCATCATTACCCATCAATGCAGCCTCACCAGTGCCCATCAGTGCAGCTTTACCAGTGCCCATCAGTGCAGCCTCACCAGTGCCCATCAATGCAGCCTCACCAGTGCCCATCAATGCAGCCACAGCAATGCCAATCAAT
This sequence comes from Glandirana rugosa, assembly GCA_018402905.1. Lineage (NCBI taxonomy): Eukaryota > Metazoa > Chordata > Amphibia > Anura > Ranidae > Glandirana > Glandirana rugosa. The sequence continues at coordinate 83,752 of BLSH010034008.1, read as the reverse complement.
GCAGCCTCACCAGTGCCTATCAAATGCAACCTGATCAGTGTCCATCAATGCAGGCTTGCCAGTGCCCATCAGCACAGCCTGATCAGTGCCAATCATTGCAGCCTGATCAGTGCCCATCAATGCAGCCTGATCATTGCCCACCAATGCAGCCTCACCAGTGCCCATCAGCACAGCCTGGTCAGTGCCCATCAATGCAGCCTCACCAGTGCCCATCCAATGCAGCCTGCAATGCAGAGAGCCGCCGGATTACACAGAGCGGGGATCTCCCGCTTACCTGGCGTGGCTGCTGTCATATGAAGTCCCGCCTCCTGGACCGGCTCCTATGATAGACATCACCAGTGTGCTGTCTATTATAGAAGCTGGTCCAGGAGGTAGGACTTTGTAAGCAGGAGATCCCCGCTCTGTGTAATCCGGCGGCGCCCCCCTGAGGCAGCCCAATGGGCCCAGCGGGATCCATGGTAGGGCCGGCCCTGGGCGCCCCCCCCTTTGCCCGCAGTTAGTTGGTGGCGCCCCTGGCCCCTACATCCTTCCTCTACAAGAAGAAATAAGTGTGAGTGGGCAGCAGCCGTCGGCCATTTTGAATGTAAGTTAGGGTGGCCTGGGGGGCAATTGCCACCCTGCCCCCTGGCCCAGCTCTCCCCTGCCACCACGTAAGGGGCACAATGCCCAACATGGATGGCACTCAGTGCCAATTTCAGATGCCATCCTGGACCAACAGGGAATGACAACCTTACAGTGCAATCTGTCATTGCCGCCCATCAGTGCCACCTATCAGTGCCCAGTGCCACCTATCAGTGCCCATCAGTGCCACCTATCATTGCCCAGTGCCACCTATCATTGCCCATCAGTGTCGCCTATGAGTGCCCATTAATGCCGCTTATCAGTGCCGCCTATCAGTGCACATCAGTGCTGCATATAAGTGCCTCATCATCAGTGCCACCTCATCAGTGCCAATCAGTAGGGCCTTATCAGTGCCCGTAAGTGTAACCACATCAGTGCCCATCAGTGATGGAGAAAATGTACTTATTTACAAAGTTTTGTGACAGAAACAGAGAAAAACCTTTTTTTTTCTTCAAAATTTTTGGACTTTTTTTTTTACCAAAAAGAAAGCTCTATTTGTAGGAACAAAATGATGAAAATGTTCTTCGACTGCGCAATTGTGATTCAAAATGCGACAGCGTTGAAAGCTGAAAATTGGTATGGGCGGGAAGGGGGGTAAGTGCCTGGTATTGAATTGGTCAAATTACATACAGGTGGACTCTATTTACTAATTAGGTGACTTCTGAAGGCAATTGGTTCCATTAGATATTAGTTAGGGGTATCAGACTAAAGGGGGCTGAATACAAATGCACCCACACCTTTAATATATTGATTTGTAAACTATTTTGAAAACCATTTATCATTTTCCTTCCACTTCACAATTATGTGCCACCTTGTGTTTGTCTACTACATAAAATCCCAATAAAATACATTTTTGCTTTTGGTTGTAACATGACAAAGTGTGGAAAATTTCAAGGGGTATGAATATTTTTAAAGGCACTGTAGATCATAAAAACTAGCACACTAGCAATGTTTAGGAAAATACCATCAATCTCAAACTTTAGTGATGTGACCCTATTTTATATTTTAAGTTTTCTGCACACACAGATGAGCATTGCAGAATCCAGTTGGGTGACCATTGCAATGTGCATGGGCACTTTAAATCTTAGCAAACACAACCAATCGTTTTCATGTAGACCACATTTGTGTTTCCTCTGGCATGACGGACGCTATCTCAGTTCATAGATTTATTTGTTAAAATGTAACCCTCTCTTTCAACAGCAGTGTGACTCTATATAAGGCCCTTCCACTGAATGTTTTGAAAAGTAACTGCACCACCTGCTGGTTATAGTGAAGTATTACTTTAGATATAGGTGTCCCAATATCACATGTACTAAGTAAACCTGCTGCTGAACAACCATAAAATTGTCCATTTGGCAGTTAGCTAATATTCCAGTTGGTGTGATGTGTTTCTCAAATGCATTTTTTCTGGAATATCCAGTTCTCCAGATTTGTAAAACTCATACAGAAGTATTTAGTTATACTATACTATCCCAATACACTTACCCGATTAGTGTTACTTTTTAAGAACTTACAGTATCTCACAAAAGTGATTACACCCCTCACATTTTTGTAAATATTTTATTATATCTTTTCATGTGACAACACTGAAGAAATGACACTTTGCTACAATATAAAGTAGTGAGTGTACAGCTTGTATAACAGTGTAAATTTGCTGTCCCCTCAAGTGATATTGGTCGTCCACCACGTCAATGAAAAGTTTT
>BLSH010034008.1:65694-81146 GCA_018402905.1 Glandirana rugosa | reverse complement strand
AGAGGTCAGGCTGGAGACTCGGTGAGGGTTGGGTCTAGTTTTGTAAGTCCGGACGTGAATTTCAGTCCGGACTGATCTAAAAAGGAAAGGATGATTTTTAGATGTTTTCATTTTCGTGGATATGATACAACCGCGATGTGGACAAACTACAAAGGAAGACCAAGGACCTAAGTTCTGGGACGAGCCGACTGAGAGGAGAACCGAGGACTGGGACGTAAGAAAAACAAACTGGATTGACTAGAGACCTCAGGACAAAGTGACCGAACGAGACTGATAGGCGAGACCAATGTCTTGGGACCGCAGACCATAAACCGCCGTCAGGAATCATGAATCAGACAAAGACAAAAGTGCAGTAAAATCATGCTTTCTAATAAAAAGGTAAAATGTTATAAAGTAATCGTGGTCAAAACAGGCCAGGGTTCTGTAACCAGAGCGGATAGTCAGAGCAAGCCAGTGAAACAGGACTCCAGAGATCAGTTAGGTCAAACAAAAAGAATGCAGGGTCAGGAGCCAAGAGGAGAGTCAGCCGAGCAGGGTCTTGAATCCAGGAACCAGAAGGAAACATCAAACAGGTGTAGCGCCAACATAGTATAGGTGCTTTTACTTTTGTAGATTTTTAGTAGGAAAGGAAAAATCTAGTCAGGCCTGACTTTAAGTGCAGGCCTGAATGTTTTGATCTGGGTTGGGAGTGGCTCAGAGGTCGGACTGGAGATGGAGGGAAGGTACACTCCTTGGAGATTTCCTCCCCTTGAGCTGGGAAAAAGTGAGTACTGTCCTGCCGAGACCAGCTAAAATCCCTGATGTGCCGGTCAGCTTGCAAGCTCTTGCCATACCTGTTTGGAAGGAGCCGCTGCCAGAGAGAGGAGTCTCCTCAGGTGAGCTGGATGGGGAAGGTGAGGAGTGGGCCTTAGACTTGGGATCCCCCAGACTGCAGTGTGAGTTTGGGTCTTTAGAAAGACTTACTGAGTGGACGTCCCCCGGGTCAAGTAACTCTGATGAGACAGAGTGGGAAATTGGAGGGATTAGTGCTCCAGGAGCCCAAGTAGAAGGGAGAGAGCCAACGCCCAGCATGTCATACAGACCTCCTGCAGGAACTCAAGTAAATCAGTTGTTTCATCACAGGCCATCCACCACCCAGACCAGGGAACCAAATTACTACCAAGTGGTGGTGAGGTCATCTGAAACTGAGATTCTCCCTGGAAAAGAAAATGTAAGGGACTACAAAGACAGAGTGCTGATTGTGAAAGTGGGTCGGCGGATCCAGAGCCACTTTGTCTACACAGATACAGTAGGAGGAGGGGGCCGAAGAAGGTTGCTGGACCCTCGTTACTATGTGTGAGGAAGTTTAAAGTGTCACATAGACTGCCATCAAAGACTGCTGGATAGTGCAGCATGATTCCTCTGTGTCTGACTATTGCAGGACAAACTAGCCTGCCACCCTGTGCCCAGTGGAGGAGACTGTTTCACTGCAAGGATACTGGGGTGAAGTTTGTACCTGCTTTCATTCCCTTTAAGGACTGTTTGTTCAGGGAAGGGCTCTTCTCATCAGGAAGCTTTAAGAAGAACTCCTACCTTGTCTTTCTTTGTTTCTGTTCATGCAGTGGGATCATAACCCCTCACTGACAGGGCAGGCAGGTGAAAGTGGAGGAAAAGTTCAATTTCTTCAAATGTTGCTCTACTAGAGGTCTAAAACCCCCTCTCAGTAGACCCTCTGTTATTTGTAGATAGTTTAGTTAGTTGTTCTCTCTTCTCTTAGGAATCCAAGAATGGACTGGCTAATCATCCTCATCCATCGTGAGTCAAGTCAATTAACTAATACTACAAATTATGCGGACAAAGTATTTTTCTTTCGGGAGAAATGCTTAGGTCCAGGAATGTAAATGGTATATATGTTTGGTCAGCTGCAGGGACGTGTAGCTAGGAATGTATTATACTGTACAGTGTAAATAATTTACAGAGATGGTGATGGTATATTTTTGTACTGAATTTACAGTTCCCCATCCTAGTTTGTTCCATTTTCCCATCTTATTTTCTGATTCTGGGATGCCCTAGCTCTTGGGCCCAAGAGCTATGTTTAGGGGTGGTGAGTGTAGTGCCGCCAAAGTATAGGTTCTTTAACTTTTGTAGATTTTTGGTAGGAAAGGAAAAATCTAGTCAGGCCTGACTGTAAGTGCAGGCCTGAATGTTTTGATCTGGGCTGGGAGTGGCTCAGGGGTGGGGTTGGAGATGGAGGGAGGGGGCACTCCTTGGAGATTTCCTCCCCTTGAGCTGGGAAAGCTCTGGAAGGGGGATGGATGAGGAGGTGTCACTTCCTGATGTATGACAAGGAGCCCTGACCAATCCAGCGGCTGGATTGGCAGGGGGCAGGCCTCCTTAAATACAGCTATCTGCAAGTAGATGTCAGGAGAGCTCGGGTGGAAGAGTAAGGATGTAGTCAGGAGCTGCAGATCAGGCCTCGCCCGGGAGGGGATCCCCCTTCTGGGGGGGGGTGAACCTGAGACCTGGGGCTTGGGTGCAGGCAGGAGCGGGAGTCGGCTCCTGGAGTGGCACAGGAGAAGCAGGAGAGCAGCTGAGGTCTACACGGAAGGGTACTCTTTAAAGAATCCACCTTATAGTCGGTGAGTGGCGGCCCCTGGGAGTTGAATGAGAAGGCTGGGACAGTATGGGAATAGAGAGAGCAGTCTGTGGAAGCCGGTAGGAGCCAAACAAGGGGAAGGAGAGCCATTAGACCGCAGGACAGACCGGATGGGTCTGGAGGATGGATGGGCTGGCAGTTGTAGTTCATCCAAAGGCCCGGCTAGCCCCAGCGTACTTTGCTACACTAAAAAGGTTGCGTGGTTTCCGGGAAGCAAACCTGCAACTCTTACCCACAAAGGGTGGATCTGAGGCCTTGCCCACGGCTGCAGCAGGCCTCACCATGTGCTACCTGTGGTGAAGAAGTGTCATGGAGGGCTGATAAATTTCCCTTCGGACCAGGAGGACAGGTGTAATGGCCAGCAAGTAGTGTACTGGAGAGAAGTACAGGAGAACTGTAACGGTCAGCAAGTAGTGTGCTGGAGGAGAAGTGTATATACTGGAGGTGTATATAGTGTGTCTCATGTTCAATCACTGGGCATCCCACAGTCATCCCTAATCCCTATCCAAGTTCAAACCCCTAAATAAAACAACAAAAACAAAGTACTGGCCTGTTCAGTGACTTTGGATGTGTGGAATTTGTGTGATTGAGGGCAGCAGGTGGGTGGACCACAACTTTCAGCCACTCTTAAGGGAGCACATGGCTACACAGGCAATGTCTTTCACAGGAACACACAGCAGAGATTTTTTCAGAGATGCTGACCAGGGCGAAGGCATTTGCAATCTGATCCAGCCAGTTTAAATAGCAGCAGAGCTGGCTTAACGAGGCAGGATAAGGTCATCAGGTGGGACAGAGTGGAATCTGAGACTGGCAATTAACCCTCAGCTGAGCAGCTTGCTCTGAAAAGGGAGAGCTGAGCCCAGACCTCCTCCTCAACTACCCCCCCCTCGGATGGCCACCAAGTTTAAGGGGAAAACATCTATGGAAATCACGGAGGAGGGCAGGAGCATGTATGTCCGAGGATGAGACCCAAGAACACTCCTCCGGACCGTACCCTTTCCAATGAACCAAGTACTATATGTGCCCAAGGAACCTACGGGAGTAAATGATAGATTGTATTTCATACTCCTCTTGGTTCTCAACCTGAACAGGATGAGGACGTGGTACCTAGGTGGTGAAGCGGTTGCATACCAAAGGTTTTAACAAGGAGACATGGAATACATTAGAAATTCACATATTAGATGGGAGGTCTAAAGCGTAAGCCACTGGGCTGATATTGCGGAGAATACGGAAAGGCCCAATAAACCGTGGGGAACACAAAGTCGGAGGTTGCGAGAAGACAGCCAGAACCTCTCCCCAACTGGGTAAGAAGGTGCAGGTAGACGTCTGTGGTCAGTATAGCATATGTAACTATCATTGTCACGTCGCAAAGACTCCTGCACCTGTACCCAAGTGGAATGAAGACCACGGAGATGATCCTCCAACACAGGAATGCTCTTGTTAGGAAAGCAAAACTTGCCTGGAAATTTGCCTGTGCGCATATGCACGCGCCAATGGCGCCAAACGGCCTATTTAAGCAGACAGCACCCTGCAGTGGATGCTGTCCATTCTACAGCGTTCGTGTGAGTTCCTGAGAGCAACCTGTATTCTGATCTCTGTTCCTGTGACCCGGCTTGTCTGACCTTGATTGACCTCTGCCTGCACCGACCCCCAGCTTGCCCACGACAACTCTTCATCCTGACCCTTGTGTACCTCGCTGCCTGCCTGTTAACGACCCTGCCTGTACCCGACGACTCTTCAGCCTGCACCTTCTGTACCACTTGCCAGCCAGTTGCCGACCCCTGCCTGCTTCACTACTCTGCGGATTGCACGAGCCATTGACGGACCCTTCACACCACCACCAGTGATCCTGTCTAGCCCTCGTGCACCCCTGTGCTCTGGAACCTCCTGTCTGCTCTACCAGGGGTTCCTGAACCAGGGCTGTAAGAGTAGTTGCTTCCTGCTCAAGACAGACTCCACCACCAGGTGCGTGACAGCTCTGAGGAACAAATGAGTCAGGCAACATGGCTGGTTGGAAATAATTTGCCATAAACAAAGACAATCGGGAGGCAGTATTGACGGCACTATTGTGAACAAACTCTGCCCAAGGTAACAGGTCAAACCAGTTGTTATGGTGGTCCAAAAGACATGACTAAAGTCAGCCGGAGAATGTGAGCAACGCCAGCATTCAGCTGAGACTCCGGGATAGATCTTGGCTAATCTAGCCGGTGTATAGTAAATTCTGTGCAAGAACTTAAACTGTATTAATATATCCCTGGCAGACACTAAATGTGCAAAGGGAATACTCCAGATATCATCCCAATCATCACCATCTAAACCCGGGACCCCTTCGACCCACTCTGCCCTGCATTTAATCACTGAGGGGGAGAGGACAGAAATAATTCCTTATATAGTTCAGATAATGTTTTTTTCACAGTGTCATCCTGCAAGACACTTTCAAGAACAAGGATTTGAACTCCAACTCGGCAGAACCGAACTGAGACACAAAAGCATGTCTCAGCTGGAGGTACCGAAACAGTAGCTCGGTAGCTCAAACTTTTGTTTCAGGTCCGAGAACCGTAGTAGCCTGCCCCTGCTGGTGATATCCCCCACAGTTTTAATACCCTTGGATACCCATATGAGATCCGGCAATTCAAGGGAATGGGGAAAACGGGGGTTTCTCCACAGTGGGGAGGCCGGGGAAAAGCAGCCAAGGTAGGCTCAGGCAATTTCTGGTGCCCGTCAAAGGATACGGGGTCCCAGCGCCCCTATATACCAGTAGCCATAGGCCCTCATAGGACCCCAGCATGGCAGCCTCCAGAAATGTGGCAGCATTCCTGTCATCCCCAAGCAGCCATCTCCTTGAAAACACTCCCTGCCACACCAAAAAGTATTTTAAAAGATCCGGGAGCACGAGTCCCCCCTGTCCCCAGGGTTCCTGAAGGGCTGTGAGACCTATCCTGGGAGGTGAGTTTCCCCAGATAAAGGAGCTAAAAATGCCATGTACCTGGCGCGTGGGATCCAGATAGGTGAGTCACATAGAAAATAAAGAAAGACCGACAATATCTTAATTTTAAGGAGGTTTATGCGTCCAGTGACAGACAAAGGAAGACCACCCCAGATCTCAGTTCTCCTCTTTAAAAGGTCCAACAAGGGCTGCAGATTAAGGCCATAATAATCTGCCACCCTTGCAGAAACACGTGCCCCCAAATAGGTAAACTGGGTAACCCACTGCAAGGGTAGTCCAGGATCTGCCGCGGCTCGCGTACCGGTGTCTAATGGGAGGATAGTGGATTTATCCCAATTGACTTTAAGACCCGAGAAGACCACAAATTTGTCAATAGGTCATCCACATAGAGCGCCAAACATTCCCTGATGTTCCTGACCTCTAGGGCCCCCACATCAGGAGAGGAGTGCAGCACCATAGAGGAGGTGACCCAGGGTATCTGAGTATTGTCTGTACCATTCCACTGGGAACCCATCCGGGCCTGGGGATTTGTTAGGTGGGAAAGATGAAATGGCAGCCTCTACTTCTTTTAAAGTAATGTCCTGGTCTAACCATGCACTGTCATCCACCTCCAGTGTGGGGACAGAAAGGCTTCCCAGAAGGGTTATAAACCAATACTTGTCATGAGGGGAATAGGGGAATATAAGTCTGAGTAATACTTAACAAAACATTGCATAATAGAAGTAGGATCCTTAATCATGTCCCCAGTCTGTGAACGGATGCATGGCACACTAACCGGAGCCCTCTGGTCTGCCACCAATGCCGCCAGTAGGCTGCCATTTTTGTCACCCTTTTCAAAAATGGACTCAGCCCTATGTCGCAAGGCGGTGTGTGCAAGGTCTGTGTCTAACAGGGCAAGCTGTCATCTGGCTCCCTCTAGGGATGCAAAGGTAGCATCTCCAGGGGCAGCAGCATACTCTTCCTCCAACTTACGCTCTTCACTCTATAACCTCTCCCTCTCGACAGTGTGTTCCTTTCAGACTGTCTTAATATACTGGCCTCACATCACTGCCTTAAAGGAGTCCCAGACCGCCGTATCAGTAGCCGAAGAGGCATTCTCCCCCCAAAAATTAGCTAAGGGCTGTTGCACCTGCTGAACGACCAGCTCCGTTTGTATCCAACCAGGGGACAACCTCCATGCACTCCCCCCTGTCCTGACCGACAATGCCAGAGTTATCAACAAGGGGTTGTGATCCGACGGTTCCCCCACCAAATAAGTGGCAGCGTGAACTAAATTGAGACAAGCTGTCAGGAAACAACCATTGCCCCTGGAGTTCGGGTCGGGAAGCCTGTGTGCGGGTGCACGTAGCGTGTGCGCCAGCATTGGTGCCCAAATGGCCCATTTAAGTGGACAACACCCTGTAATCAGTGCTGTCCGTTCTACAGCGTTTTGTGTATCTGAGCGACTTGTTACCTGATTATCTGTTCCTGTGACCCGGCTTGTCTTGACTCTGCTTTGATCGCTGCCTGCACTGACCTCGGCTTCCACGACCACTCTTCTGCATGCTCCTTTTGTACCTTTGCTGCCAGCCCGTTAACGAACTCTGCCTGTGCCCGACCATTCTTCTGCCTACTCCTTTTGTACTGCACCGCCAGCCAGTTGCCAACCCAGCCTGTACCACCATTCTACCAACTAGCATGAGACCGGAGGAGCCACCTCAGTTGTCAGCGGTGACCAGCCTAACCCTCGTGCCATCCTCACTCCTCAAGAGAGGTTACCCCTGCACAAGTCAGACTCCACCACCAGGTGCGTGACACAAGCGGGGATTGCGAAAGCAAAATCTATCCTTGAAGCAGTTTTGTGGGTAGGGGACAAACATGAATAGCCCTTAACTCTTGGGTTTTACCTTCATGATCTGGTAAATTTCCAAAATCACAATGACATAGCACCCCCCTGGGTCTGTAGTCACCTTTTGGACCATGCAGGGAACACTTTTACTCAGTAAAATCGTTACCCCCCTGGCATATGATGAGTAAGAGGCATGGTACATCTTGTGTATCCATGGCCTGCAGAGGGAGAGCATCTTGCCTCCATCCAGATGTGTTTCCTGCAAAAGAACCAAATGTGGCTGGACATTTTTCAAATAGGAGAACATAGTTGCCCTCTTAACCTTATCATTAAAACCCTGTACATTCCATGAGATTATATTAAGTGAGACTCCCCTCAGTGCAAGTTATATGCCATGACATTAATAATGGTGCAGAACAGCTGTGAAGTAAAATAAGGTTAGTAAAGTGCAGTTGCATAGACTCCCCACAAGATGGAGCTCCCCTGCTGTAATACCTGAGTAGAAAAAAGAAACATAACCATAACTTGGCATCCAGCTTAGACCCCAAACCCCTTGTAACAGTCATTGGGTGGTGGCTGGTAACTCCACACTAACAATTTACCAGCAAAAGTCTCCAAAAAAGGAAGAAAAAAGTTGATTTGAAGAAAAAAGCGCGGAAAAAACAAAGTGCAAATGATAGAGTTCAGAGTTCCATCTGTGAGCTCTAGTAAGGACTCCAGAGATAAGGATATAGGACCCCATTCTAGGACAACAATTAAAAGAAACAGTCCGGAGGTAACTGAAAGATCTTCTGCAGCAAAAGTTCAGTGCAGGATAGATAATGGGCAATCAAACAAATACTGCAAGACAGTAAGGAAGTGCCATAAGAATGATCCCGGGAGTACAAAGGCAGAAACAGGCACTTCAAAAAAGCTAGCAGGTTTATGCAGTATATTGAGAGGCAGTCAATAGCATAAAGTTATATGGTGTCAAGCCAGTCAGTAGCTTCTCCAGCAGATTAAAAATGTACAGTACTGTCACGTACCTGGTGGTGGAGTCTGACTATGCAGTGGCAACCTCTCTTATGGCCCTGGTTCAGGAACCCCTGGTAGAGTAGACAGGAGGTTCCAGAGCACGGGGGGACGAGGGCTGGTAGGGATGCAGATGATGATGTGAGGATCCTCCAGGAGCCCGTGCAAGACAGAAGATTGGCGGGGTCGGTAACAGGCGGGCAAGTGCGGTAGAAAAGGAGCAGGCAAGTGGGTAGTCGAGTACAGGCAGGGTCACTAACAGACGGGCAGCTGAAGTAGAAGGGATCAGGCAGAAGAGACGTCATAGGCAAGCTGAGGGTCGGTGCAGGCAGAGTTCAACAAGGTCAGGCAAGCCGGGTCACAGATACAGGAAGTCTAAGAAGCAAGTCACGGAATCACACTGGGAAACGCAGTAGAATGGACAGCACTTGCTTCCTGGTGCTGTCCGCTTAAATGGCCACTATTGGCGCCATTGCCGGCGCATACGCACGCGCACAGGCACATAGGAGCGCGCAACAGCGTGCAAATGCGCACACGCTACGTGCACCCACGCATAGGCAATCAATGGCCCGGGATGTTTCCTAACAAGTACCTTGGTATTCCACTCGTAGTTTGCTCGGATACAGCATACTGTACTTCAGGCCTTTAATTCGCAGCTGCTTGCGACCTCAGTATAGGAGCAACGCTTCTTTTGTTTCCACAGCAAAGTCAGGGAAAAGCATGATTTTGACATTTATGTACTGGAGCTCATCCTTTCTGCGGGCCTCTGTAAGGATCCTATCCCAGTTCCTAAAGTTCAGGACCCGGACCAGGAATGGTCTCAGGGGGCACCAGGAGGACGGTCACCCGTGAGGACCCGATGGGCCCTTTCCACCACATATGTAGGTGATGCTTGCTGCAGCTGCAATAGGTCCTGGAAGAACTGTTCTGCAAACTGGGTAGGATTATTGCCCTCAGCTTTTTCCGGGAGGCTCACCACTCTTACATTATTGCGACGCTGTCTATTTTCAGCGTCCTCCATTTTGCATGCCATCGCGCTCACCTGGGTCCTCAGTTCAATGAGCAGGGCTGAGTGGGTGCTAGAAGAGTCCTCCACCACAGAAATGCACCCCTCTGCCTCTGTCAGCCTGCCCCTGATCTTGTCAAGGTCGTGGCGTATTAGGGTGCACTCAGAGGCCAGATGGTCTATAGTAAGCATGACAGCAACCCTGGATTCATCTATGGCCTCCAGGATAGGCTTGGTGATATCAGCCACCAGGGGTTCCCCCGCCTTCTCTGAATCAGTCCCTTTGGCCGCAGCTCCTTTAGAATGGGAGCCTTTTTTGGAAGGGGAGACCGAGGGTGCAGATGAAGGATTCCTTCCTGAGATGGACTTACCCCCCTCCATTTGTGTTGCAGGCTTATCGGCTTTCTCTGGATGTGGAGGCAAGATGGCTGCTGCTGAACATGCGGCCTGGTCTTTCTGGAGCTTCTGTGCCTTAGTAGTCAGCTGTAGGATCACCGATTTTCAAGTCTGCATGAATGCACAGGTCCCCCCGAGTCAGGGAAGCAAGGATGTGTCTCTAGGGTAGAGGATTTTCTGGGATGGAGCCAGATTATTCAGGATGGTGCAGGAGCTCACAGCAAACACATCCAGCTGCTCTCACATCCTAGCCACCTGGATAAGCATTCTTAATCGTGAAGTGATTGAGACCCCTATAATCGATACAAGGTCTCAGTTCGCCACTCTTCTTTTTCACAAAGAAGAAGCCAGCACGAGCAGGAGACGAGGATTAGCGGATGAACCCTCTAGAAAGTGTGTCTGCGACATACTCCTCCATGGCTTCATCCTCCGAGATAGACAAAGGGTAAACCCGGCCACAAGGAGGAATGGCACCAAGTTGAAGGTCAATTGTGCAATCGTATGACCGGTGTGGAGGCAAACTACCGGCTTGACCTTTGTCAAAGACATTGCTAAATTTGCGGTACTCCTTTGGAAGGGAGGAGAGTGAAGAGGTACACAAGACCTTAACCACTTTCTGAAAACATGTCTTACTGCATTGTGACGATCAGGAAAGAACCTCAGCATGAAGCCAATCAAAAGAGGGGTTGTGTCTCTGTAACCAAGGATAACCAATAACCACTGGAAAATGAGGAGAGGAAACTTGGAATTGGATTATCTCATAGTGAAGAGCCCCTATGGCCGTGGTCGATGGAGCAGTGTCATGAGTCACCAGGGCAGGCTGTAGAGGTCTCCCATCAATAGCCTCAATGGCAAGGGGAGTAGCCCAAAGCTGCAGTAGGATCGAGTGCTTAGACATAACGGCACTATCTATGAACAGGCCTGCAGCCGCAGAGTCTATTAGAGCCTGTATCTCGATGGATGACTCAGACCAAGAAAGGGTAACCAGAAACAGGGGCTTATCCTTCTGGATAACTGAGGACAAAACAACGCCACCTGAAGTCTATCCCCTACAGGACCTCAGGTGTAAGCGTCCCCCCAGATGGGTAGGACAAGACTTCAAGAAGTGACCTGCCTGGCCACAATAAAGGCACAATCTCTCCCTCCTCCTAAAGGCTCTCTCATCCGCAGAGAGGCGTGTGAAGCCCAACTGCATGAGTTCTACCTCATTGACAGGCTCAGACCCAGGAGGTATGGGAGGTGAGGGAGGCACGGGTGGGACTACTAAGCTCGGAGCCAAACATACAGGAGGCTTCCGCAAGCGATCCTTAAAGGAAGGTCTCTCTCAGAGTCTGGAGTAAATGAGGATGGCAAACATGATCAACCTCTTAAACTAGGTGGGTATGTCTCGGGCTACTATCTCATGTTTGATGTTATCCAAGAGACCATGAGAAAAAGCAGCCATGAGAGCCTCGTTGTTCCAAGCAACCTCTGCTGCCAGAGTATGGAATTCAATGGCATAATTGGCAACTGTTCTCGTACCCTGCCTGATGGCTGCCTGAGGCTTTTGGCAGCAGTGGTGGAGCGTGCGGGAACGTCAAATACCCTTTTAAAGGAGGCCGCAAACTCTGGGTAACTCTGGACAACAGCTTTTTGCATCTCCCATAGAGGGTTTGCCCAGGCCAAGGCTCTGTCAGAAAGCAAAGAAATCACGAAGCCTACTTTGCTTCTGTCCGTAGGGAATGCCTGGGGCAGCATCTCAAAGTATATCCCAACCTGGTTGAGAAACCCTCTGCATCAAATCGGATCACCCCCAAATCGCTGGGGAAACAGAGTGGAACCAGACATACCCCATATAGGTTTAATATTTGAGGCGGGTGCCTGCATAGAGCTTTGAGCATCAGCAGGAGCAGTTTGTGCCGTAACGGCCACCATAGGAGGAACCAGGTAAGCAGTACGATTCAGGAGCATCTGTAATGCTATGGCAAACTGATCCATGTGGTGATACTGCACATCCAATCTGGAAAAAATATTACCAGCAAGTGCATTGACTGCATCTTCTAAATTCAAGGCCTTCGCCTACTGTCATGAACCATGAATCAGACAAAGACAGAAGTGCAGTAAAATCACACTTTTTAATACAAAGTTAAAATGTTATAAACAGAGTAAACATGGTCAAAACATAGCCAGGGTTCGGTAACCAGAGCCGATAGTCAGAGCAAGCCAGTGAAACAGGAGTCCAGAGATCAGCGAGGTCAAACAAACAATGTAGGGTCAGGAGCCAGGAGGAGAGTCAGCCGAGCAGGGTCTTGAATCCAGGAACCAGAAGGTAACGTCAAACAGGCAAAGTCTTTCATAGGAACACACAGCAGAGATTTCTCCAGAGATGTTGACCAAGGCGAAGGCATCTGTGATCTGATCAAGGCAGTTTATATAGCAGCAGAGCTGGCTTAATGAGGCAGGATAAGGTGATCAGGTGAGACAGTTTGGGAGCTGAAACTGGTAATTAACCCTCAGATGAGCAGCTTGCTCTGAGAAAGCAGAGCTGACCTCAACCCTGACAGCCGCACACTGCATCAAATTGGTCTGCATGGCTGTCATCCCAGAAGGAAGCCTCTTCTAAAGATGATGCACAAAAAAGCCTGCAAAGAGTTTGCTGAAGACAGCAGACTAAGGACATGGATTACTGGAACCATGTCCTGTGGTCTGATGAGACCAAGATAAACTTATTTGGTTCAGATGGTGTCAAGCATGTGTGCCGGCAACCAGGTGAGGAGTACAAAGACAAGTGTGTCTTGCCTACAGTCAAGCATGGTGGTGGGAGTGTCATGGTTTGGGGCTGCATGAGTGCTCCCGGGGACTGGGGAGCTACAGTTAATTGAGGGAACCATGAATGCCAAAATGTACTGTGACATACTGAAGCAGAGCATGATCCCCTCCCTTTGGAGACTGGGCTGCAGGGCAGTATTCCAACATGAAAATGACGCCAAACATACCTCCAAGACAACCACTGCCTTGTTAAAGAAGCTGAGGGTAAAGGTGATGGACTGGCCAAGCATGTCTCCAGACCTAAACCCTATTGAGCATCTGTGGGACATTCTTAAACAGCAGGTGGAGGAGCGCAAGGTCTCTAACATCCACCAGCTCTGTGATGTTGTCATGGAAGAGTGGAAGAAGACTCCAGTGGACACCTGTGAAGCTCTGGTGAAAAATAATGGTGGCCACATAAAATATTGACACTTTGGGCCCAATTTAGAGATTTTTACTTAGGGGTGTACTTACTTTTGTTGCCAGCGGTTTAGACATTCATTGCTGTGTGTTGAGTTATTTTGAGGGGACAGAAAATTTACACTGTTATACAAGCTGTACACTCACTAATTTACATTGTAGCAAAGTATCATATCTTCAGTTTTGTCACATGAAAAGATAGAATAAAATGTTTACAAAAATGTGAGGGGTGTACTCACTTTTGTGAGATACTGTACTTTATATGGTTGTAACTTCTGATGATTTCTTTTTTTAAATTATGTTACATACAGCAGGTAAAATAAGTATTGAACATATTACCATTTTTCTAGGTAAATATATTTCTAAAGGTGCTATTAACATGAAATTTTCACCACATGTCGGTAACAATCCATGCAATCCATACATACAAAGACACCAAAATAAATAAGTTCAGAAATTAAGTTATGTCTAATAAAACGGAATAACACAGGGAAAAGTATTGAACATGCTAACTGAAATGTATTTAATTCTTTGCTGGTAATGACAGCTTCAAGATGTCTCCTGTATGGAGAAACCAGACGCATGCATTGCTCAGGTGTGATTTTCATTCTTCCACACAATCAGTCTTCAAATCTTGAAAGTTCCGTGGGCCTCTTCTATGAACTCTGATTTCTAGTTCTTTCCATAGATTTTCTATTGGATTCAAGTCAGGTGATTGGCTGAGCCATTCTAGCAGCTTAATTTTCTTTCTTTGAAACCAATTGAGAGTTTCCTTGGCTTTGTGTTTAGGGTCATTGTCTTGCTGAATGTCCACCCTCGTTTCATCTTCATCATCCTGGTAGATGACAGCAGATTTTTATCAAGAATGTCTTGGTACATTTTTCCATTCATCCTTCCTTCAATGAAATAAAGTTTGCCAGTACCGTATGCTGAAAAACAGCCCCACACCATGATGTTCCCACCTCCAAACTTCACTGTTGGTATGGGGGGTGTTTTTAGAGTGACATACAGTGTCATTTGACCTCCAAACATGGTGCGTATCATGGCATCCAGAGAGTTCAATTTTGGTTTCATCTGACCAGAATATATTCTCCCAGTATTTCACATGCTTGTCTAAATGTTGTGCAGCAAACATTAAAGGAGCTTCAATGTGCTTTTTCTTCACCAATGGAGTCTTGCGTGGTAAGCGTGCATACAGGCCATGGCGGTTGAGTGCATTACTTATGTTTTCTTTGAAACAGTTGTACCTGCTAATTCCAGGTCTTTCTGAAGCTCTCCACAAGTGGCCCCTGGCTCTTGGACAACTTGTCTGATATTTCTTTTCACTCCTCTGTCAGAAATCTTGCAAGGAGCACCTGGTCATGGCCAGTTTATGGTGAAATGATGATCTTTCCACTTTCGGATTATGGCCCCAACAGTGCTCACTGGAGTATTCAGAAGTTTCGAAATCCTTCCGTAACCAATGCCATCAGTTTGTTTTGCAACAATAAGGTTGCAAAGGTCTTGAGAGAACTCTTTGCTTTTACCATCACAAGATGTTTCTTGTGTGGCACCTTGGTAATGAGACACCTTTTTATAGCCAATCAGTTGAGACTGAACCAGCTGATAATAATTTGCACTGACAAGGGGCAGGATTGATTTCTAATTACTGATAGATTTCAGCTGGAGTCTTGGCTTTCCATGCCCTTTCTTCATGTGTTCAGTATTTTTTCCCTGTGTCATTCCATTTTATTACACATAACTTAATTTGTGAACTTATTTGTTTTGGTTTCTTTGTATGTATGGAATACATGGATTGTTACCGACATCTGGTGACAATTTCATGTCAATAGCATCTTTAGAAATATATTTACCTAGAAAAATGGTGATGTGTTCAATACCTATTTTACCCGCTGTATATCAGTAATGTTTGAGTTCCTGGTAATGGCTTGTAATAAATTGTAATGACATATACTCTTATATACTATTATACTTACTCTTTAGGGTCCTTTCACATATGCGGAGCCCGTTTTGACAGGCTCCGCTGCACAGCGGGGATCCATCCGTTGATCCCCGCTGAGCCGACGGATGACAGGACAGTCTCTGCACTGACCTGTCAGAGCTCCATTATCCTCTATGTCCGTGCTCATCCGATCCGATCCGCCAGGCGGATGGAAAATAGGGCTTCCATCCGTCTGTTTCTGGCGGATCGGAGCGGATCGGGTGTCAGCGGACATGTCACCGCTGACATCCGCCGCTCCATAGAGCACAATGGAGCGTCCGTTTGGGTCCGCCTGAAAAACTGACAGGCGGACCCAAACGGACCTTATGTGTGAAAGAGCTTTGCCCGAGGCGTATACACTTTCCTGGGATTTCTCATTCATATTATCATATATTCTCATATACAGTAATGTTAAATAATGTTCGGTAATGGTCCTTGAGT
>BLSH010033988.1:437097-447441 GCA_018402905.1 Glandirana rugosa | reverse complement strand
CCTTTTTTCCTTTCCTTCTTTCTTCCTTTCCTATTCTTCTTTTCTTCCCCTTTTTTTTCTTTCCTTTTTCCTTTTCTTACTTTCCTTTCCTTTCCTTTTCTTCCTGTCTTTACTTTAAGGTTTTGACCCGCACTTTATCTGTCTTAATTTAGTTGGAATATAACAAACCCCCCCCCTCACGAAATCCCTGAGACAGGGAGGGGTGGGGTTTCGAGGAACAAGGGTGTAACTACCCCTGTTCCCGGGGAAGGGGTGTTTGGACCCGATATCAACACCCCCCCAGATACCCGTCCCCAGAATAGTCTTAGACCTTTGGGGAAAATTATTCCGCGGTGGGGGGGGGTTTTTTTTATAGTAGTATATACCGGACGGAATTCTGATGTGTAAGGCAGGCCATATATGATGATATTTTTTTTGGGGGGGGGTGGCGCCTTATTAAAAGGGGTTTCCAGATTCTGATAAGACCCCTGCCCATAGACCCCCCCACAACTATAGCCCAGGTTTGTGGGGAAGGGGCCCTTGTCCCCATCAATGTGGGAACAAGGAGCTTTGGGGTGGGGAGGGACAGAGTCCCTAAAGCACTCCCCCCCCCAAACAATATAAGGTTGATTTAATTCTGTCTATTTCACGCCCAGTTTTGGAATTTCATTTCTGTCCTTCTTTTCCTTTCCTTTCCTTTCATTCTTTTCCTTTTTCCTTTCTTTTTTTTCCCCTTCTTTTCTTCTTATCCTTTCCTTCTTTCTTCCTTTCCTTTTTTCCCTCTTTTCATTTTTCTTTCCTTCTTTTCCTTTCCTTTTTTTAATTTTCCTTTCCGTTTCTTCCTTTCCTTCTTTTCATTTTCCTTTCCTGTGTTCCTCCTTTTCTTTTCCTTTCCTTTCCTTTCCTTTCCTTTCCTTCTTTTCCCTTCCCTTTTTCCTCCTTTTCTTCCTTGCCTTTCCTTCTATTCCTTTTCTTCTTTTTTCTTTTCCTTTCCTTCTTTCCTTCTTTTCATTTTAATTTCCTTTTCTTCCTTTCCTTCTTTCCCTCTTTTGATTTTTCTTTCCTTCTTTTCCTTTCCTTCTTTTCCTTTTCTTCTTTTTCTTTTCATTTACATTTCCTGTGTTCCTCCTTTTCTTTTCCTTTCCTCCTTTTCCTTTTCTTTTCCTTTCCTTCTTTCCCTCTTTTCATTTTTCTTATCTTCTTTTCCTTTTCTTCTTTTTCTTTTCCTTTCCTTCTTTTCATTTTCCTTTCCTTTTCTTCCTTTCCTTCTTTTCATTATCCTTTTCTGTGTTCCTCCTTTCTTTTCTTTTGTTTTCTTTTCCTTTCCTTCTTTTTCTTTTTCTTTCCTCCTTTTCATTGCCTTCTTTTTGCCTTTTCCTTCCCTGTGTTCCTCTTTTAATTTTCTTTTCTTTTCCTTTGTTTCCTTATCCTTCTTTTCATTTTCTTTTCCTTCTTTCCTCCTTTTCATTTTCCTTTTTTCCTTTTCTTCTTTCCTCATTTTCGTCTTTTCCTTTCCCATGTTCCTCCTTTTCTTTTCCTATGTTCATCCTTTTCCTTTTCTTCTTTTTCTTTTTCTTTCCTCCTTTTCCTTTCCTATGTTTCTCCTTTTCTCTTTCTTCTTTTCCTTTCCTCTCTGTCTTTTTTTTTGTTTCTTTCCCTTTTCTTTCTTTCTTTTTTTTCTCCCAGCGGGATTCTGAATTTTCCTTATGCTATTTGTGAATGAGTGCAAACATTGCTATGGTTAGTGCGTCCATCTTTCATACATCGCCCCGTTTTAATGCAATGTTTCCATTGACCTTTCTTGCACATGTTCTCACTGCAGTCTTACCTGGGTGATAATATATTCATCTGTGACCAGCGCGGTTTCTCAATGTCTTATCATTCTGTCGTGCGTTCTGCATACATGGGGTTCACCCCTGCTGGGATGTCTGCGGCTCCGAGAGCAGACGGTGTGTTTCAGTAGCAAATAGCCTATTAACGAGGGGAGCTTGTCGGCTGCTTTGTTCCTCGTTTCCCCATATTCCCGGCCCCAATCATTTTATTGGTAGCAGGCAGCCATATTGCCTGTCCTCATCTCCCTCTACAATGCTCCTCTCGCGCTCTCCATCCTCTCTAGCTGTCTTGGCCGTTTGGTATTCGTTAGAGGATGCAGAATCATCTTGGATTCCATCACGGCTTGCTTTTTCATGAAAAGGTTTTCAGTTTGGCCAGTAAGGAAGTTTTACAAATGAAAGCGTTTATGAGGGTGATTTGCTCGTTCTTGCAGAAGGATGGTGGCAGACGTGATTATTGCTCACATGTCATTGAAAGGTTTGTGCTTGAATCCACATCAGGGGTGCTGATCCACAGTAGGTGCTATAGGGTGATTTTCTCAACTTCATTGAAACATGAACCCTTTATAAGTCCATATTTACAAAGAATTTACTAGTGAGGTTTTATTTCAGGTCCCTTTTTATATGTGGGTATTTGCTACCAGAGCTCCCTGATTGTACAGTGCCTTGAAAAAGTATTCATACCCCTTGACATTTTCCATAATTTTGTCATGTTACAACCAAAAATGTAAATGTATTTTATTGGGATTTTATGTGATAGACCAACACAAAGTGGCACATAATTGTGCCCCCTTTACACTGATACTCTTAGCTAAAATCTAGAACCAATTGCCTTCAGAAGTCACCTAATTAGTAAATAGAGTCCACCTATGTGTAATTTATTCTAAGTATAAATACGGCTGTTCTGTGAAGCCCTCAGAGGTTTATTAGAGAACCTTAGTGAACAAACAACATCATGAAGGCCAAGGACCCTATGAGACAGGTCAGGGATAAAGTTGTGGAGAAGTTTAAAGCAGGTTTAGGTTATAAAAAAATATCCCAAGCTTTGAATATCTCATGGAGCACTGTTCAATCCATCATCCAAAAAGGGAAAGAGTATGGCACAACTGCCAACCTACCAAGACATGGCCGTCCATCTAAACTGATAGGCCGGGCAAGGAGAGCATTAATCAGAGAAGCAGCCAAGAGCCCCATGGTATCTCAGAGATCCACAGCTCAGGTGGGAGAATCTGTCCACAGGACAACTGTTAGTCGTGCTCTCCACAAATCTGGCCTTTATGGAAGAGTGACAAGAAGAAAGCCATTGTTGTAAGAAAACCATAACAAGTCCTGTTTGCAGTTTGTGAGAAGCCATGTGGGGAACACAGCAAACATGTGGAAGAAGGTGCTCTGGTCAGATGAGACCAAGATTGAACTTTTTGGCCTAAAAGCAAAACGCTATGTGTGGCGGAAAAAAAACACTGCACATCACCCTGAACACACCATCCCCACTGTGAAACATGGGGGTGGCAGCATCATGTTGTGGGGATGCTTTTCTTCAGCAGGGACAGGGAAGCCGGTCAGAGCTGATGGGAAAATGGATGGAGCCAAATCTTAGAAGAAAACCTGTTAGAGTCTGCAAAAGACTTGAGACTGGAGTAGAGGTTCACCTTCCAGTAGGACAACGGCCCTAAACATACAGCCAGAGCTACAATGGAATGGTTTAGATCAAAGCATAATTTTGAAAAATGCTGTTCACAGACGCAGTCCATCCAGTCTGACAGAGCTTGGAGTATTTTGCAAAGAAGAATGGGGAAAAATGTCCTCTTTAGATGTGCAAAGCTGTAGCAGCTGTAATTGCAGGGAAAGGCGGTTCTACAAAGTATTGACTCAGGGGGGCTGAATACAAATATACCCCACACTTTTCACATATTTATTTGTAAAAAATGTTGAAAACCATTTATCATTTTCCTTCCACTTCACAATTATGTGCCACTTTGTGTTGATCTATCACATAAAACCCCAATAAAATACATTTACGTTTTTGGTTGTAACATGAAAAAATGTGGAAAATTTCAAAGGGGTATGAATACTTTTTCAAGGCACTATATATAATATTATCATTTGAAACAATTCCTTGGGCTTTTAAAAACCTAAAAGCAATATTTTATCATTTGTTAAAATGCTATACTCCTATTGAATTTACCTTCACCAATGTAAGTATCCCTCCCTATAGTGGTACATTGGTTTTGAGCACTGGGAGATTGATGCTGGTAGTTATGTTTCGCAAAGTCCTAAACTACCCCCTGTACTAACACACATGCTCCATCAAAACCTAACCCTCTAAGGCTCGGTTCACACTGAGGCGACCTGTCAGACGACTAAACCTTCTGACAAGTCGCACTCCATGCAGTGCAATGGAACCGTTCTAATCTAATCGACTCAAGTCACTCCGACTTAGAAAAAGGTTCCTGTACTACTTGGGGTGACTTCAGAGCGTCTCGCATTGACGTCTGTTAAAGAAGTTGTTTGCAAGCTGCACTGAAGTTGCACTGTGCGGGGCGGCATTAGAGTCGGGCGACTTTGATGCCGCCCTAGTGTGAACCAGCACTAAAGCCTAGTACACACGATGCGAATTTCAGACGACAGAACGTCCATTTTTGTTGGATGCTTGTCTCATGTCGAAAGTGAAGAGTGTACTAACAATACGAAAATTTTCTTACGACTGAATTCAACCGATATCCGTATCCGCCGCTGAGACCACTTTTATCTTGTGCAGAATCGCCGGCACTAAAAAAGTTAACGGGTTATGGTAGCTATCTGCGATCATAATAATGGTATTCCACTTCAAACTGCCACTGTGTAATGACGGCGGGCGCTCTTGAAGTGGTTAAATAATACCTTTGTCTTTATATTGGCTTCTTGTATTTTCATACTGGCAGAGGAAGAAGCAGTACTGCAATTCAATCAGACTTGGATGATCCTTGACCAAGTTGTATTGCTTTTAACCACAGTACAGAAAAGTGAGCTTAAATCCTGGTACTCCTGTCTGACAGGGAAGTCTGGATTTAAAACTGGCTGAAGAGAAATACAGATTTTATTTCAGAATAGGCGGTTCACACTTCTATATTTCTGGTGGTAATTTAGCAGTTTACCAATACTTTCATTTTAACCCTTTAAAGAAAAACTCCATGTATGAAATTTTGCATGCCAATCAGTGTCCATTAGTGCTGCCAATCAGTGCCTCCTCATCATTGCCACCTATCAGTGATGCCTCAGATAAAAATGGGTTGGCCCCTAAAAGTCTCACATCTAGGTGTCCTAATGTGATGAGTAGAGTGGCAACCTCAGCCGTGACTCCAGGTTGCCACTCTACTCATCACATTAGGACACCTAGATGTGAGACTTTTAGCATTGTTCTCTGAAGCCTTATAGGAACTAGGATGGATTCCATCCCCTGTCAGCACTCAAGCAGCAGCTACAGAAGCATTGATTACATACCCCTTTACCAAGCCTGAGCGGCACACACACATTTCCTAGGTCACTATCAGTGCTGCCTACCCGTGCTCATCAGTGCCACCTATCAGTGCCCTTTAGTGTCAGCGATCAGAGCTCATCATTGCCACTTTTCAGGGCCTATCAGTGCCACCTATCAGTGCAGCCTCATGCCACCTTGGGTTGCCACATCATCCCTTTAATCCAGGACACATATTAATTACACAGTATCTGTGGCTGATTAAGGTGGTAATTAAACTTACGTGGTACCTTATCTGCATTGAATTAGCCTCGGAACCTGTGTAATTCTGGATTAAAGGGATGATGTGGCAACCCTAGTGCCATCTATCAATGACCATCAGTGCAGCCTATCAGTGACCATCAGTGCAGCCTATCAGTGACCATCAGTGCAGCTTCATCAGCGCACATCACTAAACGAGAAAAATTACCTGTTTGCAAAATTTTATAACAAACTATGAAAAATGTTGTTTTTCTTTTCAAAATTTTTGGTCTTTTTTCGTTTGTTTAGCAAAAAATAAAAACACAGCGGTTAATAAATACCACCAAAAGAAAGCTCTAGTTGTGTGAAAAAAAATGATAAAAATGTCACATGGGTACAGTGTTGCATGACTGCGCAATTGTCATTCAAAGTGTGACGGCGCTGAAAGCTGAAAATTGGCCTGGGCAGGAAGGGGGTAAAAGTGCCCAGTAGCCAAGTGGCTGGGAAAAGGCAAAGTGATCTCTGAATGTCTCCCGTCCCAAGATATCAACCTCCAGTGTGCACAATGCAGCAGGGCAGCTGCTCAGCAAGGGACCCCAAAGTAGCGGGACCCCCAATGTTTTCCAGCTTCTAGAGCGGGGGGTAATGAATTCAAATTTAAGGAGGTCCAGTCACTAGAATTTTCTTCCAGCTTAGGTCTGAATCTCAAAATTGTGCTATGAGATTGCAGCCATTGTATGTCTATCAAAAATATATCAGGTGCCCCCAATCAGAGTGATGAATTTGTTATTCTGCTGGAGTAAAATGATACGAAAGCTTAAATTGACTTGTTAATGGTTTGATGCACAAGGGGGGTTGTTTGCACCTAGGTTGTGTGTTGGTGACGCTGGTTCCTACAGAATGCTGAGGAAATCTGTAGGTGGGTTTGTGGGTGGAAGTGTTCCTGAAGGCATTGCAGCGCTCAGAGAAAGTGTAGAGTAGATGGCGGCAGTCTGGCGCGGTGGACGCGGTGTTGTACACAGATTTTGGTTGTATGTAGGGAATAGATGTAAAATGTCCGTTTAGGGGCCCTCAAAATTCAGAGAAAGCTGTCTCAGCACGGTAGAGTAGCAGTTTGTTAAAGAAGATGTTCACTCAAACCCAAAATGAAAATCTGGGCACACTTAATGAGTGCTAACTTCATTTCTATAGCTCAGCGTTTTTTGGATTTGAGAGCCAACCAAAAAATTGCAGAGAGTATATTTGATCTGAATACCTCGCCTGCATTACAAAAAGGTAAACCAAAGGGGTTCCCAGCTCATCAGATGAAGGTCAAAGTGAATGAATGGGTGGACTAGTAAACTCTGAAAATACCTGAGGAAAAAGCAAAAATTTTGAGTTGGTAGGCTATGTACCTGGACTGGCATCTACCATTTATTAGAAGCATGATCAGTGGCCAAATCAACAATGTTTTTAACCACTTCAGCCCCGGAATAATTTCCCAGGTTAGGACCGGAGCACTTTTTGCGATTTGGCACTGCGTCGCTTTAACTGACAATTTTGCAGTCGTGCGACGTTGCACCCAAACAAAATTTGCATCCTTTTTTTCACACAAATAGAGCTTTTTTGGCCGATTTATATTCTTCCTCATATTTGTGATTAAAAAAATCGCAATCGGCGTATATTGATTGGTTTGCGCAAAAGTGGCCGCGTTTACGGTTGGTGAGAATTCATTTCTGGGGTTTTTTTTTTTTTTTTATTTTTTACTAGTAATGGCGGCGATCTGTGATTTTTAGCGGTACTGCGATATTGGGGCGGACATGTCGGACACTTTTGACACTTTTTTGGGACCAATGACATTTATTCAGCGATCAGAAATTTAAATGTCCACTGACTACTGTATAAATGTCATTGGCAGTGAAGGGGTTAACCTGCGGGGGGCAGGGAAGGGGTTTACTGTGTTCCCTGGGTGTGTTCTAACTGTGAGGGGGTTGGGCTACCATGGGCATGAAAGATCTAAGTGATCCCAGTGACAGGGATCAGTAGATCTCCCATGCCCTCACTAACAGAGCGGGGAACCGCCGTGTTTACATCGGCGTTTCCCCGTTATTTGCCTGTGGCCTCTCATCGCGGCTCGCTGGCGGACATCAGGTCCGCCCAAGCCACAGGCACACTCCTCAGCAGTGCGGCGGGCGCACGTGCGCCCCCTAGCAGCCATTCGCAGATCGCCGCTTTTTTACAGCGTTTCGCGCCCAGCGTCCACACTGTCGCCGTAAATAGACGGTAGGCAGTGTGGAACTGGTTAAAGAAGAACCTTTTATTGGTTGAACTAGATAGATTTGTGTCTTTTTTCAACCAGACTAACTATGTAACTTTGTAAGAACGTCAATCCCCCCTTCCATTTTTTTTCGTATTCTCACAAAAACATACTTGCCCACCGCATCTAGCCATCATCTGCCGCTTTGCTTTTGTACATCTGGTTCTGAGCCATATTTTTTCTGAAGTCATTGGTAGCAGGCTTCTTGCTGCTAGCTGCCTGATGACACACATGCCCTGCAAGGTGCCATCAAGGGCCTGGCTGCAAGAACCAGGAAGAGGCAGCCGGCCCCTTGATGACCTTCCACGGTGCATGTCCTGCAGAGTACTTCAAGGCCTCCTTGGATGGGTGACATGAGTGTCCCAGGAGAATGCAGGCAGCTGAATACATCATTCTTGCCCTGGCGAGAGTCCAGGAAGTCAGGAGAGGGTCCCTCAAAAAAGTTATGAAAAAATGTCTCATTGTGAAAAGGGAGGGGGTTAGGAATGAAATAACGGAGAGTGGGGAAGGTGAAGGACCCCTTTAAGGTAGGCCAAAATATAAACAAATGTCAAGTGAAACTCTAATGTTAAATTCGGTATGGGTTGGTATTAAAATGTATATTTAGATCAGCCTTTCTCAACACCGAGGAATCCTTGAAATAAGCTTCCAGCCTTAGGGAACCCCTTATAAAAATGCTTGACTATGACTATATCTACAACTCATGATATGTTAATGCAGGGTTACTCAACCAGGGTTCCTCCAGAGGTTGCTAGGGGTTCCTTGAGCAATGGTCAATTTCTACCTCTCAGATAAATTCCCAATGACGTCATTGATCTTTTTAGCTATCTGTAAGGGGTAATTCTTCCCAATGACCACAAGTGTAAGGAGCGTTCTTTCCATTGACCATCACATTAATGCAGGGGTAGGCAACCAGTAGCCCTCCAGCTGTTGTGGAACTACATTTCCCCTGAGGCATTTCAAGTCTGGCAGTTACAATTACTCCCAGAAGCATGATGGGACTTGTAGTTCTGCAACAGCTGGAGGGTCCCAGGTTGCCTACCCCTGCACTAATGTATCATGAGTTGTAGATTTTTCATTTTTAGCAGGGGTTCCCCGAGAACAGAGAATCATTTTTAAGGGTTCCTCGGTGTTGAAAAGGTTGAGAAAGGCTGCATTAATGTGATGGTCAGTGGGAAGAATGCTCCTTACACTTTTGGATGTTGGGAAGAATTACCCCCTTACAGAAAGCTAAAAAAGATCAATGGTGTCAGTGGGAACTTATCTGAGAGGCAGAAATTGCCCATGGAACCCCTAGCAACATCTGGAGGAACCTTGGTTGAGAAACCCTGGTTTCGATATGTATTCATGAGATGGATCCAGCTGAGCCCTCTGCTGGACTGGATCTACAGAAGATGCCACCCTTTGTATATCAGGACCCCTCTGTTTCACTTCTATGGCAAGAGCAGAGCAGGCTGACATTGATTGATTTGAGGATATATTTAGTAGATAAAGGTTAAGACACATAGACACTAGCGGTGGAGACTTTGGGTCACGAGCAGTGAAGATTTGTAAAGCATGTTGCAAGCTTTGCCCACATACTGCTTCCCCTTCCTGTTTGAAGTTGACTCGTCGTTTCCTCCTGTGGTGCTAACGCTTACAGGTTACCGGATACAGCTTTCTAATGCAATACTAATTCTCTGGATTCTTGTCATTTTCTCCGAAAATGCATTTTTATAAAGCATGCTTTTGTCACTGTGCCTTCATTAGTATTTGGTTCTTACAGTGATGAAGGTTTTACGATATTATGGAGTCTTGTAAGACGTTAGCCATTGATGAATGCAGAAGGTTTGGAGTTTTAGGGCTCATTCACATGGGCAGCCAAAATCAGGAGGTTGAGCCATAACTTTACCGTCTCCCGACCGACCACCTGGGCAAGGGCCTGCAGCTGACCCGGGCTATACACACATTGCAGCAAAAATTCAAGCCTATTTAAGTGAATTGGGCCACGCCGCAACCGCGTGCAATACATGCAGTTGTAGCGTGGTGGGTCAGCATTTTCAGGGTTAATACAGGCAGTGAGGAGGTGACAGTTGCTGCATAGTGAACACAGGAGGTTGCTCGCTTTGCACGGGCGCGCCATTCATTAGTTTTTGTTCACTTAAAGTGGATGTAAACCCACCACCCACCCAGTATAAACTAATGACACACTATTAATGTATATATACATGCAAGCCTCCTGCATCTATCCCTACCTTGCAAATGTCCTTCCTGTAAGATCTAGCAGCTCTGTAAAAATTTGAAATCAGAGGGTGTCTGTGTTTGCTGGAGCTCGGTGGGTGGAGTTGTGATGTCACAGTCCTCCCCACCCACCTCTATACTGAGACATTGGGGAGGGAGGGAGGGAGGGAGGGAGGGGGGCGTGTAAAACTTTCTCTGCTGTGTGAAGGAGATAAGCAAATTGCTTGTCACTCACAGAGCAAGGGGCGGATCGACTGTGTATTTCCCTGTTAGTCAGACTTTTTCTTCCTGAAAAAAGATAAGCTCATTACTCACAGTTGGAT
>BLSH010033988.1:421879-437087 GCA_018402905.1 Glandirana rugosa | reverse complement strand
TAGTCACCTTTAACGACATCATTGCAAGGGGATGATGTCACTAGTGAAAGCTCATTACTCACAGTTGGATTAACTCTTTGTGGCAAGACTGGGCACAGATGACATGACATGCTATTTATACTCTACCAGGCAGAATTATTAATTACATTTTTTTTTTTGTTCGGGTTTACATTCACTTTAATGCAAAGTGTTCCCTGATTGGAAGAGGTGGGGAGATGGGGCAGTGACATCATAATCTGTACCTTGTTCAGTCAGAGAACGGTTGGCATTCAAAGAGAAATGTGTTCTGGGAATGGCACCCGTGCTGAGCAGCCACATTCCTGTATTTACAATTTAGGAGGGCAGCCACTTGGCATGGGGCCTGGATGCTAGCAGTGATCACTGTAGTAGGGGAACGTTACTACAGCAATTTCCACTGATCTTCCAGGTATGACACCAGCATTGGTCCAAGCTGGACCAACCAATATGCATACCTGGAATTCAGCGTAAATAAAGACGTTAAAGAAGTGTGGGACTGCAAAAAAAACCCCCAAACATCTATAATCACCTAGATGGCTGCAGCAGAGATCTGATGCTGGAGCTGTCCCCTGCCAGCTCTAAGCCTGAGAACTGAGTGATCACATGACTGCTGATCGCTCAGATCTCAGTTTTCACTGAATGTCAGTCACCAACTCTCTGTTTTGCCCCTTCAGCAATCAAAGACTGTGGAGGGGGTGGGAGCTGCAGGCTCTCAGTGGTGTGCCGATCAGGGATCTGGGTGGATCCCAGCATTTTTGTCAGGATCACTGCAGAGCCTGGACCAGATCTGTGAGAGAGCTGAATCTGGGTCACAAGAGTGTAGAAATAAGTACACTCCTGTGACCCAAAAGAGAAGTATGGCCAACAAAGCTAAGTTCTTTTAAGGTCAGCACAATGCCCAGCAATCCTGCCTTGCAGTGTTTGGGTAGTTTGCATGTTCTCCCTGCATGCTTGCTTGTGGTTCCTCCCAGTATTCTGGTGTTCTCCCACACTCTAACGTACTGGTATTTATTTAGCTCCTATCCAACTTGGCTTTAGTATATGTATGTACACTATATTGCCAAAAGTATTGGGACACCTGCCTTTACACGCACATGAACTTTAATAACATCCCAGTCTTATTCTGTAGGGTTCAATATTGAGTTGGCCCACCCTTTGCTCAAAAATGCCCCTTTCACACTTGTGCGACCTGAAAGTCCCGCGATATTGATGCGACTTGAAGCAATGCCTGTGTAATCTTGAGGTCTATGAACCTCAAGTCGCATCACAGTCGGACCAAAGTAGTGCAGGGACTTGAAGTTGCACAGATACGAATGGTACTCATTGGAAATCATGGAGTACGACTTGTAATGCGACTTTACAGTACCAAGTCGCACAAGTGTGAAAGGGGCCTAATGTGTAGTTGTGTTCCCTTTAGATGCCCAGTCATGTGCAGATGAAAAAAAGAGGAAATTTGCTATTTGCATCGATAAGTTGAATCTCCACTTTCTATGGGAATCTCCTGGTGAGATCTCTGAGCTGGCAAGCACTGGGTTCCTGTGTTTGCACACCGGTTGTGGCCATTATGAGGGCCCCCACCCTCTCCACTGAATGTTTAATTTTATATTTTGAAGTTGGTAACAAGAGGTGATGAATCACATAGGTGGAAGGGAACATTCCAAACTCCCAGGTCGATACGAATGGAGTCAGGAATTTTAGCAGCGATATCTCACTTTTAGCCTAGGTGTGATTCTCACAGAAATCGCATCACATTCCTGTGCAAATCACATGCGATGTCTGTGCGGTGCGATTCCAGCCATTAATTTTGTATGGCTCAAATCACACTGCATCTGGACCGGATTGGTGCAGGAACCTTCTTTTTTTTTTTTTTACTGGACCGCATGGGTGATCCGATTCAGGAAATCGCATTGCGTTTTGCAAGCGGATTTGGGGTAACTTTGACACTGCAGCAGGGTGGATTTGATTTAAATCTCTAGTAAAAAGGTTTGATTTAAATCATAATTTTTAAAGAACAATGGTCATCTCTGTCCTGCAGCACTCCTCCTCTGACCCGCTGTTGACTCACCGACAGTCCCATTCACTTTAATGGGACGGCTGGTGATGCGGCAGTGACACAACAAGGTGAGGGATGTGGCGGCAGCAGGTGAGTGGATGCCCGCTAACAGGCACTGCCATGATGGATCTGAAATGACAGGTGCTCTTTAAATCTAAGTACTTATTCTTGCCGGTAGTTAGAATCTTTATTATTTGCAAACAAAATGAAGGTTTCCTATTTAGGATGATAAGCTGTCAGGTTAGTAAACAGCGATATTAGAACCGATTCAATCATACAGTTAGTAGTGTACATAGATTTGCAAAACAATGGGATAAAGGAATATTCCTTAACTTTGTTTTATCTCATGGTTACTATTAAATTGTGCGAATGCATCAATGCAGTGCATGTTATCTCAGCTTGCAGAGCTTGGATCCATTGAATGAGCCTCATGCTACATAACTAAGCTCCATTTCATGCTGAATAACCTGAATTATGAATGTATCTTGAATAGAAAACTATCTTTAGATAGATTTTTTTACTCCAAAATAATTTTATTAAAATAAATTTGCATGTAATAGACTTCAATGGGCATGCAAGAGTAACGCAAGTGCTGCGTTTTTATCATGACGTTGCTGCGATTTTGTGTTTTAAATCTGCCTAGCAACAAAATTTCCCCCCCCAAAAAAAATTATAAAAAAACACAACGCAAATCGCGGTAAAAAAAAAACTCAGAAAGCACAGCAAAGAAATGCTGAAAAGCAAAATGCATTGATGTGATTTGAGCCTTAGGGGGGATGGAGGTGTTTGTGTCCTAAACAGAAGATAATACAGTTTATATGGATGTCTGAAATACCGATATCTAAACTAGACAATACTTTGTGAGTTAGGAAAGAAAATCGATATTACTAGCCGTTATAGCAATAGAAGTGCATTTTCATATGCTGTGCATTGTATTGTTTATATGAATTTGCAATCAAAATAAAAAAAAAATGCATTGCGGGAAACGCACTGGGGGGAACCAAGGGCTTCGGGTGCAATCGCCTGCTCAGCGATTAGCTGTGAGGTCCCCAGCGGGGGTTCCTGTGAGTAGACAACCTCATTGAAAGCGATGGGAGGCTGCCGACTCTTGCAGCGATTCACGCCCACTTGCATGTAAGCACGCATACTAGTGATTGGCCAGGACTAGGGTTGCCACCTCATCCCTTTAAACCTGAACACATATGAATTACACAGGTTCTGAGGCTAATTTAATGCAGATAAGGCACCAAGTTAATTTAATTACCACCTTAATCAGCCACAGAACCTGCGTAATTAATGTGTTTGGGTTTAAAGGGATGAGGTGGCAACCCTAGCTAGGACGCAGACTAGCGCTGGTGAGCGTTCTCGTAATTCATTGAACGTCCTGCTCTCCAGTGACTGCCCATATGGGAGGTACATGCAGGCAGCTATACTGAGATTCTGCAGGAGTCTGACATTACACCCCTCATCTGCTAATCACAGGTGCAATGCTCTGCAGACTCCAGGAAAAAACAATAAATATGCACATTTTTTTTTCCTGCAAAAATGTTTGTTTTTTTATTTTAAGCTCATACACACGGGCGTTTTTTGATGTCACATTTTTGGGCATTTTTTACAGCTCTCCATGTTATTCTATGGCCCCCTAAAAATGCCAACGTTTTTGAGCAGTAGAGGGCGTCGGCGTTAG
The DNA here is from genome assembly GCA_018402905.1 of Glandirana rugosa. Lineage (NCBI taxonomy): Eukaryota > Metazoa > Chordata > Amphibia > Anura > Ranidae > Glandirana > Glandirana rugosa. The sequence goes on along the minus strand of BLSH010033988.1, from coordinate 433,329 downwards.
TGAGCTGTAACTAGAATGCGGGACCAGCGCGTTCCGAGGCTGTAACGTTTTGGCGTTTTTGAAGCCGACACTGCAAAACGCCTACTAACGCCGTTCCGGACCTTAACAGATAATGCTTATGGAGATTTTTAAGTACTGAAGTTTGGTGCCATTCCACATTATACAAAGAAATCAGGCTAACTTTACTGTTTTTTTTTTTTTTTTTTTTTAATTCATGAAACTGTTTTTTAAAAAAAAAAATGCGTTTGAAATATTGCTACGCAAATACCGTGTGACATAAAAAGTTGCAACAACCACCATTTTATTCCCTAGGGTCTCTGCTAAATGACAGATGCTGCGGCTGTTTGTATGTAAATGGACATCCGAGGTGTTGCATGCGATTTGGTGAATGGTCCTGGATGGATGATCTCAAACACCTGGAATACCAGCCGCAGAAATACACAAAGTTTTGTCAGTGCACGGCTGTAATTGGCCACATGAATGAGGCCTTTGGGGGGGGGGAACAATTTTTTTTCTCTATGAGAGGTAATAAATACACATCACTTCTCATTCGTTCACATAATAGAAAAAATATACGTCATGCTAGATCTACTTTATAGGATCAAATGCCATGTTGCTGGCCCTTTAAGTGTAAACTGGCGGTATTGTTTAATGTCATCTGTATATCTAATGTAAAATCTGATTGCGCCGGCATGACCTATTAAACAAAACACAATGACTTAGGATCTATGCGGAATTGCCGATTAAAGTATAATCCTGCCGTTGTCTGGCTCTTTAAAACCCTTTTTTCCTGCCATCTGCCACAAATATCAGAGGCAGTGAGCGGGGCGGCCCCCTGTGATACGTGTCGGGTCTGGTTACATCGGGCACCACGCTGGGGCTTTCCTCTTGGCGTAGTTTCTGTCATTTAATGTAACAGTTATGTTTCACTATTTCCTGTTCTGGGACATGTCCAGCCACACAAAGTTGCCGCAGAAATTTTAGTGCCTTTTTGATTTTGGGTTTGCTGCAGCTTAATGATGGTGTTTTCTGTGGCTTAGTAATCCTGCGGTGGGTCGTGTGCTCTGGAGGGGAGCAATGTAATGAGGAGATGGGTGTGTCTGCTACTGATTACTTAGCTGTTACTCATCACATCCTGGGACTTCTAGTTCCTAAGTGATGTGGTGGAGGCCGGGTTCACACTGTGTGTGGCCGCGGCTCGCAGCAGGGGGTCCGGTGTGTTCCTGTTCACCGTTTCAGCTCCGAATTAGGTCCAAATTTCTGCCAGAATTCGGACCTGAAACCAATCCAAAGGCACACAGGACCCTTCTGCAGTGCGCACCACAGCTGCCCCGGAGATGTGTGAACTGTCTCCATTGAGAGCTGGGCACACTCTCCTGTCATGCGACTTGGACGCGGGGAAACTCGTATCCAATTTGCATAACTGTGAACCCAACCTAAGGCCACATGCAGGCAGAAAGTATGGCATAACAAGCACTTGCACAGAGTGCTTCGAACCTCCTCTTCTCGGGTCCCCTGCTGGCGTTCCTGGCTCCTTCTCTCTGTCCAGTGCCCCCATGGGAAGCTGCTTTCCATGGGGATACTCGTGCATGCTTGCTCCTGAGCCCCACTGCTGCGCGTCCATTGACACAGACAGTGGGACTCAGCCCCCGCACCCCGCTTCCTTGTTACTGGCTTTGATTGACAGTAGCTGGAGCCAGTGGCTCCCGGTGCCCTAGCAATGGCAGTGAGACCCGGAAGTGAGGAGAGAGAAGAGCTGCAGACATGCACAGTGCTGGGTCAATTGAGGGCTCAGGTAAGTATTAAGGGAGGTGAAGGGGAATGCTGATCCATAAATATTTTTTTCCCTTAACCACTTCCCGCCCAGCCTATAGACAAATGATGGCCAGGCAGGGGGGATTCATTATCCTGACCAGATGTCCATTGACTTCCTGCCGGATAACCTACGATCGCGGCAATCGGTGGTGCGGTGTGTCAGTCTGACCCACCGCATTACCGATCTCGGTAAAGAGCTTCCATCAGAAGCTCTTTACCACGTGATCAGCCGTGACCAATCACGGCTGATCACAGTGTAAACAGGAAGAGCCGTTTATCAGCTTTTCCTCTACTCGCGGCTCTCCTGACAAGGGGGGGTCTGTACTGATTGTTTATCAGCGCAGCCCCCCCTAGGATCGCCACCGAGGATCACCTGGTAGCCCGTCCAGGGACCACCAGGGAGTGCCCACCCAGGACCACCAGGGAGCCCCTCCAGGGACCACCAAGGAGTGCCCACCCAGGACCACCAGGCAGCCGATCAGGAAGCCCACCCTGACCACCAGGAAGCCCACTCTAGACCTTTAGGTAAGGGGCACAATGCCCGACATGAAATAGGCACTCAGTGCCTATTTCAGATGTCACCCAGGACCACCAGGGAATGCACACCTTACAGTGCCCTCTATCAGTGCTGCATATCAGTGCCACCTATCAGTGCCCGTCAGTGCTGCTTATCAATGACACCTATCAGTACCCATCAGTGTTGCATATAAGTGCTTCATCATCAGTGCCTGTCAGTGCCGCCTCATCAGTGCCAATCAGTACTGCCTCATCAGTGCCCATCAGTGATGGAGAAAATTTACTTATTTACCAAGTTTTGTGACAAAAACAGAGAAACCTTTATTTTTTTCAAAATTTTCGGTCTTTTTTTATTTGTAGCGCAAAAAATAAAAACCATAGAGGTGAACAAATACCACCAAAAGAAACCTCTATTTGTGGGAAAAAAATGATTGTTTGGGTACAGTGTTGCATGACCGCGCAATTGTCATTCAAAATGCGACAGCGCTCAAAGCTGAAAATTGGTCTGGGCAGGAAGGGGGATAAGTGCCTGGTACTGAAGTGGTTAAAGAAGAAGTACAGACAATGCTCATTTGGTTGTACTTCTCCTGTGGATCACAGGAGTGCAGTTTGTTCTGCACTGCTGTGGCCTGCTTTCAGCAGACAGCGGGCTGAAGTCCGCTGTCTGCTGACATCACAGAGTTAGTCCAGGCGCAGGCAAGATCGCGACAATGTCAGGATCCACCCATTTGCCTGGACCAGAACCTGGCTCAGCCTCTCAGAGAGCTGCTGACAGCCTGAGCCGGCCGCTCCCACCCCCTCCACAGCCCAGTGCTCCAGTGAGCTTGAGGGGTGGGGGGGCAGAGCAGAGAGCTGCTGACAGTCAGCAGCTTTCTGCTCAGGGAGCTCTCAGAACCCAGCGATCGGCACTGTTTGATCGATCGATTCTCACTTCTGAGCCGGGGGACCGATGCTGCATCCAAATAGGTAAGTACAGTGAGGAAAAAAGTATTTGATCCCCTGCTGATTTTGTACAAAGAAATGATCAGTCTATAATTTTAATGGTCGGTTTATTTTAACAGTGAGAGACAAAATAACAACAAAAATATCCAGAAAAACGCATTTCAAAAAAGTTATAAACTGATTCGCATTTTAATGAGTGAACTAAGTATTTGACCCCTTTGCAAAACATGACTTAGTACTTCACAGAGGTCAGATGTTTCTTGTAGTTGGCCACCAGGTTTGCACACATCTCAGGAGGGATTTTGTCCCACTCCTGTTTTGCGTCATTGTCATGCTGGAATACCCATCCATGACCCATTTTCAATGCCCTGAGGGAAGGAGGTTCTCACCCAAGATTTGCCAGTACATGAAGACATGGATGAGCGAGTTTGGGGTGGAGGAACTTGACTGGCCTGACCTCAAGCCGATAGAACACCTTTGTAATGAGACTGCGAGCCAGGACTTCTCATCCAACATCAGTGCCTGACCTCACAAATGCTCTTCTGGAAGAAACAAACATTCCCATAGACACATTCCTAAACCTCGTAGACAGCCTTCCTAGAAGAGTTGAAGTTGCAAAGGGTGGGCCAAGAAAATATTGAATCCTATGGACAAAGACTGGGATGCCATTAAAGTTCATGTGAGTGTAAAGGTAGGCGTCCCAATACTTTTGGTAATATAGTGTACTTCACCATGTAGTAGGAAGCCTTCCAGAGCTTGCTTCCTGTTCACATCATATCAGGTTGTACAGCGATCTTGTGAATGACATTATTTAATGTATTGCAGTCATGTTGAAGGCAGTAAAGTAGCTGCATATGGTCTGGAGCCGTTCAGATCTGCTGTCCACCTGTGATGAATAAACCAGAAACAGACAGTAAGCAGCAATAAGCCGTAATCACTGAAGTGTCTGCAGGAGGAACGGTGCGCAGACTTCCAGAGCAGGTGCTGACCATCTATCTACAGATGACTGAAGGCAATCAGGAAAATCATTAGTGAATTGCTGATTATTACCAGGAAACACAGCATCTTTGCTAAAATAAAAGAATGAGTTTGTTAAATCGGAGCTCCAGAAAGTACAAATAAAAAACAAAGAGAAATAAAAATGTTAAATGTAGGGGTATCGGGATCACAAGACCCGCTGGACAAAATGAAACACCCTTTTGCCCCTTACACACGATCCGAAAATCGGACGACAGAACGTCCATTTTTTTTTGCATGCTAATCTCAGATCGAATTGGAAGAATGTACTAAAGTCACGAATATTCTCATACGACAAAATAAAAAATGGGAAGTGATGTCATGTGTTGTCGTGTAATTGTATTGTTGGACGACAACTGTACTGATTAAATGAAAATCGTATGATCAGGCACCATGCGATCAAAATTTTCATGCATGTCCGATCGAATATTATCTGATGAACTGTCATGATTGGCTCTCGTAAGCTGTGTACTAACGATCCGATTATCGTACGATCGCATCATATGCGGTATTTTTCGTACGATTTTCGGATCGCGTGTACGGGCCATTTGCTTAGATAGGTGGTTCCCATATATGTATGGAATTATCTACTGCAGACAAGCTACTACGGATTTAGTAGCTTGTCTGCAGATCAGCTTTATCCTCCAAGAGCCAGTCGTCATGTTACATAGTAGAGTGTTTGGTTACCTTGCTTTGCTTCAGTGCCGCACATTCACTTTTAGCTCTACATTTCCAGGATATGGAGGTCTCTACAGAGATGAGAAGATGTACTCCAACACAGTCATATTGTACTTTTTCATGTGGGCAGGCAAAGCCCACACGTTGGGCAGTCTTGGATTCGGGCACCTTGAAGGGGCAGTCCAACTAAAAGTGATGGTATAGGTCACAGGTGGAACCTGATGGGTTGAGTCATCAACTAGTTTCTAAGGCTTAATGTCGTTTTTAACGTCTCCTGAATGATCTTTTGACAGCTAGAAACCGACGCTTAAAAATGGGCATTTAGCCGCGTTTTACATGCCGCGTTTTGCCGCGTTTGCGTCTAGGAGTGTTTAAAAAAAAAAAAAAAATGAAAACACCTGTAAACTAAATGCTGCTCAACGTGAGTTAGCTCGTTTAGCAGCGTTTACAAGCTGTGACAGGTGGTTGGCCCTTCAAATGCCTCTGGACTTCCGTCCGAACGCATTTTTTTGGGTTCCAAAAAAAAAAGCTTCTAAACTCAACTGCCTAAAAACGACTAGAAGGCCTCATACACACGGGAGTATGAAAAAGAATAAGCAAACCATCGGGCCCGACGTTAAAGAAAATTATTTTCGGCATTAGTGAGCGTTAATGCGCTTTAGTGAGCGTCGGCGTCAATAGGCGTTTTTTTTTTTTAAAAAAAACATTCCTCTTTTATTTTTTAACCTGAAAACATTGGCGTCAAAATTTAACGTTGGGGCGGCGTTAGTGAGCGTTTTGCGGTATCGGCGTCATACAGCCTCGGGACAAGCTGGTCATGGGTTCTACTTTCAGCTCACTAACGCCAACGCCATCTACAGCTCCAAAACGTTGGCGTTTTTAAGGGGGCATTGAATAACATGGAGAGCTGTAAAAAACATGGCTGTAAAAAACACCCGTGTGTATGAGGCCTAAACGACCCTGTGTACATGTACTGATTAGATAACAGAGGAGAGTTCAGGGGCAGCTGAAAAAAATGCCCAACTGCTCCCAAACGTCTGTTTACCAGCAGCAGTGTACATGAGGCCTTATACACCTTGGATCCAATAGAGCAGTGGTTCTCAACACCGGTCCTCAGGACCCACCAACAGGCCACATTTTAAGTATTGCCTTGGGGAGATGCAGACTATAAGGCCTCATACACACGGGCGTATCTAAAAAAATAAACAAAACGTCGGGTCCGACGTCAAGGAAACAAAGTCGACGTTTTTCGGCGTTATGCATTGGCGTTTTTGAGCGTTAGTGAGCGTCGGCGTCAATAAGTGTTTTTTAAAAAAAATCATCCCTCTGCTATTTTTCAACCTAAAAACGTCGGCGTCAAAAAACGCTGGTACAATATTAGGTGGCGTCTGTTGGCATATTGTGGCGTCGGCGTCAAAAAACGTCAAAACGTTACAGCCTCAGAACGCGATGGCCATGGGTTCTACTGTCTGCTCACTAACGCCGACGCCACCTACAGCTCAAAAACGCCGACGTTTTTATGGGGCCATTGACTAACATGGAGAGCTGCAAAAAACGCCAGAAAACGCCGGCGTCAAAAAACGTCCGTGTGTATGAGGCCTAATACTGCAATCACTGAGCAGCAAATTATATCATCTGTGATGCATTTCAGTTATCCTGCAAACCTGGCCTGTTAGTGGGTCCCGAGGACAGGAGTTGAGAACCACTGCAATAGAGAGATCTCCCTGCCATAGTTCCCGACTCTGTCCTGGTCCACCTGGAATTGTTCCAGACCACCTTTTGGATTCTTCATAATATAGAAGTAAATCCAGCAGGAAGAGTGGACACCCCTCATAATGGGCATAGCAGGTGTACAGACCTGGGATCTCGAACGTTCCTGTGAATGGTAAAGACGTTATCCGTCCTGCCCCAGAGAGATAGAAGAAACGGTCAGGTGGTTTAAAGCCCAACTCCAGGCGAAAAAGGGTTGTGAAACGAAGGATCGGGAGAGTATAAGCTTCCTCCTGACCCCTAGACAAAACGAGCAGCTGACCGGTACAGCACAGGCACGGCCCCACTGTATGGGAAAACTGTTTTTTTCTTTTGCCTGGAGTTGGGCATTAAAAGCCAAACCGCTACCAGAATTCAATTTGGAAAGATCGACTATTTTATAGGAGTTTTATCAAGATGACCCGGCCAAAATTCCATCAGTGGAGGACCCTGTCGGCTACCCTTGCTTGACAGCCCTCAATTGCTGGGCAGAAAACTGTCAGCTGAACAGTGGCTGCATCCAATCAGATGCGGTGCCAGCTGTCAAAATATGATAGCTGCTGTGATTGATGACCATCCGAGCTGTTGAGCCCCATACACACGGGCTGAATATTGCCTGAAATCAGCCGGTACAGTAGAGATACCGGCTGACATTTGGCCCGTGTGTATTGGTCCTTGTTTGAGAGAAGCTGTCACGATCCTGGTGGTGGAGTCTGGCGTGTGCAGGGAACAACCACTCTTGCGCACCCGATTCAGGGGTCCCTGGTAGAGCAGACAGGGGACCCGTGAGTGCGGGATGGCACGAGGGCCGGATGGTCACTGAAGGTGGTGATGTGAGGCTCCGGATGGTCGTGCAAGTCAGAAGAGTGGTCGTTCAGGCTGGGTCGGCAACTGGCAGGCAGGCAAGGTACAAAGGGTTCAGGCGGAGAGTGGTCAAGTCCAAGCAGGGTTCGTTAACAGATGGGCAGCAAAGGTACAGAAGGGTCAGGCAAACGGATGGTCGTGAATAGCCGGGGTCGGTGCTGGCAGATAGGTAGCAGGTCAGAGCAAGCTGGGTCGGTAAACAGGAACAGGAACTACACAGGAAGCAGGTTACAGGCAGGAGAGCTGAGGCTCACAGGTACTCAGACGCTGTAGAACGGACAGCACCTGCTGACAGGAAACAGGAAGTTTAAATAGAGCTGCTTGTCAGCAACTAGAGGAAACAATCAAATGCAATTAACCCCTTCAGAACAGTCTTCTTCTAACAGAAGCTGACCGGCTTCTGTCAAACGAGCATGCTGGATAACCAACAGCCAATCAGCGCTGGCAGCTGCCCGGTGTGTTCTGGTGGTGGGCTGTCCCCCTGTCAAAACATAATAGCACAGCGGGGAGATCGCTGTACTAACATTGAATTGTTAGTACAGAGACTTACTCGCGAGCTGCTTGGTTTTTACTTATCGTGTGTACCAGGCTTTACTGGGGACGTAGAAGTCTCTTCAGCCTGAAAAAGAAAACTACAGTGAGGGGAAAAGTATTTGATCCCCTGCTGATTTTGTACATTTGCTCACTGGCAAAGAAATAATCAGTCTATAATTTGAATGGTAGATTTATTTTAACAGTGAGAGACAGAATAACAACAAAAATATACAGAAAAACGCAATTCAAAAAAGTTATCAATTGATTCTCATTTTAATGAGTGAAGTAAGTATTTGACCCCTTCGCAAAACATGATTTAGTACTTGGTGGCAAAACCCTTGTTGGCAATCACAGAGGTCAGATGTTTCTTGTAGTTGGCCACCAGTTTTGCACACTTTTCAGGGGGGATTTTGTCCCACTCCTCTTTGCAGATCCTCTCCAAGTCATTGAAACTTCAGCTCTCTCCACATATTTTTTATGGGATTAAGGTCTGGAGACTGGCTAGGCCACTCCAGGACCTTAATGTGCTTCTTCTTGGTCTTGGCTGTGTGTTTTGGGTCATTATCATGCTGGAATACCCATCCATGACCCATTTTCAATGCCCTGGCTGAGGAAAGGAAGTTCTCACCCAAGATTTGGAACACCTTTGGAATGAATTAGAGTGGAGACTGCGAGCCAGGCCTTCTTGTTCATATCAGTGACTAACCTCACAGATGTGCTTCTGGAAGATTGGTCAAACATTCCCATAGACACACTCCTAAACCTTGTAGACAGAAGAGTTGATGCTGTTATAGCTGCAAAGGGTGGGAAGGAGGTTCTCAACCAAGATTTGGTGTTGCATGGCCTTGTTCATCATCCCTTTGCTGTAGTGAAGTTGTCCTGTCCCCTTAGCAGAAAAACACCTCCAAAGCATAATGTTTCCACTTCCATGTTTGACGGTGGGGATGATGTTCTTGGGGGTCACATCATTTAGATGTTCATTAGCAAACTTCAGATGGGTCTATACATGTGCTTTCTTGAGCAGGACTTCAGTCCTTCACGGTGTAGTGTGTTAGCAATTGTTCTCTTGGTGGCTATGGTCCCAGCTACCCTGAGATCATTGACAAGATTCTCCCGTGTAGTCCTGGGCTGATTCTTCACCGTTCCGATGATCATTGAAACTCTACGAGGAGAGATCTTGCATGGAGCCCCAGACCAAAGGAGATTAACAGTTATTTTGCGTTTCTTCCATTTGATTATTATTTGATTATTCTTCCAATAATCACACCAAATGCTGTTACCCTCTCACCAAGCTGCTTGACGATGGTCTTGTAGCCCATTCCAGCCTTGTGTAGGTCTACAGTCTTGTCCCTGACATCCTTGGACAGCTCTTTGGTCTTGGCCATAGTGTAGGGTTTGGAATCTGATTGATTGCCTCTGTGGACATGTGTCTTTTATACAGGTAACACGCTGAGATTAGGAGCACTCCCTTTAAGAGAGAACTCCTAATCTCAGCTTGTTACCTGTATTGAAGACACATGGGAGCCAGAAATCTTGCTGATGGATAGGGGATCGAATACTTATTTCACTCATTAAAATGCAAATCAATTTATAACTTTTTTGAAATGCATTTTTCTGTAGATTTTTGTTGTTATTCTGTCTCTCACTGTTAAAATAAACCTACCATTAAAATTATAGACTGATGATTTCTTTGTCAGTGGGCAAAACATACAAAATCAGCAGGGGATCACATACTTTTTCCTATCACCGTATATGTGTATGGCCATCTTACGTTTGACATTTGTGTACCATGATGATATCTCCTTATCATACAGGTTTACATGAGAGCTACTGGATATTTGTGTGTTTTATGAGATGCAAATCCACCCAGTAATGTGGCTGAAGGTATGAGGCTCGCCCTAGGCGAGGAATCCTTGTATTTGAAGGTCATTGCAGTGTCATTAATAAATCCGTCAATCGTCCTGTCCTAGCATACATTATGCATATTAATGACATCGCACAGAGCTATCCTGCCTGGATTAACCCAATGGTTTTATATCTGTCCCCGGAGCAGTGAGTCACTGCAAGTTTCTGTAACAACCACCCAGCTTCTCGGTCCACATTCCCCGTCATGCAGGTGCATTCCTAACCCACTGATTACGCTGCTATTATATCTCATCAGACGTTTTTACTTAATATGATAATTACTTTCATGGCTGGAACGATTCAAATACGTGGGATGACTTCAATGTAAGCAGTACCTATTTTAGGCCACGTCCTTATTGCATTACTGTAACGTTCCATAGAATCCAGAATACCGGAGGATGTGTCAGTCCATCTGTCAGTATTCATAAAGTGCTCCCATTTGCTAACAAGCCTGCAGACCGTTCTCAGCCACAGTTTACTGCTTGGTGGCAAGGTGCTAGCCAGTCACTAAAGCTGGCCATACACTGAGCCAATGATGGCTGGTTCATAAGGGAATTTGCTCAGTGGATCGCCCTGGTCTGACCTCCTTCAACAGAAAAATAAAAGAAGCCAGCCGAACAGCAGCTGCATCCATTCACCCGGGGCTGTGTGTCAGAATACAATAGCTGACACTGCAGACTCATCCATGCATGCTGTAATGTTTGAATGGCAGAATCTGGTAGATCTTTTTCATTGGGTCTACAGGCTGAACCATAAAAATCTATCTGTGCATGTCCAGCTTAAGGCCTCATACACACGGACGTTTTTTGACGCCGGCGTTTTCTGGCGTTTTTTTCCAGCTCTCCATGTTAGTCAATGGCCCCATAAAAACGTTGGCGTTTCCGAGCTGTAGGTGGCGTCGGCGTTAGTGAGCAGAAAGTAGAACCCATGGCCATCGCGTTCTGAGGCTGTAACATTTTGACGTTTTTTGACGCTGACGCCACAATATGCCAAGAAACGCCAACATATGCCACCATATGCCACCTATTATAATACCGGCGTTTTCTGGCGTTTTTTGACGCCGACGTTTTTAGGTTGAAAAATAGCAGAGGGATGATTTTTTTTAAAAAAACGCCTATTGACGCCGACGCTCACACGACCCTGGCCTAGCCGACGTCTTATCCGTTCATATCTTTAAAAACGAAATGTCCCAATCTATCTAATCCAAATCCTACACCGTCTCTCATCCAAAACGGACTTAAATGTGAATTCCGGAGTATGTGTGCCTGCAAAGATTTTTTTATTTGTTTTGCAGCCCGGGCTGCAGTTCCTTTTTTTCAGCCGCAGAAAGCCGCAATACGTAACCGCAAAAACTCGCAATCACTCGCAGCCGCAGTTATCCGCAAAAAAATTTTTTTTAGTAGGGAGACGATAAAAAGTTGGATTTTTGC
>BLSH010033988.1:400447-413586 GCA_018402905.1 Glandirana rugosa | reverse complement strand
CACTCGGGACTACTTCTCCCCACGAAAATAGGACGTTGCACAACCCATAAGGTAAAAATGACCAACACTTGGGTTCACAACCAGTAAAAATGGAATACCCAACACGTTGCAGGATAAAAGCACCCCTCTTCATCAGGGCTCACGTTTGCTTGTTAAAAATCCACTAAGATGCTGTGGTGGAACCTTCCATGGTATATGAAATCTATTGCCTTTGTAGTAGCATTGCCCGTCACGCTTATAATTGAAGCAGAATTATTCCAACACTCGGTTATTTGCAGTTCGCCAAGACCCTAGTGTCGAAAACGAATGATCTCAAATATGACTTAGCAGATTTCAAAGAACGATAACCCAATGCGACCAGCCAAATGTCTTCTTTTATTGTTTTGACTGGACTTAAAGTGATTGTAAAGGCAGAAGGTTTTTTTATCTTCATGCATTCTATACATTAAGATAAACACCTTCTGTGTGCAGCGGCAGTTCATCAGTTCATCCGTTTTTTCATCCGTTTTTCATCCGTTTTTTCATCCGTTTTTTCATCAGTGGTCATCAGTTTTTCATCAGTTTTTTTTTACATTCACTACCAATGCAAAAACGGATGAAAAACTGACCGTTCGTCAGTTTACATCCGTTTTTCGTCCGATCCTTTTTTTGATGGATGAAAAATAGGACTTTCATCCGTTCAAAAAAACGGATGCTGACAGAAACTGATGAAAACGGATGAAAATAGCTGATCATCAGTTGTCATCAGTTTTTCCATAGAGATGCATTGATGTCCGTTTTTCATCCATCAACGGATGGATGAAAAACGGACAAATGGTCCGTGTGTGTGAAAGGGGCCTTAGTCCCCCCCCAATCCACCCCAATGTGAAAGCCCTGAGTGCTTTCACACTGGGGCGGTGCGCTAGCAGGACGTTAGAAAAAGTCCTGCAAGCAGCATCTTTGGGGTGGTGGGGAGGGGAGCGGTAATATACCGCTCCTCTACCGCCCCTGCCATTGAAATGCATGGCAAGCGCTGCCGAAGCGGCTGCACACCGCCTCGGTAGCGCTGAGCGCCGGGACTTTTAACCCCTTGCGGGGGGTTAAAAGCGCGGCGCTCCCGCCCACATAGCAGAGCCTTATCGCTGGTAAAACTCCGCTAAAACTAGCGGTGTTTTACCGCGACCGCGGGTACCGCTCCAGTCTGAAAGTAGCCTTAGAGGCATTTGGGTGTTTTTTTTCAGCTGCCCCTGAACTTTCTTGCATGTTATCTTATCAGTACATTTACACAGGGTAGTTTAACCACTTCCTTACTGGGCACTTAAACCCCCCTCCTGCCCAGACCAATTTTCGGCTTTCAGCGCTGTCGCATTTTGAATGACAATTGCGCTGTCGTGCGACGTTGTACGCAAACAAAATCTGCGTCATTTTTTTCCCACAAATAGAGCTTTCTTTTGGTGGTATTTGATCCCCTCTGCGTCATTTCTGTTCACCGCTAAACAAAAAATGAGCGACAATTTTGCAAAAAGAACAATATTTTTTCCTTTTTGCTATAATAAATACCCATAAAAAAAAATTAAAAAAAAGATTCATCAGTTTAGGCCGATATATATTCTTCGACATATTTTTGGTAAAAAAAAATCGCAATCGTCGTTTATTGATTGGTTTGCGCAAAAGTTATCGCGTCTACAAACTATGGGAATTAATTTATGATGTTTTTATTTATTTATTTTTTTATTAGTAATGGCGGCGATCTGAGATTTTTAATGTGCTGCAATATTGCAGCAGCAATGTCGGACATTTTTTACACATTTTTGGGACCAATGACATTTATACAGCGATCAGAAATTTAAATGTCCACTGATTACTGTGTAAATGTCATTGGCAGTGAAAGGATTAACCTGCAGGGGCCAGTGAAGGGGTTAACAATGTTCTCTGGGTGAGGTCTAACTGTGGGGGGATGGGGCTGGCCGGGACATAACAGATCTAACTGATCCCAGTGACAGGGATCAGTAGATCTGTCATGTCCCGTCACAGAACAGAGAACCGCCGTGTTTACATCGGTGGTTTCCCGTTCTGCAGCTCTGTCAGGCGATCGCGGGTCTCGAGCGGACATCGAGTCCGCCCGACCCACGGGCACGCCCCCATGGACGTCGTCCCGGCATTTCAGATCCGCGCTGGAGCCGTACTTTGGCAATAGCGTGGATCTGTAGGGGTTAAGGTTGTTTCCAGGCAGTTGAGTTTAAAGGCTTTTTTTGGAACGCAAAAAAATGGGTTCAGACACCAGTTTATGGGCATTTGAAACGCCAAACAGCTTGTAAACACAGCTAAACGCGGCAAAACGTCACCTTACACACATATATATATATATATATATATTAAATATCACATGTAATCAATTAACCAATCAGGTTATTAAAGTCATAGTTTCCAACTTTTGTCCTCTTCCCATGGAGATACACACATGTCCAGTCAAAGGAACAATGGTTTCTCAAATCTGAATGGAAAAAAAAATATATGTGTATATATAGAACCAATAAAAGGAAAAAACGAACAATTGTATCAAAATGAATATTCATAAAAGATGTATACTTTTCCAATAGACAAAAAAATAAAAAGCAAAAAAGAAAGAAGAAAAAAGGAAATACCCGTAAAACAAAAGAAAAGAAACAAAGATACATAGTAGTACCTTTATGACTATGTATCTTTGTTTCTTTTCTTTTGTTTTTATTTCCTTTTTTCTTCTTTCTTTTTTGCATTTTATTTTTTAGTCTGTTGGAAAAGTATACGTCTTTTAAGAGTGTTTATTTTGATACAATTGTTCTTTTTTCCTTTTATTGGCTATTGATTGGACCATGGGAAAACATTTTCTGGGGCCCTTACTAATTCACTTATCAACTATTTGCAGGCAGTGCGGGCTCAAGGGGAAGCTGCCTTGGGCTCCACAACAATGACAGGGCCCGGGGCAGCTGCCCCTTTTGCCCTGTGTTAAAGACAGACCTATATAAAATGGAAAAAAACGCGCAACTGTATAAAGTGTAAATATTTGACTAGGTGGGGTGCTGCAAAATCTAGGAAAACCATCCAAACAGAAAAAAAATGCGCAACCCCTAAAATGTGATATAAAAGAAATTAAAAATAAATAAAGTATATATTGTGAAAAATATGTGCTGGAAATTATTGAACCACACTTGTGTATATTAGTGATATAAATTCATCATGAAATGAAAATTATAAGCATATTATATAAAATAACATATATGAACCTTTTACAGTTCAAAAGAAAGTACAGGTGATATAAACAAATCTAGTCAATAAACCCAAAAACAACTTGTGACATGCAAAATTCATAAAGTGCAGAAAGTCCAAACAAATTTTGCAAAAATCATAAAAAGTCCAATAAATCAGAAAAAAAGTATTTCAAGTGTTCAAAGGGGAATAAAGAGATTCTTCCACCAGGTGTAAAGGTTGACATTGATATCCAGTGTCACCCCACACTCTAGATATAGGAACTCTTACCAGAGATGTATGTTTACCTATCTCTAGGTAAACAACAAAGGCAGGCAGATAGCCTCTGCAAGCTTAGGGAGATTGATATCACCACCAGCTCCAATATCCAAATAGACTCACCGTGGCATGTTTAAGAGAAGAAAGACTCCAAATAGTGAAGTACTATCATTTATTTTGCAAAGTATAGACAAATGCCAAATGGCTACTCACATATAGCAAGATAAAAGAGCGCTCATAGGAATAAAAACGCCGGCTCAGGAAACATTCAGCCCGTGCTGTCCGATCACGTGGGTCGTGTGCTCATCAATACGTAGGACCGCCCGACATGTTTCGTCATAAATGACGTCATCAAAGGGCACGAGCTGATTGAGTGGAGTCGCCGGGGTGCACTGTAGATGTTTTTATGCCAGAGTTTTTACTTCATGTAATTACCTACATCGATATTTCTTTATGAAAAAAACGCAACTTACATCACAACTTTTCAACTGGTGTCCTCAAAGATCCCTCATTAAGGACCAGAGAGACGTAGAGGTTTCAGGAAAGCAGGACCCTGGTGGATACTGATTGAATATGCACCGACAAGCTCATTGCAAGATTTCCCCACACACAGGCCAGTTAGACCTCCGTAATAGGGGTCATCTCAGGAGGGTAAGAGGCAGTTTGTGTGGGTGTCGGTGATGGTTCTTCTCCCTCTTTGGTGACCACGTTTTCTTTTACTGTTTTTTTCTACTTATGATCCCATTTTGGGACATTTTATTCAATGCATATTATTGATTTTATTAGCGCTGCACTTCACTTTTATATATATATATATATATATATATATATATATATATATATATATATATATACACAGTATCTCACAAAAGTGAGTACACCCCTCCATTTTGTAAATATTTTATTCTATCTTTTCATGTGACAACACTGAAGAAATGACACTTTGCTACAATGTAAAGTAGTGAGTGTACAGCTTGTATAACGGTGTAAATTTTCTGTCCACTCAAAATAACTTGACACACAGCCAATAATGTCTAAACCGCTGGCAACAAAAGTGAGTACACCCCTAAGTGAAAATGTCCAAATTGGGCCCAAAGTGTCAATATTTTGTGTGGCCATCATTATTTTCCAGCACTGCCATAACCCTCATGGGCATGGAGATCACCAGAGCTTCACAGGTTGCCACTGGAGTCCTCTTCCCCTCCTCCATGACGACATCACAGAGCTGGTGGATGGTAGAGACCTTGCGCTCCTCCACCTTCCGTTTGAGGAGCCCCACAGATGCTCAATAGGGTTTAGGTCTGGAGATGCTTGGCCAGTCCATCACCTTTACCCTCAGCTTCTTTAGCAAGGCAGTGGTCGTCTTGGAGGTGTTTGGGGTCGTTATGTTGGAATAATGCCCTGCGGCCCAGTCTCTGAAGGGAGGGGAAGCTCTGCTTCAGTAGGTCACAGTACATGTTGGCCTTCATGGTTCCCTCAATGAACTGCAGCTCCCCAGTGCCGGCAGCACTCATGCAGCCCCAGACCATGACACTCCCACCACCATGCTTGACTGTAGGCAAGACACACTTGTCTTCGTACTCCTCACCTGGTTGCCACCACACACGCTTGACACCATCTGAACCAAATACGTTTATTTTGGTCTCATCAGACCACAGGACTTGGTTCCAGTAATCCATGTCCTTAGTCTGATTGT
This sequence comes from Glandirana rugosa, assembly GCA_018402905.1. Classification (NCBI taxonomy): domain Eukaryota; kingdom Metazoa; phylum Chordata; class Amphibia; order Anura; family Ranidae; genus Glandirana; species Glandirana rugosa. Next base: position 408,407 of record BLSH010033988.1, on the reverse strand, counting down.
CTTCAGCAAACTGTTTGCAGGCTTTCTTGTGCATCATCTTTAGAAGAGGCTTCCTTCTGGGATGACAGCCATGCAGACCAATTTGATGCAGTGTGCGGCGTATGGTCTGAGCATTGACAGGCTGACCCCCCCACCCCTTCAACCTCTGCAGCAATGCTGGCAGCACTCATACGTCTATTTCCCAAAGACAACCTCTGGATATGACGGTGGGCACGGCACTCAACTTCTTTGGGTGACCATGGTGAGGCGCTGTTCTGAGAGGAACCTCTCCTGTTACACCGCTGTATGGTCTTGGCCACCGTGCTGCAGCTCAGCTTCAGGGTCTTGGCAATCTTCTTATAGCCTAGGCCATCTTTATGTAGGTCAGTGGTTCTCAACTCCTGTCCTCGGAACCCACTAACAGGCCAGATTTTAAGTATTACCTTGGGGAGATGCAGACTATAATACTGAAATCACTGAGCAGCAAATTATATCACCTGTGATGTATTTCAGTTATCTTGCAAACCTGGTCTGTTAGTGGGTCCTGAGGACAGGAATTGAGAACCACTGATGTAGAGCAACAATTCTTTTTTTCAGATCCTCAGAGAGTTCTTTGCCATGAGGTGCCATGTTGAACTTCCAGTGACCAGTAAGAGAGAGTGAGAGCGATAACACCAAATATAACACACCTGCTCCCCATTCACACCTGAGACCTTGTAACACTAACGAGTCACTTGACACTGGGGAGGGAAAATGGCTAATTGGGCCCAATTTGGACATTTTCACTTAGGGGTGTACTCACTTTTGTTGCCAGCGGTTTAGACATTAATGGCTGTGTGTTGAGTTATTTTGAGGGGACAGTAAATTTACACCGTTATACAAGCTGTACACTCACTACTTTACATTGTAGCAAAGTGTTGTCACATGAAAAGAATAAAAGATTTACAAAAATGTGAGGGGTGTACTTACTTTTGTCAGATACTGTATATACAGAATTGAAAAAAATATTTTTCTCCAGATTCCTTAGCGGTTTTTGCAATAAAGTGACTTTTAGATTGGGGAAATAATCAAAAACAAGGAATTCAGATTGGCACATAAACGTTACTTTTCCTAATCTCTCTTCATTTTTGTGTAGAAGTGGACAGGGGGAGTCCTCTGAATCGGAGGAAGAGTCGGCCCTCTCTCTGGACGCTCACCAATGTACGTGAAATCAGTCCTGATAATTACCATCCGCAGTCTGGAGATTCTCCACTAACCTCTCCTCCATCCTTTTTTATATCTTCCAGGCGTTTACTGCTACAGGGTGAACAGCCGTCTGTTTATATCCCCCGTAGGGGCGGAGTCTGCCTGTCCTGTCTGTAAGAAGCGCAGGAGCAAGCGCCGCACAACATTGGATGAACCGGCTTATGTCAGGTTTGTCTGCTACTTTGTCGATGGCATAATAGTGAATAGTGAAAAACGTAATGTATGAAGTTTTCTGCCTGACAAAAGGTTGTAAATTCTGTTCAGCCAGTTTTGTATTCTAGACCCCTCTATCATACAGCATGGGCAGGTCATGTGGTTACTTTTTTTCCACTGCAGCTTAGCAGCTCTGTCACCTCTACTCCAGCCTGCTGATTGGACAACAGAGGAGCTGCAGCGCACTGATCATCACACTGTTAGCTTCTCGTGTCCCACCGCCAATGGCAGAGAGCGCTGATCGGAGTGTTCTGCCAGGGGGGGAATCCCATTGTCAGAATACAATACAATAATAACTCCCATCATTGGTGTCAGTGACTGCAATAATAACCCCCATTATTGGTGTCAGTGGCTGCAATAATAACCCCCATCATTGGTGTCAGTGGCTGCAATAATAACCCCCATCATTGGTGTCAGTGGCTGCAATAATAACCCCCATCATTGGTGTCAGTGGCTGCAATAATAACCCCCAATGGCAGAGAGCGCTGATCGGAGTGTTCTGCCGGGGGGGGGGGGATCCCACTGTCAACACAACAGCTCAGCAGGGGAGATCGATCGACTAAAAAGAGGTGTATCCTGATGAGCGTCATAGGGAAGGCATAGAGGTTACTATTGGCAACAAAGGGCAATGATAGCGCAAAATTTGAATAAAAAATTCCTTTTATTATTAGCAAAAGGTAAAAGCAACAGTGCGTTACATTTCCATCCTGAAACCCGCTTCAGTGTCAACTTTAAACACTTCCAGCCCAAGGGCATCTATTGACATCCTGGACTTTGAGTGGTGATATCGTTTTCGCCGCAAGATCTCTTTTATCAGCGGTGGGAGAGGTGCCACCAAACCCCCCGCCGTTTTCCGGTGTCTCTGTCGCCTACCGGGCCCGCTGGTATCGGCAAAGGCGATCGGGTCCCTTATCCCCCCCCCAGTGTCTGTGAGTGGAAGATGCCACCCACTCGGCTCCATAACATTACAGGGCGAAAACGACGTCACAAGTCACTTCTGCCCATAGCTCTTAAAGGGGACAATTTTTTTTTTTTTTTGGAAAGTCTTTATTGGAAAATAACTGAATTTACAGGAGTAGTTAAAAATACAGAATTATCGCAATCATTAACAATTATCAAGAAAGGGTATATTGTACCCAGTGCTAAACAACTTAAGCAGTGAACTATTGTTCAATAGATAGCTATAAATTTGCAGGGGATATTATAAAGAGCATGAGCTATAGTGGAAGGAGGTCATATATAAGAGAAGAGAAAGAGAGGGCATAGGGTGTTAGTTCAGAAATACATACTTCCTCAATTATTCAAGAGTAGATTCCCCGAAGGCACAGAAAAGAGAGAAAGGAAAGAAGATTTGGGGGCTTTAACCACTTCAGCCCCGGAAGGATTTCACACTTTAGGACCGGAGCCCTTTTTGTGTTTCGGCGCTGCGTCGCTTTAACTGACAATTGCGCGGTCGTGCGACGTACCCAAATGAAATTTACGTCCTTTTTTTCCCCACAAATAGAGCTTTCTTTTGGTGGTATTTGATAACCGCTGCGTCATTTCTGATCGCCGCTATAAACAAAAAAAGAGTGACAATTTTGCAAAAAAAAACAAATTTCTTACTTTTTGCTAAAATACAAATACAAAAAAAAAAAATACAAAAAAAATTTTGGCCGATTTTATATTCTTCCTCATATTTGTGATTAAAAAAATCGCAATCGGCGTTTATTGATTGGTTTGCGCAAAAGTCGCCGCATTTACGGATGATGAAATTCATTTTTGGGGTTTTTTTTTTTTTTTTTTTTACAAGTAATGGCGGCGATCTGTGATTTTTAGCGGTACTGCGATATTGCGGCGGACATGTCGGACCATTTTGACACTTTTTTGGGACCATTGGCATTTATACAGCGATCAGTGCTATAAAAATGCACTGATTACTGTGTAAATGCCATTGGCAGTGAAGGGGTTAACCTGCAGGGGCGCTCTAAGGGTTAACTATGTTCCCTGGGCGTGTTCTAACTGTATGGGGGCTGCCCTGGCTGGGGAAGGGAAGTGATCACAGCTTCCATGTAGAGGAAGGCTGTGACCACAGCCCCCCCCTCACAGAACGGAGATCCGTGTTTACATTCACGGACCTCCGTTCTTTCACTCTGGCGGGGCATCGGGGGTAGCCGGCGGAGATCGAGTCCGCCGCACCCGCTCCCAGGCCCCCCCCCCGGACGCAGTGAGCGTGCGAGCGCGCCTCCGGCGGTGCGCGCTCACAGTGCTCGATCTCGCAGCCGCCGTCGTATGACGGCATTTTGCGATATCAAACCACTTTGTCGCCGTCAACCTGCGGTTGGCGGTCGGCAAGTGGTTAAATGAGATCTGCCACCATATTTGATAATGTATGAAACTGTGTAAAAAAGGCCATATATATATATATATATATATATATATATATATAATGTCAACTTGCCATGATTGAAGCACATAGATCATAGTCACAAAAAATCATATAAATGGTCATAAAGCATACATAGGTTTATTATACGTCAGACATTCTCTCATATAAAACATGATACTATGTTTAAATGATTCTTCATATACTATGTGCATGCTACAGTGATAAAAAAGCAAAACAGCCATACAATATATTTACACAGATCAATATAAATGCATGAATAATATGATTCAAAAATGGCTCGTTCATCCTATATAAGAAGGTATAAAAAAAACAATAAAAATAAGACTAGTCAGGGTATCCTTGATCAATATTTATAATAAGAGCCCCAAATTTGGAACACTGTAAGGGGAGCCCTTGGTACTGAACTCAACACGTTTCGTGGTGTTTCAACCACTCATCAGGAGTTTTAGTAAAGATGATACTGGAAAAATTCAAAAATGGAGGGGTAGAGACCTGCCACTACGGGACGCAGATCACATGCCTTTGTCCTAGATTCCCCGAAGGGTGTTCAGGCTTGATCCAGACAGCGCTTTTCATTCCCAATGGGGAGATCTGGTCTGTGGAGAATCTCATAGGGTTGTGAGAACTGCTGGGTCTATAGCATAGATCAATGTTTAAGGTTTAAATGAGGCTCTGTGGTTTGACAACCAGTATTGCCATTGTGTGTAAAATTTGGCAGTTGTCATTTGCGTTTTGGCAAATAAATATTCCATGAGTGCGTTATCATTAAGGATAGTGAATGACATCCCTCAGTGTAGGGGCTTCGGTTTGTTTCCAAGTGTGAGCTATGGAAAGTCGGGTGGCTATTAGGATGTATGTTACTATAGGGTGATACTTTGAGGGCCACTGGGTTAGCTCAAGTCCGAAAAGCGCCACCTGGGGGGTCAGCCGATTGGGGGTGTGAGTAATGTCCTGAATAAGGGCATTTATGTCTGCCCAAAACTTAGTTATGGCTGGGCAATCCCACCATATGTGAAGTGTCCATCTGTGCCACAGTTTCTCCAGCATTTGCGAGTGTGGGACGGGAATATCCATGCCAATTTCATTGGGGTGTAGTACCATCGCTGCAGTATTTTCATTAGGGTTCCCCAGTGGGAGATGTTTCTAGAGTACTTTGTGTGGGGGCAATTGCTCTGTACCAGATGAGAGGAGAGGCATGGGTTTGTAATGAGGCTTCCCAATGTTGTAAATTTGGTGGGTAGTTTTCCTGTTTATGCTTTTGTAGCATTCCATAGAGACAAGGTATACCCTTAGCTTTACGTTCCTTCTGATTGAAAAGGTCCATGATGTCCTTTGACACTGTGCTGGTGGAGGTTGGTGCTCTGTTAAGGATATGTCGGAGGCTCAAATAAAGGTAAAAGTCTTTTGTGCTAATGTCAAAGTGCTCCCTCAGTTGGTGGAAAGGCACAAGTTGTCCCTTGTGGAATAAGTCTCCAATTTTGTTGAGACCTTTTAAGATCCATTTGTGTATGGGTAAATCCGGTGAGAGGATCGTTAAGGTTGATATTGGCAGTTGATAAAGCACTTGAGGGTGTATCCCTGCCCCAGGTTGCAGGATTGACTTCCAGATGGAAAATGTGGCGTTTGTTGTTGGCAGCGATGCACGATCTGGTCTATCTCCCATCCATATAGAGGCTAAAGTCCATGGAGGGTTCTGTGCTAAAACGGTCGCTTCAATCAGGGTCCAAGGAGTGTGTGAGTCCATGGTCCAGAGTTTCTTGGTTTGATCGAGAATGGTTGCCCTATAGCAGGGATATGCAATTAGCGGTCCTCCAGATGTTGCAGAATTACAAGACCCATGATGCATAGCAAGACTGACAGCTACAACATAACACCCAGAGGCATGATGGGACTTGTAGCTTTGCAACAGCTGGAGGTCCGCTAATTGCATATCCCTGCCTTATAGTATGTTTGAAGGTCGGGGACTCCTGTGTAGGCCTTAGGAGTACAGAGCAGTGAAGATTTAAAGGGTTTACGTGCAGCCCAAATAAAGTTGTTGATTATTTTTTGTAGTCTTGCGATGTCTGTTTTTAAGAGCGATAATGGCAGCATCCTGCAAGTGTATAACACATGTGGGAGTAAGAACATCTTGGACAAGGCTATTCGTCCCGCCCAAGAGGCCTTAGTTGATATAAGAGCTTTGGCTATATCCTGTAATTTCTGCTCCAGAGAGGTGAGATTAGTTCGAAGAAGTGTTTTGGAGGGTGACATTAATTGAATGCCCAAATAGGTCAACGAGAAGTAGGGGGTCCAGGAAAATGGGGCAGAGGCTGTAATAGCAGCTTCCATTTGTGAAGTAATAGAAATACCCATCATGGCCGATTTAGAGTGGTTCAATTTGTACATGGATATTTGGCTGAATTGTTGTAATAGTGCACATAATGGGGGGAGTGAGCTTGGGGGGGGGGGGTCTATGAGCCAAATGATGATATCATCGGCATAGAGGCCAATTTTGTTGGAGGTTTGACCCACTGTCAGACCTGCTATATCTGGGTTTGACCTGATCGCATTGGTGATCGAGCCACTGGCCCAAGCTAACACCAATGGGGATGGGGCAGCCCTGCCATGTCCCGTTGGTAATCGAGAAGGGAGTCGACTCAATACCATGCCGGAGGTGAGTACTTTCGTGCTAGAGGAGGAGTAGAGGCCCAGGATAGCTTGTAGGAAGGATCCCCATATGCCAAATTTTTGCAGGACCTCTTTCAAATAAAGCCAATTGACCCTATCGAATGTCTTCTCTGCATCAAGCGATATCAGCAGAGAATGCACTCGGTTTTGCTCTGCCCAGTGGATCAGGTCCAGGAATCGTCTGGTACCGTCCAAGGCTTGGCGGGAAGGTATAAAACCCACTTGATCTGGGTGAATGAGTGTGGGAATATAGGTGGCCAGACGATTAGCTAAGAGTTTTGTGTAAAGTTTTTAAGATCTGTGTTGAGCAATGAGATCGGACGATAGTTAGCGGGGTCATGAGTGGGTTTACCTGATTTATGTATTGTGGTTATCACGGCTTCAAGGTTATCTGAGGGGATTTCTCCAGTAGAGAGAAATTCATTAAACATATGTGTTAGGTGGGGGACTAATTGATCTGCGTATGTTTTGTAGTACTCATTGACAAAGCCATGGTCCCGGGGCCTTATGTAGTGGGAGATTTCTGATAGCCATAAGGACCTCCTGAGTAGAGAACGGAGTAGAAAGTAATGTCAGCTGTGCGGGGGAGATCTCTGGGAGGTTGAGTGGGGCAAGAAAATCTCAAATTGCCTGTTGGGTGGGATGGGGTCATTTGGAGATCGAGAAAGATTATATAGTTTTGAATATAAAGCGCTGAAACTGTCAGCTATTTCTCTTGGACAGGGAAATAAACTGGCCAACCCATCTAGTAGGAATGGTATCCTAGATTGGGCCTCTCTGCGTTTGTATTGCTGGGCTAGCAACTTTCCAGCTTTATTTCCTTGTGAGTACTAAGTGAGTCGTAAACGCCTAAGGTAGTAGTCATAGCTTTTTCAGAGATAAGAGCTGAGGTCATTCCTTTATTTTATTTTATTTAGCTCATTAGAATGTAATTGGGAGGGTGCTTGCTTATTTATTGTTTCTAATTTTCTGATTTGTGTCATAAGAGAATCATTGTTTTGGGTTCTTTTTTTTTTTCTGCTTTTCCTGGGCCCCGCACTTCAACAATATCCCTCTCATGACTGACGGTTGTTGCAATATTTTATGTCACACGGTATTTGCGCAGCGGTCTTTCAAACGCAATTTTTTTTTTAAAAAATTACCCTTTAAAAAAAATAAATAAACCGTGCTGTTGGCCCAATTTTTTTGTATCTGTGAGATGTTACGCCGCAAGAATCGTGATCTTTATTCTCAGCAAAAAAATTGTGATTCTCATTTTGGCCCAGAATCGTGCAGCTCTATTGAGAAATGATATACCGCGCTAAGTGTGGGGAAAATGAGGGTAGCTGCCACACTGACAAACAAACAATTTGTAATAAAATAGAAAACGCAAAGTGTAGCGCTCAACCTGCTAAGGCTGCTTTCACACTGGAGCATTTTACAGACGCTATTTAGCTAAAAATAGCGTCTGTAAAGCGCCTCAAAAGT
>BLSH010033988.1:382908-397042 GCA_018402905.1 Glandirana rugosa | reverse complement strand
AGGCGTAAACCGGTGGTCGCGTGACCCCTCACACGGGCGCCGAGCCCGCCGATGTCCCTTTCTTGCCCCTTGGCGGCTACATTTGTGCCGCCAAGGGGCGAGACAGTCACCCCGTACTCTCTAGATGACTAGGGACAGTGACCCTAGTCAATCTAGAGAGTACGGGTACAATCGGGTTGGGGGGGTGTCATTCTTGTGGGTCCCTTGTGCTAATTGGGGATCGAGAGGGGGACGTCCAATTGGGGAAGTGACGGTCACTGTAAATGTGTCATTAGTCACGTAGATCTAACTGATCCCAGTGACAGGGATCAGTAGATCTCTCATGCCCCACTGACAGAGCGGGGAACCGCCGTGTTTACATCGGCGGTTCCCCGTTCTTTCCCTGTAGCCGCCCGAGCCGCGGGCACACTCCCCAGTGCGCTGGTGGCCAAATGCGGATCGCCGCTTATTTACGGCGATTCGCGCAGGGCTCCCCGACTGCCGCCGTGAAAAGACGGCGCGCGGTGGGGAACCAGTTAAAGGAAGACTCCTCCTGCCATCACATCTAAGAATTTGTAAGCTGCAATATAAGATTGTTTTTGGGTTTAACCCATTTTTGCCTAAGGGTTTTTTTTTTTACATTTGTGCATAAAATCCATGTCACCTGGAGCAGTAGGATATAAATAAGTCCCTGATCACTAATGTTCCAAACACTAATGGGTTAATAGCACTCGGAAGACACCTTGATAAGTGAGGTGTTCATTAGTATTGGGGTTGTTTGTAATGCACAAAATATTTCACCTGGTTCTTTATTGGGTGGCTTTTATTTTTTTGTTTTCAGGGTCAGCATTCCCAGGTCCACCCTGCTCCCCCCATACAAATACAGAGCTCATCGGAGGAAAAGTTTCGACCCCACAGACACCTTGGCCTTACCGTCGGTAAGTAGCAACGTCTCTCTGCATTTCCATCTATTGATAAAAGCATGCTGGTCGGTAATTTATCTGCTGTGTAAATTAATCCTAGTATATACAGTATCTCACAAAAGTAAGTACACCCCTCCCATTTCTTCTATCTTTTCATGTGACAACACTGAAGAGCTGACACTTTGCTACAATGTAAAGTAGTCAGTGTACAGCTTGTATAACAGTGTAAATTTACTGTCCCCTCAAAATAACTCAACACACAGCCATTAATGTCTAAACCGCTGGCAACAAAAGTGAGTACACCCCTAAGTGAAAATGTCCAAATTAGGCCCAATTAGCCCTTTTCCCTCGGCGGTATCATGTGACTCGTTAGTGTTACAAGGTCTCAGGTGTGAATGGGGAGCAGGTGTGTTTAAATTTGGTGTTCTCGCTCTTACTCTGTCATACTGGTCACTGTAAGTTCAACATGGCACCTCATGGCATAGAACTCTGAGGATCTAAAAAAAAGAATTGTTGCTCTACATAAAGATGGCCTAGGCCAGGGATATGCAATTAGCGGACCTCCAGCTGTTGCAAAACTACAAGTCCCATCATGCCTCTGCCTCTGGGTTTCATGCTTGTGGCTATCAGAGTCTTGCTATGCCTCATGGGATTTGTAGTTCTGCAACATCTGGAGGTCCGTTAATTGCATATCCCTGGCCTAGGCTATAAGAAGATTGCCAAGACCCCAAAACTGAGCTGCAGCACTGTGGCCAAGACCATACAGCGGTGTAACAGGACAGGTGCCACTCAGAACAGCGCCTCACCATGGTCGACCAAGGAAGTTGAGTGCAGTGCTCAGCGTCATATCCAGAGGTTGTCTTTGGGAAATAGACGTCTGAGTGCTGCCAACATTGTGGCAGAGGATGAAAGGGTGGGGGGTCAGCCTGTCAGTGTTCAGACCATACGCCGCACACTGCATCAAATTGGTCTGCATGGCTGTCATCCCAGAAGGAAGCCTCTTCTAAAGATGATGCACAAGAAGCCTGCAAACAGCTTGCTGAAGACAAGCAGACTAAGTACATGGATTACTGGAACCATGTCCTGTGGTCTGATGAGACCAAGATAAACTTATTTGGTTCAGATGGTGCCAAGCGTGCGTGGTGACAACCAGGTGAGGAGTACAAAGACAAGTGTGTCTTGCCTACAGTCAAGCATGGTGGTGGGAGTGTCATGGTCTGGGGCTGCGTGAGTGCTGCCAGCACTGGGGAGCTACAGTTCATTGAGGGAACCATGAATGCCAACATGTACTGTGACCTACTGAAGCAGAGCATGATTCTCTCTCTTCAGACTGGGGCACAGGGTATTCCAACATAACGACCCCAAACACACCTCCAAGATGACCACTGCCTTGCTAAAGAAGCTGAGAGTAAAGGTGATGGACTGGCCAAGCATCTCCAGACCTAAACCCTATTGAGCATCTGTGAGGCTCCTCAAACGGAAGGTGGAGGAGCGCAAGGTCTCTAACATTCACCAGCTCTGTGATGTTGTCATGGAGGAGGGGAAGAGGACTGCAGTGGCAACCTGTGAAGCTCTGGTGACCTCCATGCCCAAGAGGGTTAAGGCGGTGCTGGAAAATAATGGTAGCCGCACAAAATATTGACACTGTGGGGCAATTTGGACATTTTCCCTTAGGGGTGTACTCACTTTTGTTGCCAGTGGTTTAGACATTAATGGCTGTGTGTTGAGTTATTTTGAGGGGACAGCAAATTTACACTGTTATACAAGCTGTACACTCACTACTTTACATTGTAGCAAAGTGTCAGCTCTTCAGTGCTGTCACATGAAAAGATAGAATAAATATTTACACAAATGTGAGGGGTGTACTTACTTTTGTGAGATACTGTATGTGCCCTGTACACACTGGCCGAATGATGACGACATCAGTCGGTTCAATTAAACACAGCCGACATTCAGCCAGCTTCTGTCAGTCGCGCATGGTGAAAAAACAGCGGCTTAGAGCACTGACCTGAGTGTTCTGAAGGTGGACGGCCCCCTCCGCCAGAAGACAATAGTTCAGCGGGGGGAGATAGCTGTACTAACATCGGATTGTTAGTACAGCAGCTTCGACCAGAGCTGTCGGCTTTTTATTTTTTTTTTTTTTTCGTTCAACCCACTGGGTTGAATGAAAAAGACATGCTGTGTACTAGGCTTTAGATTGTAAGCTCCTTGAGGACAGGGATTGATGTGATTGTATAATATGAAGAGCACTGCGCAAATTGATAGAAATGCCGGAAAGAAATCAATTAGTTATAAATCCTTGGTGATTCCAATTCCAAGAAAACAGTTTATGTAAATATTAGAGAGATATTTGGTGTTTTCTCAGCTGGTGCTGTGGCCGGTCGTCCGGAATGTAGTAAGCGGCTGGGAAGCGCATGGTGAAATAATAGAACAATCCATTTCCTGTCTTCCAGCATTGTTTAGCGGGATGGGAAAATGCCGTTCCATCGTGCGACCTCCGCGTCAGCAGCCTCGACCTGAAAACGTCCGTGGAACCCAGCGCAATGCCTGTGGCCTCATCCGCTAATATAACCATGGTAAAGAGATTTGTGGCCTGCATAGTATGAAGGAAATATTGAGGTGGACCAAGCATTCATCTCATTTATAAAAGCGCCATCTATCTGGCTGTCATACTGGTGCAATGGCTTCAGCACTTTCTTGGTCACTGGTCTGTGCAAAGCAGGAGTTTCCAGATCTGCTTACTGTAGCCATGTGCTACCTTGGGAGTGGCTGATAGTTGTGGTTCACCTTATAGCTGCCCTCAATCTCACCATATATCACACATCCGAAGTCACTGAACAGGCTGGCCCTTGTATTTGTTTGTTTTATTTAGGAGATTTAACTTGGATGGGGAAACGGGTGACTGTGGGATGCCCAAATAATTGGTTACGGGACCTCCTATACACACGACTGTATATACACTCTACTTCCTCCAGCACACCTCTTCTGCAGACTATTGCTCCTTCACTTCTCTCCAGCATATCACTTAGTTCCTGACCTGAAGGGAAATTTATCAGGCTCCCATAACTCCTTGCTCTTCACCGCAGCTAGGCCATGGTGAGGCCTCCAAACCACCCGTTTTGGACCCCTCAAAGTGTAGCTTAGTATGTTGGTGCTAGCTGGGCCTTTGATGGACTACAACTCCCAGCCCACCCCTCTTCCAGGTCCCACTGACCTTTCCTCACAGTGACACTCCTTCCCCTGACTGGCTGCCAAGGCTTCCACAGACTGTCCACTATTACACTCCCAGACTGCTTCGACCTTTCTCCTCCAGCTCCCAGGCTCTGTCACTCACTGACTGTAGTGGATCCTTTTAAAGTGTTCTCAGTAGCACCTCTGTTGTTCTCCCACTCCCTTGTGCTGCTCCAGGAATCGCCTCCACTCCAGGCCTCAAGGTCACCCCCCAGACTGGGGGCTCCCTCCCGGGTAGAGGCCTCCACAGCGCCTCTGCTACATCTACCACTCCAGACTTCTTCCCCCTGCTGGCAGACTGCTGTATTTAAGGAGGCCTGCCCCCTGCCAATCCAGAGTGTAGATTGGTCAGGGCTCCTTGTCATACATCAGGAAGTGACACCTCCTCATCCATCCCCGTTTCTAGAGCTTTCTCTGCTCAAAAGGGGAGGAAACTCCGAGGGGTATTCCTTCCTTCTGTCTCCAGCCACTCCCCAGCTCAGATCAAAATATTCAGGCCTGACTAAATTTTACCTTTCCTAGCAAAATCTCTCTACAAAACGCACCTATCACTATGGGGGCACTACATTACTTTTTCCAAGTCAGCAGCTGGAACTACTGATGATAGTGGATCAGCATGACATCCAGGCAACCAGCATTTTCAGGAGGTCAAGCAGTCTCTGTGTTCTTATGACTCTAAAACCAAGTCGGCAATGGTAACAAATGGAGTTTCATTTCTTACACAAGATGGGTTATGGGTGCTCAACCTGTGGCCCTCCAGCTGTTGTGACCCTACAAGTCCCACCTTGCCTCTGCCTTTGGGAGTCAATGCTTGTAAATGTCAGCCCCGCAATGCCTCATGGGACTTGTAGTTCCGCAACAGCTGGAGGGTCAGAGCCTGCGGGTGTTACCAAGACTGCTGCCAGATTACAGCTACTGCTGGAGACTGTTATTGTCCCCTTCTGGAAATGTTAGTTGCCCAGCTCTTATACCGATGAGTATGGAAATGAGGGCTTCTGACTATCTGCATAGAAAGCCTTCTAAGGTAAAAAAAATGGATAGAAAAACAACCTGATAAGGGGTGAAACAGATAATGGGAAAAAAACTCACTTTTGGGAATGAAGAAGGTGCATATCGTCTGAGGAGCAGTGGATCTCGCATGGGCTCTGTGGAGGGCGGCTGATATGGGTGAGACAGAGATGTCTATGGTGTGATGGTATGGAGTCTGCAGATGGGATGTCTGGCTGCTCAGGTGGATGTCAGTGGCTTTAGATGAAGTGTAAGGCTGCTCGATCGCTGACATTGGTTGTAGATGAGATGTCGGTCTGTATGGTGAATGACAGCTGCCGGTGGCTGCTGTTGGAGATGCCGGGCTGCTCGGTGGATGGAGGCTGAGGCAGGCTGCTGAGAGCTCTCTGGCAGTGTGGCTGCTTCAGGATGTGGGGTGGTGGCACTCCATAGCGAGGTAGAGACCGTGCAGGGCTGCTGTATGACCAAAGGCAGGGATGCCGGCTACCCTGCAGTGTATCAGCATCCTGGACCTGTCAGTCTGCTTGGAAAAGGTCGGCTGGGTTCAGGTCTCCCTGAGGGTGACGTGGTTACACGTTTGAGGGCTCCGCCTCATTGTCAAACCAATAGTGAGAAGTGTACAGCCTCACTATTGGTTTGACAAAGGGGCGGAGCCCTGAAACACGCAACCATGCCCCTCAACGTAACCGCATCACCCTCGTGGAGAACCGAACCCAACCGACCTTTTCCGAGCGGACTGTCATGTCCAGGATGCCGATACACTGCATGGTAGCCGGCATCCCTGCCTTTGGTCAGACAGCAGCCCGGCACAGCCTCTGCCTTGCTATGGAGTGCCATCATCCCACATCCAGAAGCAGCCACACTGCCAGAGAGCTCTCACCAGCCTGCCCCAGCCCTCATCCTGCGAGCAGCCCGGCATCTCCGATCAGCCTGACACTCCACCTGGAGCCGCTGTTACACTCCACCTGCAGAAGGCATCATCCACCACACAGCCCGACATCTCATCTGCAACCAATGTCAGCGATCGAGCAGCCTGACGCTTCATCTGCAGCCTCCGACATCCACCTGAGCAGCCAGACATCTTATCTGCAGACTCCATACCATCGCACCATAGACATTTCCACCTCACCGATATCAGCCGCCCTCCACAGAGCCCGAGTGAGATCCACCGCTCCTCAGACGCTATGCACCATCTTCACCCTTTATTGTATTTTTCTATCCATATCGGTCCATTTTTTACCCTTTAGAAGGTGCCCTCTCCCTCTACTCGTATTCACCTTTATATAGGTTTTCAGGACATCTTAGAGGAGCTGCCTCCACTTGTGTCTCACCTGCCCATTTGTCCCGTAGTCCCTTCTGATTTGAACCCTCCTCTCCCCTCCACCAGTATTACAGTAGTGCTGTAGTTCCTTCTTTAATAATGGAAAGGCTGTGTGTGGATTATATGAGTAACATTACAAACGGAGAGAAATTAATCTTCTAAGGGTTACATTATTTTTACTGAAGGTCATCTAATGCAGCCTCCTGTGATGAGGTGGCAACAATGCTGCACAGCACCTGAATTCAGAGCAGAGCTGTCACTCATGTGGGTTTTGTCTGATTCCGCTACAGTGGGATGACCAGCGGCGGCGGCCCGCTAATCCATGCGCCCAGCCCCTAATCTACATGCAGGGCGCCGGACGCATGGATTCCAATGTTTTTTTGTTTTTTTTTAAAGAAGCACATGATTAGAGCATGAGGCTCTAATTGGCTTCAGAAAGGCACTGCAACCCCACGCCCACCCACTTGTGTGACATTAGTGAATTAATATTCGCTATTGTCTTCCTGCTTCTCCTTCCAGCCAATTAGGAAGCGGGTCCTTAGACCTGGTTGGCCAGGGATTCTTAGGACTCCCAGCCAATTAGGTCTCAAGTCCCACTTCTTGTTCAGCCTGTTGAAAAAGCAACGGCCCAACTCATCCCTCTGCAACCTCCTCCCCGCATAAGGTAAGGCCATGTATCGCCGCCTTCCTGATGGAGCGCCGGGGGGGTTAGTGCGAGTGGGGTGCCAGGTTTGTTTGCTGCTCCCCTAAAATTTTGAGCACCGGCCGCCACTGGGGATGACCGCATGTTGCAGGGGGTGTGGCTATCAACATTGACAAGTTACATGCTTGTGAATCAGCAGTGACAAACATTTAATCCAGGAGGTCTTATTAGATCAATGATGTCACCAGCATCCCCACTCCTTTGTGTATTATAGCTCCGGGTTGGGGAACTCCCTGTTTGGCCCAGGAATGACAGCTGACTTCCAGGTTCAGACAAACACAAGATCAACCCTACAGTGCTAACCGGCGTATATGCTTCTATTTCCAGGACAATGCGTCTTACTACGCTTCGAGGGCGAGGTCTGAGAATCTTCTGAATCTGTCCCGCTCCATCACTTTCCATCACAATGAAGGCAAATAGTCAGTATGCAGAAGAAGCGGAGCGCCCCCCTCAGCTCTCTCCCTATACTGCAATTCTCAGGGAAGAATGGTAACCGCAAGCAGTTGTGAAAAACCTTACCAAGGGGCGGAGAGAACTGATTTTAATAGGAATCTATATTTTTTTTTAGGATATACAATATATGTGAATGTTAAATGCATTGTATAAATGACCTGATCTGTGTGTTTTATATCTTCAATCCTCTACCTGGCTTTTATATACAGTATCTCACAAAAGTAAGTACACCCCTCACATTTATTCTATCTTTTCATGTGACAACACTGAAGAAATTACACTTTGCGCAAAAGATAAAAAACGCATAGGCGCTCAAATGCCACCAAAAGAAAGCTCTTTGTGGGGGGAAAAAGGACATCACTTTAGTTTGGGTAGAACGTCGCACGACCGCGCAATTGTCAGTTAAATCGACACGGTTCCATATTGCAAAAAATGGCCTGGTCACTAAGGGTGCAAATCCTTCTGGGGCTGAAGTGGTTAAAGCAACCTGACAAGTTAAAAAAATATATATAAATATATTTTTAAATTAAATTTCTTATTAACCCTTAGTTTAACCT
Organism: Glandirana rugosa; assembly: GCA_018402905.1. Taxonomy (NCBI): domain Eukaryota; kingdom Metazoa; phylum Chordata; class Amphibia; order Anura; family Ranidae; genus Glandirana; species Glandirana rugosa. The sequence continues at coordinate 388,867 of BLSH010033988.1, read as the reverse complement.
AATCAGCCATAATGAACTCCTCCTTCCCCTTCTCCCTTCAACGATTTTCCTGTTTGTTTTTTTTTTTATTATTCAGTTACCATATTTTTTACACTTTTTTGTTTTTAATTTAAATTGAAAAAAAAAACAACCTTTTATTTCCTTTATAAATAACTTTGCAATACTTAATTAATGACACCACAAAAAAGATTCTGTTACAAATTGAACAAAGTATAGAATTAAATACTTGTAATATTCTAATTTTACTCCACAGTGAACCTTTTTGGGGAAAAAAAAAAAGTTGGTAAAAAAAAGAAAAAATGCATTTTTTTTTTTCTTCTATTTTTTTGTCTACTGATTGCATAAAAAGAACAAGTGATTTTTACCAGACAATATCATGAAAATTAACTTGTGTTTTTTTGTTTTTTTAAGAACAAACAAGGCTATATCCACTTACCAATCAGAAGGTTTTCCAGCTTTAGGACCAGAGCACTTTTTGCGATTCGGCACTGCGTCGCTTTAACTGACGACGTTGCACCCAAACTAAATTTTCGTCCTTTTTTTTCCCACAAATAGAGCTTTCTTTTGGTGGTATTTGATCGCCTCTGCGTCATTTCTGATCGCCGCTATAAACAAAAGGAGAGCGACCATTTTGCAAAAAAACCCAAATTTCTTACTTTTTGCTCAAATCCAAAAAAAAAATATAAAAAAACATTTTTTTTTTCACAGGTTTTGGCCGATTTATATTCTTCCTCATATTTTTGATTAAAAAAAAATCACAATTGGCGCTTATTGATTGGTTTGCACAAAAGTGGCGAGCATTAATTTCTGGGGTTTTAATTTTTTTTTTTTTGTTTACTAGTAATGGCGGGGATCTGCGATTTTTAGCGGTACTGTGATATTGCAGCGGACATGTCGGACATTTTTGACACTTTTTTGGGACCATTGGCATTTATTCAGTGAATCAGAAATTTAAATGTCCACTGATTACTGTATAAATGTCATTGGCAGTGAAGGGGTTAACCTGAGGGGGGAGATCTAGGGGGTAACTGTGTTCCCTGGGTGTTCTTACTGTAGGGGGGTTGGGCTACCATGGGCATGAGAGATCTAACTGATCCCAGTGACAGGGATCAGTAGATCTCCCATGCCTGCACTGTCAGAATGGGGAACCGCCGTGTTTACATCGGCGGTTCCCTGTTCTTTTCCTGTGGCCGCTCATCGCGGCTCGCCAGCAGACATCGGGTCCGCCCTAGCCGCGGGCACACTCCTCTGTTACAGAGGAGAGTTAGAGTGCGGCGGGCGCGCACGCCCCCTAGTGGCTGTTCGCAGATCGCCGTCTTTTTACTGCGCTTCTCGCTCAGCATCCTGACTGCCGCCGTGAAAACACGGCACGCGGTTGGGAACTGGTTAAGTAATACTTATACCTGTCATTACTTACACAACAATATGTCTAGTACACACTGGCCTAATGCCGGGTGACCTTGGCCGGTTGAATAAAAAAAAGTGGTGGACATATGGCCTGTGTGTGTATGGCAGCCGGTCCGACAGAAGCCGACCTAGCAGGCTGGGAATAACCATCAGCCGACCGACTCCCAATCAGCCGATGGCTAAGTGTGCTGATCAGGGGGTTCTGGCGGGTGGGGGGGGGTGGGCGGTCCCTCTGTCAAGACACAATACCTCAGCTGGGGAGATCACTGTACTAACATTGCATGGTTAGTACAGTGGTTCTTACCAGAGCTGTCAGTTGTTTTTTTTTTTTTTTTCTGTTCAACCCAGCGGGTGAAGCAAAAAAAAAAAAAACTAGGGTGCATACCAGGCTTTATTGCTGAGCAAATGGGCCTATAGCAGAAATGTACAGTGCCATGAAAAAAGTATTCATACCCCTTGAAATCTCCCACATTTTGTCATGTTACAACCAAAAACGGAAATGTATTTTATTGGGATTTTATGTGATAGACGACACAAAGTGGCTCATAATTGTGAAATGGAAGGAAAATGCTAAATGATACAAATAAATCTGTGAAAAGTGTGGGGGGCATTTGTATGGCGCCCCCTGGAGTCAATAATTTGTAGAACTGCATTTCTCTGCAATTACAGCTGCAAGTCTTTTTGGGGAAGTCTCTGCCAGCTTTGCCCAGCTAGAGAGGACATTTCTGCCCATTCTTCTCTGCAGAATACCCCAAGCTCTGTCAGATTGGATGGAGGGCGTCTGTGATCAGCAATTTTCAAGTCTTGCCACCGATTCTCAATGGGATTTAGGTCTGGATTGTGACTGGGCCATTCTAACCCATGAATGTGCTTTGATCTAAACCATTCCATTGTAGCTCTGGCTGGATGTTGAGGGTCGTTGTCCTGCTGGAAGGGGAACCTCCGCCCCGGTCTCAAGTCTTTTGCAGACTCTAACAGGTTTTCTTCTAACATTGCCCTGTATTTGGCTCCATCCCTCTTCCCATCAACTCTGACCAGCTTCCCTGTCCCTGCTGAAGAAAAGCATCCCCACAACATGAAGCTGCCACCACCATGTTTCACGGTGGGGATGGTGAGTTCAGGGTGATGTGCAGTGTTAGTTTTCCGCCACACATAGTGTTTTGCTTTTAGGCCAAAAAGTTGAATTTTGGTCTCCTCTGAGCAGAGCCCCTTCTTCCACATGTTTGCAGTTTGGGAGAAGCCATGTGGGGGGACACAGCAAACCGGACTTCTTATGGTTTTCTTTCACCAATGGCTTTCTTCTTGCCACTCTTCCATAAAGTGCAGATTTGTGGAAGGCACGACTAATGGTTGTCCTTTGGACAGATTCTCCCCCCTGAGCTGTGGATCTCTGCAGCTCCTCCAGAGTTACCATGGACCTCTTGGCTGCTTCTCTCATGAATGCTCTCCTTGCCCGGCCGGTCAGTTTAGGTGGACGGGCATGTCTTGGTAGGTTTGCAGTTGTGCCACTCTTTCCATTTTCCGATGATGGATTGAGCAGAGCTCCGTGAGATGTTCAAAGCTTGGGAGATTTTTTTATAACCCAACCCTGCTTTATATTTCTTCACAACTTTATCCCTGACCTGTCTGGTGCGTTCCTTGGCCTTCATGATGCTGTTTGTTCACTAAGGTTCTCTAACAAACCTCCAAGGGCTTCACAGAACAGCTGTATTTATACTGAGATTAAATGACACACAGGTGGACTATTTACTAATTAGGTGACTTCTGAAGGCAATTGGTTCCACCAGATTTTAGTTAGGGGTATCGGAGTAAAGGGGGCGCCATACAAATGCCCCCCACACTTTTCACAGATTTATTTGTATCATTTATCATTTTCCTTCCACTTCACAATAATGAGCCACTTTGTGTCATCTATCACATAAAATCCCAATAAAATAAATTTATGCTTTTGGTTGTAACATGACAAGATGGGGTATGAATACTTTTTCAAGGCACTGTATACCAAGCGCTGACTATTCCTTCAAACAAGCTGCTAGCGCCTTTATTAAAGGAGAAGTACGGGGAAAGCTGGTTTGGCTGGGCTTCTTCTCCTATGGATCACAGGAGTGCAGTTTGTGTTGCACTCCTGTGACCCGTTTTCAGCAGATTGGTGACGTCAGCAGAGAGCGGACTTCAGTCCTATGTCAGTCCAAGCACCGCGTTGCCCTGACCACCTAGTCTGGATCAGCCAGGTGCCTGGACTGACACCCAGCTCACCCTCCCAGTCTCAGCCCTTGGTTGAAGCGCGCTTGCAGTTTGTTTTAAGTACGACATGTACACGCTCATTTCCCTGTGTTTTTATCCCTCTAACTCCTTTTTTACAAGAGTACGTTTTTGTTTTGTTTTTTTAAACTGTAGATTGACAGCCTGTTATTTAACCAGTGTCCTTTATAAACATTGGTGACTAAAAAGCCAATAGGCGTTCCTTCTTTCAAATGGTCACTGGACAGCTCGATACCCAGACAACTCAAGTGAGGCCCCTGACATCACTAAAGGGCCACATATAATATTCACTAAATGTAATACAGAAAATGTTCAGAAACTGCAGACATGGTCAGTGACTATTGGTATGATGCCAGGGATGGGCAGAGATTATAAACATGATACAAGAGATGGCCTCAGGACTTCAGACTTGTATAGAAGTTGTTGAAGGTTGGGGCCATGCTTCAGGAGATACTCATACACTTGAAACACAATTCAAGAGACTGCTAAAAAAATATTTCTATTGCAGCCCCTTTACAAATCAATGCTTCTATGTTTGTGCTTCATACAGCCTCCTTACAAACTTACAAGTACCACACTTGCGGTTTCTCTGTGTGGTACAGGTCACACAGCATGGCACAGGTCACATAACAGGGTACAGGTCACATAGCAGGGTGCAGGTCACACAGCATGGCACAGGTCACATAACAGGGTACAGGTCACATAGCAGGGAACAGGTCACATAGCAGGGAACAGGTCACACGGTAGGGTACAGATCACATAGCAGGGAACTGGTCACACGGTAGGGTACAGGTCACACGGTAGGGTACAGATCACATAGCAGGGAACTGGTCACACGGTAGGGAACAGGTCACCCGGTAGTGTACAGATCACATAGCAGGGAACAGGTCACATAGCAGGGAACAGGTCACACGGTAGGGTACAGGTCACATAGCAGGGTACAGGTCACATAGCAGGGAACAGATCACGTAGCAGGGAATAGGTCACACGGTAGGGTACAGGTCACATAGCATGGTACAGGTCACGTAGCAGGGAACAGGTCACACGGTAGGGTACAGGTCACATAGCAGGGAACAGGTCACATAGCAGGGTACAGGTCACACGGTAGGGTACAGGTCACATAGCATGGTACAGGTCACATAGCAGGGTACAGGTCACACGGTAGGGTACAGGTCACATAGCAGGGAACAGGTCACACGGTAGGGTACAGGTCACACGGTAGGGTACAGGTCACATAGCCAGAGGCAGCTCTAGGCTTTGTAAGACCTTAGGCAAATCTTAGACATGAGACCCCCTCACTTACACAATGGGAAAAAAGAATTCAAGCAATAGAAATTAACTGTATAAATTACAAGAGATAATACAAGAGATGGTCAGAGAATTGTGTGGCCATGATACAAGAGATGGTCAGAGACTGCAGACGTGGTACAGGAGATGGTCAGAGCCTGTGCAGAAATGATACAAGAGATGGTCTTATGATGGTAATGACAAGCAAAATGTCACTTGGCTAACACGCTAACTCCACATTGCTGCAGCAGCCACCAAACACTAGAGCCACAGCCACAGATGATCCTGCTACAGAGAGGTGATCTCTCTATACATTCTTCCGTCCCTTACTACAAGCAGGAGAAGCCAACACATTCGCTTTGAGTGCCCTGCAGTGCATTCTGGGAGGTGCCGATGCCTGCTATTGGCTGCAGCTGATGAGATGTTCTCCGTGGCAGGGGGCTGTTACAGCTGGTTGAAACCTCCATGGCTTTATCCCAGTGTGTGCTGGCCGCTCACCCTGCCAGCCTGGGGACACCCAGGGACGTTTTTAATATTGATTGGACCATAGGCAAACATTTTTCTGGGTCCCACCCCTAGCAATTCCGCTCTCCACCCCAACATCCCAAAAAACACCATATAGACTTACAGTATCTAAAAGAAAACTTTAATAATGTATACATAGACGTCTGGTTCACACTCACTGATTGCTCCAGGCTCACCGATTGTTTGCTAAAGGTTACAGCACATCATTACCTCTCACTGGGTGGATGGGCAGTATTGTGGTGTGGTTGGTTGAATGACAGGATGAAGTTTGGGGTGATGTTGACAGCATAAGGGTGAGAGGCTGAGATCATATCTCCACTATAATGATATGGGGTAGGGTGATAGGATGCCAGCGGTGGGGTACAGGAGGGATGATGATGATGACAGGGGTTGGGGTGGTAGGAAGTTGACAGCTGAGTACAGGGGGAATGAGGATGGTAATGATGGGGGTAGGGTGGTCAGTAGTAGTAGTAGGGAG